>OX101786.1:53696092-54231092 GCA_944452715.1 Ophion slaviceki
CACGCTATGTGGTTAATTTGTACATTTCCACGCATACAGCTAGCCACGAGCACAATTGCACACACTTGGAAATTTTTCACTGTCTTCGTGAATTAACGAATATTCACCCTTGGGCGAACTACCCGTGAAGCTGCTCATTGCGCGATCACCGCACACCTATCAACGCATTATTCCGTTCGCATGGGCTATCTCGACAGCAAATAGGTGTTCCAAGTTCAACGAATACCCAATACTCGCCGCTACCACTCGGTCCGCGCTTCATACTTTTTGCCGAAATGCAAAAATCGTTGAGACTCGGCGAACTCTGAATATTCGCACAATTTTCTATAGTAAAAAAGCGAGACGGCATTCACCGAGCTTCACTAGAATGGAAGAAGAAAAGCGTGGGTGTCCAGTATATTCGTCGAGCATTGGACAACTACCCGAGTAGAAATCTTGCTCCAGCTACAATAAGCACCTGATCAGGCATCCTGACTTCTTTTTCCAGCCTTGATCAGAATTTTTTATCAAGCCCTGATCATTTTTGAAACACAATCCCTGACTTCCGTCTGATCAGGGTAAAAAATCAAGGCCTGATCAGGGTAAAAAATCAAGGCCTGGTCAGTGTAAAAGATCAAGGCCTGATCAGCGTAAAAAATTAAGGCCTGATAAGGGCTTAATTTTTCACGGCTTGATAAAAATGAAAAATCATATGATTTTTCACGGCTCAGGATGACCGATTTTTTCCTAAAATAAAAAATACAACGCATACACAAAAGAGAAAAAGGTACCACTTTATAAATAACGCTGATCGTTTATTTTTTAATCTTAATATAAAATTTATCACATATATTTTTCACATATATCTATATGGAAAACAAACATCATTTTTCTTGTATTTGTAATAGAACGAAAACTCGAAATAAACTAATATATATCACTGTATTATATTCCACTTATCATCCCGAAATAAACTAATATATTTTTCAAACAAAAACTTAAGAAACTTCGTGAATAAAGTAAACAGAGCTCAACGTTTTTATGACCAGACGTTCCTAGGAAACGTTATATTGGGCGTTCTGTTCGTTTTTTTACGCGACGCTCGAAACTTGTCCCAGTCTTTTGCTGAATTAATCAGGCCTTGATACCGCTCCAACAGCTTGTCCAATTTGCTTCGAAAGAACTTCTATTCCGTGTTCCCTATATTTCGAAATGACAGCCACTGAAAAATACGAAAATGTTCATCCCACTTAGAATTCAATGTCTACATATATATCTATATGGGTCATTCCATGTCAAATCGACAAATTTTTTACCTGACCCCCTTTGATTTCGCTGAAAATTTTCTATCTTTTTCTACCCCCCGAAAGTTATTTTTCAGAATTTTTTCAAATTTTTTTTCCCGACTCAAAAAAAGTTATGAATTTTTGAAAAAAACCGCTCTTTTATTTTTAAATTGCCAGAACTTTTTCAAAAATTGACCGTTTGGGAACTTTTTTTTTTCAAAATTTTTGTTTTTAAATGTAGTTTTCGAAAAAAAATATGAAAAAATTTTCAGAATCCCAGATATATGAAATATTTTAGTTTTTTTGAAAAAACCGTAATTTTCTCAAAGTCCGACCGTTTTTTTTTTTTTTTTATTTTGCTCTAAAAATACTTCAACTAATTCTGCAATGATCCCCGTTAATCAAAAGATGTGACCACAATCGCTTCTAATTTTTTTTCTTGATTATAAAAAAATTTTTGTTGAATTTTTGCTGATTTTATATAACTTTGTTATGAAATTTTTTTTATTTCCTCGTGAAACCTCAAAAGTTAAAAAATAAAATTTTATTGGAGAATTTCAAGTGATTATCGTCCAAGAAATTGTTATTTAAAAAAAAAAAATAATTTTTTTCTCTCATTGACGTTATTTTTTTACTCTTATGGACGTTTTTTTTTGGTACTGAAATATGACAACTTAACGTCATTTTGGTACTGAAACATGACAAAATAACGTCAATGAGAGAAAAAAATTATTTTTTTTTTTTTAAATAAAAATTTCTTGGACGATAATCACTTGAAATTCTCCAATAAAATTTTATTTTTCAACTTTTGAGGTTTCACGAGGAAATAAAAAAAATTTCATAACAAAGTTATATAAAATCAGCAAAAATTCAACAAAATTTTTTTTATAATCAAGAAAAAAAATTAGAAGCGATTGTCGTCACATCTTTTGATTAACGGGGATCATTGCAGAATTAGTTGAAGTATTTTTAGAGCAAAATAAAAAAAAAAAAAAAACGGTCGGACTTTGAGAAAATTACGGTTTTTTCAAAAAAACTAAAATATTTCATATATCTGGGATTCTGAAAATTTTTTCATATTTTTTTTCGAAAACTACATTTAAAAACAAAAATTTTGAAAAAAAAAAGTTCCCAAACGGTCAATTTTTGAAAAAGTTCTGGCAATTTAAAAATAAAAGAGCGGTTTTTTTTCAAAAATTCATAACTTTTCTTGAGTCGGGAAAAAAAATTTGAAAAAATTCTGAAAAATAACTTTCGGGGGGTAGAAAAAGATAGAAAATTTTCAGCGAAATCAAAGGGGGTCAGGTAAAAAATTTGTCGATTTGACATGGAATGACCCATATAAGGTATGCACATTATTTTATTAGGGTGGCACAAAATTGAGCTCTATTTTTTTTTCCTTTTTCTCACCATCCAATTATCTACTTTAAAGAAGAAAAAAAATTGTTGCAAAAGCTGCGAGCGGTCATTTTTTAACGAAAATTAGAATCGAAGCAGGAGAGCCCGTACAGCGAAGACCAACCAAATAATGGTGAGTTGACAGCGTAGTGCAGTTCAGTGAATGTAATGTCCATCCGAAGTGCATTTCTTATGGGCTAACTTGCACCGATGGAAATACTTTCACTTAACTGAACTATGCAGTCAACTTATCATTATTCGGTTAGCCTACACTGTCCGGGCCCGTAGCGAAGACTAACCAAATAATGGTAAGTTAACAGCGTAGTGCGGTTCAGTGAATGTAATGTCCATCCGAAGTGCATTTCTAATGGGCTAACTTGCACCGATGGACTTACTTTCACTTAACTGAACTACGCAGTCAACTTGTCATTGTTCGGTTAGCCTGCGCTGTCCGGGCTAATCAGCACCGATGGCAAAACATTTACCAGATTGAACTACGCTGTCAGCTTACCATTATTTGGTTGGCCTACGCTGTCTCTTCTTCTCCTCTGACAAAGGAGACGGACCAAGTAAAGAAACATAAAAGCGATACACAAAACAAATATAAATCTACTTACATAGTGGTAGCGCCAACACATGCCAATCCTCAGGAATTTCGAGTTGTTCCTCGCTGAGAGGATCTGTTCCGGATCTGTCAAATGTATCATAATAAATATTTCAACCAACGCATATATAATTTGGCGTATGGTTAATTTACAGTCAGATTTAATTCAATTTACATTTATAGATTTAAGAATTGTAAGTCTTTGAAAAAAATTAATTGTTATACTAACCTGCTGCTGTATTATTTCTTCGTTTTTTCCCTTATTTAGAGCCCGCTATTCACGCAGACACAGTCGTTGCGCAATCTTCTTCCGATTGTGTTTGTCCATCTTATTCACAACGTACACGTTATATGTAAAAATGTATAAAGTGATTATTAATATGTCTCGTGCTTCTCTCGTGTCTGTGTATCATTTGACAAGATGAGGTTAGGCACGTTTTTAGCGCCAAACTGTAGAAGTCCAGTTACATGATGATTGCTTGAAATTAGCTGGATCAGGCGAATTGAAGTAACCCGTAAGTCCAGTTGCTTGACATCGCCTGAAGCTAGCCGGGTCAGGCGAATTGACGTAAGCCGTAAGTCCGGTTGCTCGACCACCGCCTGACCCCAGCTTGATCAGGCAAATTAAGGCAAACTTAAGTAAGGCCTTCGTACTACAAGCTGATCAGGCGCAGATCAAATATCAGGCCAGCCTGACAATATTTCTACTCGGGTAGGGAGAGAGATTGTCGGGCATATCCGAGTGAAAAAGAACGAAAACTCCTGTTGAAACGAATTTGTCAAATAATTTTCGACAGCGCAATTTAAGCTTTAATGTGAATATAGCCGTTAAAAAATAACTAGTTGTCGAGCAATCAATGAGAGCGTGCACCAATAAAGCAGACATACAACATTACACACGAGCATATACGTTATGCAAAGTATATACGATATCGTGTAATGTATCTTTTTAAAAACGAAAAAACACGCTAACACTAATGTATTTACATATTTGTAATGCGCAAAGACGAGAATTGTGTTTACAATGGTATCCTATTTGACATAGCGACGTGGATAAGTAGCGACGGGGCCAGATGAGAAGAAACATGACAGCGTAATGAATTGTAACTGGAAAGCATCTACAACGGTGAGCATACCTGTTGATCTTACGGGATGAAATCCTATAAGCTGCTTACACTGCAAAAACTAGGCGTGTTTTACGTGTGTTCAAAGTATGTAGAAGTAAAACAACATTAAGGCTAGACCCGCGTTGCCATGTTGATTTTACATACTTGTGCATTTGGTAAAACGTAATGCGTTACGATTACACAGGTAATGCGTTCAAATTACACACGCGAGTGTGCAATTTTTACGCGTTAAATTATTACACACCTTCGTAGCTGTCCCCGTCAATAACACGCTCATTCGAACACACGTAAAGCGCGTAGAATCAACATACAAGACGCTTATTTATACCCGTTGGACTCAACAACACACGTTGCTAGCAACGCACGAGCAAAAATAACACGGGAAAAAGCAACACAGTCTAAGTGTGTTAAGTGCGGGTTATTGATCATATGTTTCAAAAATCACCTTGGTTACGGCCTCACGTGAAACTCTTTGGTTGATTTGACATCGATCTATTAACCGGTTAATTGAAGACGACGTGTGGTCTTAACTTTTTGTTTAATTTTGTTTAATATAATTTATAACCTGAAATTGGAATTTTCCAAAAACCTCGATAACCGCATTGCATCTTTAGCGACGTATCGCGTTGTTTCAAGGCCATCACTGACAAGCAAAAAGCAGCCGTTATCGTGAAGCTGTCTATGCGAAGACAAGAAAAACAGTGACATCTCTCGTACATACTACAGAGTAATGTATAAGTGCTGTTGATTTCGGTCCAACAAATGCATGTATTTTGACGTTGAAAAGCTTTTGTTATTCAATTTATCATTCCGACGCATCCAATGTATATACAGTACTGCAAAAATACGTGTGCTGTTTTTACACACTTTAAGCGTGTAAATGGCTGTAAACACTTTTCACACGTTTCAGCGTGTGTAAGAAAACAACACACGCAAGTGTGTTGTTCGAACGCATCTATCCGTGTTACTTTACACCGTTATGTTTCACACACGTTAAAACGGGTAAAAAGTGTCTACAGCCTACACACCTAGAGTGTGTAAAAACAACACGTTTGTTTTTGCAGTGTAGGAATCGAGCCAAATTTATAAACGAAAATTGTCTTTCATTGGTCCCCTTTGTGCAACGATTGAGGCCACATTTTGGTACTCGCGGTTGTGAGCGATGTCTCCTGATACAATACATCGGTATGGGGTATTTTCCGAACGGAGAAACTCGCCACGTGACAATTTCGGCGAAACATCGCGATGGGAACGAAAAATTCGAGTAAACGAAAATAAGGGTCGCAGTATTAAAGTTCGCGAATAGGACGGAGAGGATTCCTGCGGGAGGCTTGCTGCGCCGTCAGGCAAGGGGGTGGGTCGAGGCAGCGACTATCGGAAAACCCTCTTCGTACACTAGTACAAAATAGAACACAGTGTTCGTGTTCGTGACCTCGCCAGTGGAATGAGACGGCGGGGAATCCGGCGCCCCAGGTAAACCACGCCCCTTGTCACGGGCGATGCTTCTCATTGGTGAATGAAGGACTTTTATCCTTCACCGCGCTGTCGAGCAATGGGAAATGGTGGGCCAGAGGGCAACAAAGCGTGCGGAAAGAGGGATAGATTACAGCGAATGTACATTTTGAAACGCGGTCTGTCGCAACGCAACGGAGAGCCACACCGATTAAAAATGATTGCCGCATTACGACTGCTACTTTTTTTTTTCGTTTTTTTTTTCGCCCAAGCATCGTTGTCCTCGTAGCTTTATCTGCCTCCCGCTGGCGTGAGGTCAGCATTGTTGGACCCTGATCCAAACATCGGCCAATTACGATCGATGTCTCGCTGCTTCGTCGACACGTCGAATTTTGACGTATCATCCATAGCGCCAGCGTCACCTATAGGCTACATTCTCGAAATCGATCTCAAATATCCGCAACAATTGCACGATCCGGACAGTGACCTACCGTTTTGTCCGACACGCGACAAACCACCCAGCAAGCGTCAGGAGAAATTGCTTGCAACCGTATACGGTAAGAAGCTTTGCGCGATACACTATCGCAATTTGTAGCAGTGTATACGTCATTGACTTCGAGTAGAGAAAATACGCAGAATCCTGAAATTTACTTAGTCCCCCTGGTTGAGTTCATACCAGGTGTGTAAGTATGAAACCGGAATTTGCCCATAGGTAGCGCCAGATGTCGATGCAGTTACCGACACATCACGTCAGCGGTGTCTTGTTATTGTATTGATATCCGACAAAGATTTCCAACTCACAATAACACGAGTTTCATTCAGTAGCATTACTTTATTAGAGATAAACATGTCGAGTTTTGTGCCAACAAATTACGATTTGCGGACAGCACTACTTTTCAGTTTTCATCTGAAGAAATCCACAGCCGAATCGCATCGAATGCTTGTGGAGGCGTTTGGTGAGCATGCTCTCGGTAAAACACAGTGTTTCGAGTGGTACCAAACGGTTCAAAAGTGGCGATTTTGACGTGAGGAACGAAGAACGTGGAAGACCACCGAAAAAGTTTCAAGACGCTGACCTGCAAGCCTTGTTGGACGAAGACGACGCTCAAACACAACAACAACTGGCGGATCAGTTAAAGGTGACCCGAGAAGCCATCTCCAGTTACTTTGTATCATATCATTACAATAAACGTGTTTTTTCTGTACAAAAATTCCGGTTTCATACTTACACACCTGGTACACCGAATTGAATACGCATTTTCGGATAAGTGCTTAAAATGAATTCAACGAAAAATTGTACGGTCACTGCACTATTCGGCGAAACGATGGAAAACGTTCGGACCCGTGCCTAGACGCGGAGCTCCTGGAAGGGGTGGTACGGCCAAGAAGGAACGATCGCTAAACCAAGTTTTCAAAATCAAAGTTCCTTTTCGAAAAATGTTGCGGCCGCATTGCGAAATGTGAAAGTGAAGTTTAACAAGGATATTTACGTGGGTATGTGTACAGGGGAACTCGGGGCAAGACGAATAGGCGGGGTAAGATGAATCACACGCCTAGCCAGCAAACAGTGTGCGCGAGCACAGTCCTCCCGTTGGAGTTTGGAGGGGTGGTGGTGAGGTGAATGAATGTGAAAGTATCAACTGTGGCGGAAGCACGCGTCTCGGGTGAGAAATCAATGTCGATTTTTGACAAAGCGATGTCATTTTTGGTAAAGCTTAACATCGTTTCAGTTTGTTTGACCTGCTGATATTGATTAGAGACAGATAGGTAGATACAACAGAAGTACTAATTATTAATATGATAATAACGGTTTGTCAGAATTTTTCAAGGTTATTGCGAGATTTTTTGTTAATTCGTTAACCGTCTAATGAATGGGGCAAAATTAATACAAGTTATCGCAAACTTGTATCGGAACTAGTAAAGCATTTGGTTCCTCTTCAACCGGTGTTTCTACCAGTGGAAGGAAAAGAACTTACAAATGATCAAAATGATATGGAAGCAAGATTGTTTGGACTAATACTACAGAACTTAGAGGATTGGCTTATCAAATTGATAGTATTGAAAATAAAATCACTCTTATATGCGAAAGATGCCAATAATTCGTGTCCCATCATTATCTCAATGCTGTATCCCCCGTATGCGGGGCAAGATGGGCCAAATAAAGGTTTAATTAAAAAAAAAATATATATATATATATATATTGTATGACACAAATCAGAAAGACTGATTTTTTTTGCTGCCAAAATTAAAAAATGAATAAATGTTGATTAGTTAAAAAAATTATTAAAGTTGACTGACTCATGTATGTATTGTTTGTATGACATGTCTCTGTGATCGCTGCGAAGAAATCCATAATTTTGGTGTCGCAGTCTCTAAAGATATAAAATGTTCATTGCTCTTAGTTAATGTAAGACAAATAATAAAATGCTGATATAATTAGGGTCTGGAAAGCCAAAAATATGTATTTGTCTTATGGTAACTAAAAACAATCAACACTTTACATCTTTTGAGGCTACGACACCAAAATGATAGATTTCTTTACAGTGATTGGAGACACTGAAAACTTCAAATTTCTAGATATTCAGGAAACTATGAATTTTTCTCGCATCAACCAAAGGCAATTACAAATGTATATCTCTACGGATATATGTGTTTCATTGTCTTCATTTGACGTGAGTTTGCTTGGGTCTCCTATCGCTGCGAAGAAATCTCATATATTTAGGCACTGGAAAGCCAATAATATGTATTTATCTTACATTAACTAAAAACAATTAACATTTTATATCTTTAGAGACTGCGAAGCCAAAATCATGGATTTCTTCGCAGCGATCAGAGACATCGAAAACCTCTAATTTCTAGACATCGAGAACACAGTCAATACATTTTTCTCCCAACAACCGGAGGCAAAAAAATTATATTTCTATGGATATACATTTTTGTCATTGCCTTCAGTCAATGTGAGAAAAGTTCAAGAATTGGCTCCTGTTTACAGAAAAATACATTTTTTCCATCTTTCCGATCGCTACGATTGAATCCATGTTTTTCGCTTCACCGTTTCTAAAGTGATAACATGTTCATTGCTTTTAGTTAACGTGAGGCAAACAATCATGTGTTTTTAACGTGAGACAAACGTGAGACAAACGTTAGTTAACGTGAGACAAACAATCATGTGAGTTAACGTGAGACAAACAAAATGTGAGACAAACAATCATGTGTTTATATCAGTAAGCACTGTAAAGCCAATCATATGTATTTGGCTTACATTAACTAAACACAATCACGATTTTATATGTTTAGAGACTGCGAAACCAAAATCATGGACTTGTTCGCAGCAATCGGAGACATTGTAAATCTCAAACTTCTAGATATAGAAAAGACAGTCTATGAGTTTTTCTCACACAACAAACGAAGCGAATAAAAAATTTATATTTCCATGGGTACACATTTTTAATTACCTTTAGTTGATGTGAGATAAATTTTAGAATTAGCTCCTCTATACCAAGTCAATGTCTCTGATCGCTGTGAAGAAATCCATTTTTTGGCTTTGTGGTCTCTAAGTATGTAAAATTTTGATTATTTTTAGTCGAAAAGCAAAAATATGTAATTGTTCAACAGCTAAAAACAATCAACATTGAATTAGCTAGAAACAATCAACATTGAATTCGAAGGGAATTGTTTAATTCAATTACTGTCCAATTCAATTGTTCACTAACAGTAATTAAAAACTATCAATAGTGGATTTGAAATTCACTTCTCTTTGGACTGATGCTTATGAAAATAAGGATTGTTTTCCTTCCGAAAGAGATATAAAATCCCTTTTAAAAACATTGCAAAAGTAAAAAAAAAACAAACACCCAGTAATCAAAAAAGCCTCAAAAACATTATCGCTTATTTTTACTTATAAAATCATTCTGATGTACCTTCTAATTATCTTTTATTTTAATTTAATCAACGGTTTTAACCTATTTTTTTTTAATTAATAAAATGTGTAAAAAAGTGGGATAGACTTTTTTTTAACTAGCCATGCCGGTTTTCTAAAAATGTTGTACACAAAACTGTTAAACCTTAGGAATAATGTTTTCCAAGCGTTTCATTTTCATTAAAAAAATAATATTACTATTAAAACGTAAAATTGATAAGACCATTATATGGCAATACAACGTATGTGCCGCACAAGTACACTGGGAATGCTGTGCAACGACTTGGCGTGCATGGTTAAGAAAAAAAAAAAGCTGGGCGAAGGATCTTGTCCACCCCACTAGTGAACTCTCAAGTTAAAAAAATATTAAATTGCCCCATGTCTCTTAGATCTTAGGAATTAGGAATACGAGTTGATCAGATGGTAGTAATCGGCTATGTACCCCGATGTAGATCATACGATACTTGAAATCTTATTTTATTTACATAATTCAAAAGGTTATATAAAAATATAAACTTGATCATATAACTATTACACATTGCATGAAATATATTTAGTCACATAGAATTTGGCCGTCGACTCGCTAGCAAAAAAATATGTGTCTCTACTTTACTGCTTACATGTATTTGATGGTTCGAAACGAATGCAGTCAAATATTTATTGGCATTGGATGTAAGGTAGTTCCGGCATTGTGACGCGAAATGAGTGGTTCGACATACACACCGATATATCAATGTTACCCTATCCGAATTACCCTAGTGTAAGAGACAGTAGATTCCATTGCAAATAATCCCAGCGGTTGATGCGACGCTTGACATTTAAAATAAAATATATATTGTCGCAATAGTCATTTTTCCAGGCGATAGGAACGAAAAATTGTATGTTTTCCCGAGCTTTTTTTCTTAACCCTGCACGCCAAGTAGCTGCACAGAATTCCCAGTGTACTTGTGTTGTACATACGATGTACTGTTATATAATGTTGATAACAATTTTATGTTGTAATAGTAATATAATTTTGTTCAATAAAAATAAACATTTTACAAATGATTATTTCTGAGGTTTAGCAGTTTTGTAGACATCATTTCTAGTAAAGTGGCTTGGCTGGCTTAAAAAACGTTATTTTACTTATTTTAATAAATGTATTACTTTAAAAAATTGATTAAAACCATTGCTCGAATTAGAAAAAATATATATTAAGGGGAATCAGAATGTTTTTATAAGTGAAAATAAGCAATACTTTTTTGGGGGGAGATTTTTTTATTACGTGGCGTTCATTTTTTACTTTTTGGAAGCTTTCAAAAGGCTTCAGTTTACATGGTTTATTTTCAGATCTATTTACAATTACCCATGCACAATTTTAGAGCCGGGCCAACGTTGGCGCAACGATAATCGCCTGAGTTAGAACGGCGGCCCGACTCTGTTCACCAACGTAGGTTCGGCGTCCAATAAACGCCGGGACGATAACATCGTCCCAACGTTGTACCTAAGCGTTGGGCTGCAAGAGATAATCAATATTGGCCCTTCGTCGATAGCAGCATCGGCTTTACGTTGATGGCGGCATCGACCCTACGTCGATAACAGCGCCGGGCCTACGTTGATTGCGACATCGACCCTACGTCGATTGCAGCGTCGTCCCTACACTGTCAACAAAAAATCTTCAAATCAAATACTGTACAGGGTGTCCCAGAAGTAAGGTACGCCCTTCTAGCATCTGGTAGGAAAAAAAAATCTGAGACGAAAAGTCCTCAGTCATTTTTTTATCAGACGCATAGACAATGAATTATGAATTAAAATAAATAGCCAATCAGGTCCGCGCTACAGCGGAAAGGCAACGTAGAGGGGAGGGATAGGGGAATACGTTGTAATTGCGTGCGCCTGAAAATGGGTGCGGAGGGAAAATTCCGAAAGCATGTGTGCAAGTGCACACACACACACACACACACACACACACGCGCGCGCGTGTGCGCACGTACACTCGCTCTGGTACACACACACGCACACACTTGCGCGCACACACACACTTGCGCGCACACACACACACGCACACACACACACACACACACACACACACACACACACACACACACACTTGCACGCACACACACACACACACACACACACACACACACACACACACACACACACACACACACACCGCACGCACGCACGCACGCACGCACGCACACACACACACACACACACACGCGCACGCACGCACGCACGCACACACACACACACACACACACACACCATTACACACACGCACACGCGCATACACACAATCTCACACACACACACTTGCACACATGCTTTCGGAATTTTCCCTCCGCACCCATTTTCAGGCGCACGCAAGTACAACGCACTCCCCTATCCCTCCCCTCTGCGCTGCGTTTCCGCTGTAGCGCGCACCTGATTGGCTATTTATTTTAATTGATAATTCATTATCTATGCGTCTGATCAGAAAATGACTGAGGACTTTTAGTCTCAGAATTTTTTTTTCCTACCAGATGCTAGAAGGGCGTACGTTACTTCTGGGACACCCTGTATAGGCATAAAATATTTCATAAATTCAAAATTAAATGAAACACTTCATTGACAGATTTACGACAACGATTTTGGATCGTAATTCGTCATTCCCTAGATTTTTTGAGATGGTTTTAATCGAATAAAATTGTTCACCTATATGCGAATCGAACCTAGAACCTACCTACTCATAGCTACGCACGCTGCCCCTATGCTACCGAGTGTTTGTAACATCTTAGTCGCAGATATGGCATAAGAGACTAAATGAATTCCTATAATTATTTGTTGTATTACATCAATTATATCAATTAGTTAATATTATTGTGATAACTAGAGAGTTCTATCGAATAACGCGCTATATATTTTTCAAACATAACCTTTATATATATATAATATATATAGACGAACAGCTGTCTGCCCCTCAAATTCAGAAAATTTGAGGGGCAGACAACTGTTCGTCTATCTATTTGACGTCCTTTGGCAAAGTTTCGACGGCATCTGAAGAGCCGTTTCAGAGATTTTTGGGTATCTATAATTGTTCTACCATACCGACCGAGATGAGGTGTTATTCCGTCTTAATTAATATCAATAGAATTTTTCTGCCAGTGAAATGAAAGGCCGAAAATTTAAATAGGCGCGAAGTAAAACGATGTCATTTTCAAGCATTAGAAGCACACTGCAGTAGATTTATATATGATTTAAAGAGCATTTTTCAAATTTATTGATTATTATTTCTTATTAATTTTTTCAATTCTTTTCGTTGTTGTCTAGCTTTCAATGAAGAAGGGTGACGGCATATATTGTTGTAAGAATAAAAAAAAAATACACATTTTGTTAAAGTCAGACCCGGAACGTTCTACACTCGTTTTCCCAATTTGAATATTTAGTATTATTGCTCTCATCGATTTTTAATTAACCCCAGCAATTGTTAAAATTGTTTTCACACCGAAATACTACAACCATCGAAACTTAACCTTACTGTAAAATGTCGATGCTACTAACGTTGCGCGCTACATTGTGCTGTTGAGGCGAAGCTCAAACGGAAATACAAACAATACTGCTGTGTTACGGTCAAGCATCGGCCGAACTCTGGAGCTACAAACGATAGCCAACTACACCCGGGCGACGATTAGCCAGTGTTGTTTCAATCATGGTAGCCAGCGTCAAGTGAACTGCAGTGCCTAACGTCGCCATGACGATCAAACGAGAGTTTCGACAACTTTCGGCCACAGTCGCGTTCCGATCGTTGGCTGCCGATTCGTCGCCGCCTTACCGCCAAGCGTTGGCTGTAATCTGGGTCTGCAAGCGTTGGTCAACTACACCCGAGCGGCGGTTAAGGAGTAAGATGCAGTCAGAGGCGTGAAAAACGAGCAATTTCAATAATTTTTTTTTATAGTAATTAAGTTTGTTTTACAACAGTGGTTCCACAGACTTTTCATGTTATACTTCAACTTGACTTGTACAAATTTTCAAAGAAAAATATTGATTATTTATAAAAGTATCGCTATTTTTGTCGGACCCCCTTCGGCATGTAGTGCTTTGCGGTGACCATCATAAAATTTTACCGGATCATCTGAAATCAAAAAACCAAGAAAAAATCATTAGTTTAATAATAAATTCAGGCCTTAATCGGAGCTTTTTTCGAAAATTAACAAAATGGCGGCTTCCGACAAATAGCTTTCGATTTTCGACCAAAAAATCGCTCGTTTATTGTTAAAAAAAAATGTTCAACAAAAATGAAAATCCTTCGATTAAGGACTAGTTTTCAATGCTATCAATAAACACAGCAAATTTCATCAAAATCCATCGAGTGGTTTTTGAATTATAGTGGTCACCGACTTGAAAAACACAGTTTCGAGAAAAACGCGTTTAAAGTTTTTCGATGTGGATACGGTATTATGTGTTCGAAAAATATTGAGCTCGATGGATGAGGCTAAACTTTTTTATGTATTTTTATCCGCTGAATCCGAATATCACAATTTTTTTGCCGAAAAGTCGAGCATTCAATTGTTCATAGCCAATTGTTAAAACAATTTGTCAAAAAATTGTTTTTCGGCATGAATTTTTTTTTTACATTTTGGGCCATTTTAAAACGAAAGTATTCTTTATAAAATTTTGCTAAAGTTCGGTAGGGGCCAACGTTAGGCCGATGCTCGAGGCCGAGCTTGCCAACATTGGCACTCGAGCTTGGCCCGATCATCGACCGAGCCTCAGATGATAAGAGCGGCCCGGTATTCGCAATCAATATTGGCCCTAGAATGGCTTATGAGAATCGGCCAAGCATTGCGTAGGAGTTCATTCGAGAATCGGCCAACAATAAGTCCCCGTCAAGATTGCACTCGAGCTTGGCCCGATTATCGACCGAGTCTCGGCGGATAATTGTGACCCGATATAGATCACCAAAATTGGTCCTGCACTGCCAAAAAAATGAATCATTTTTTTTAATTGTAATTCGTCATTATCTGGTCTTTTGAAACGATTAGTTCGAAGAAAATATTTCACCTATATGAGACTCGAACCTTGAACCTACCTACTCATAGCTACGCACGTTGCCCCTATACTACCGAGTGCTTGTAACATCTGAATCGCAGATATGGCATAAGAGACCGAATGGATTCTCATCATTATTTGAATCACATAAAGTATATCAATTAGTTAATATAATTGTGATATTTAGAGTGTTTTATCGAATGACATGTTATAGAATTTTCAAACACAACCTATATATATATTCATAATTCCTCTCTCTCCCCCTCTCTGCCCCCACAACCCTTTGATATGTGTATTGCAATAAAGACAGACTATTAGTTCATTAGTTCGAGTTTAATCTGAATAAATAAATATTTTATATTTTAAATGAATAATTCAAATAATGGAATGCAACAGGAAAAATTTGATTTCACGAAAAATAGTTAATTCAAATAAAAAATAAATAAATAGACGCGGTTAGGTAATATTAATAGAATTTTTCTATCAGTGTAGGATGGTTCATAAAAATGGGCAGAGTATCGCGTATGAGCTCGTTTGAGAATCGGCCAACAATGAGTACATTAATTTGGTAGTATATTTGTTAAGAGGACAGTTAAGAGGATCCAATGGACTGGTAAAAAGTATTTATCTCGTCTCTCAATTACTTCGACGCGAAACAATGAATCGTCAATACTCGGCATCGTATCGGCAAACCAATGATTGGCGAGCCTATATTTGGCCGAACATTGGCCTCGTATCGGCAAACCAATGTTGGCTGGTCAATACTCAGCCAAGCATTGGCGTACAATTGGGTAATCAATTATCGCCCCGCCAACATTGGTCCAAGTATTGGCCGTTATGGTTCGATTGGCGAAACCTACATGGGAGGCCAGGCCAATCCATTCTACATCGCCATTTTTTATCCATTTGTATAAAGATGTGTCCAGTCGGGCTAGTTTACGCGAGTTTTTACTTGAAAGCAGGTTAGGGCCTCTTCCTTTACGTTTTTTGGTTACAGCCATTCCAATATCCAAACTTATATTTATGTGCATTAGTTGATGATATAGCGGAGTTTCGTAACAGTGCGGTCGGTCAGACCTCAGGATTTGATTAAGATAAATGGACATTTTGAGCCAGGTTTTAAGAATGAAGGAGCGGCAGTAATTTGCAATATTAGCGTATTTGTTAATCCTTTCGTTTAGATATTCTAATTTTGGGAATAGTAGGTCTGATTTTAATGCAATAGGCTCTACAGAGATATTGAGTAGTAAGGCTCTGAACTCCAAGGACGGTTCATTAGCCATATGCAATAGTATATTAAGTACATGCCGGTAGTCGAATTTGCCTCCGCCCCTAACTCATCTTCTTTGACTCTCTTATATATGCCAACATTCTAGTGAACTTTCGATTCCTCAACTCTGCAAATTTACAGAATTTGCATTATTGTTGTTGAAGCTGATATCCTTTAAGGTCCAGGAAAAGGCTCTCAAGCGCTTTTCAACGAATCCTCGATCGCCCTTCTAGCTTCATGCTTTTGTGAAACAGACTGCCCGCAATATATGCGCAATATACCCCTATATGGCCATCTTTGTCTTAGACTGGGGCGGCACTATGCGGTTCCACCAGAGCGTTTTTGAGGGAACTAAAGTGTAATATAAGTCTTAAACTATGCATACACTATAGTTTCCCCAAAAATGGCTCGGTAGAACCGCAGAGTGTGAGCCTCGCCTTAAGAGTTCACCGCAAGAAATGATTACGTCATCCGCGCAAAAGACCTCGTTTTGTACAATGTCATAGATGTAACCTTATTGAATTTACTCGATTCGTTTTACCTGAAATACAGCATCATCTCATTGCATTGTAAATTTTTACCTGGTCACCAAACCTCACAGACGGTTTAACGTCAAAAACGGTATCATTCCATTGAGAGAAAAAAACAAATGTAACGTTGAAATCTCGGCGCGTCTCGATCCGGGGGATATTTGCGTGCACTGTTAGGTGTTGCTCTCAAAAAAGTATAAGCTTGATTGAGAACATATTTTCAAGCAGCGCATAGTTTGGGAAATATTCGTGAGGAAAGTTTAATATAAGAAGTTTAATGTATCGAGTACATAGGGAGAAAAAGAATGAACAGCAATCCTCCACGAGCCGTACGATCAACGTTCAGGTCTTCGCGGTTTTTATTGACATTACCTACATCTGGATCGAAGGTGTTGGTCTTACTCACTTACCGTAATATCTCTTAATTACTTACGTTCATATCCTGAAAACCACTCAGAAAACCTACCCTTTTCAACCTTACCGAGTATGTATGGCTTACTACTGATAGTGCGTTCTTGCTTAGTTAATCGGCTCTTATAATGTTGGTAAGGACGACACTTGGTAAGTTTGAATTGATTGCATAAAATAGTTAACCAAAGCTATACATAATTGAATGATGACCGATATACAGTCGAATGAACGCCAGAGTTTAAGATGACAGTGTTTTGTACCCGATCCTGCTGGTTACTTAATTAGAGTTTTCATCGCTTTTCGGTAATCAACCTATCGGTATAAAGTGTTTGTTGCTTATCAGGACTCAATACGCGGACATAAAAGTCACGTAAATATTCTCCATTCATTACTCATCTGTTATAGTCAAGACGAAAAATAAAGTTGCGGAGCGGCTAAAACCCTTGAGTTACAGAGAAAAAGGCACAGACGCAATGTCTTCTTTCTCCATAGACATAAATCTTTATGAATATCTGCTACGTAAGTTCTAAGGGACATAGTATAAACAGAAGTTTATTGTAATACATACATGAAATACAAAAAAATACGGCCTGGAGGATCAACACATTATCCTTTACACTTAAAAAAAAACCCGTTTCAAATAGATGGTCACACAATGCTTACGGGCAACCCGTCTCAATCCGATGCTCAGACGTTTCTGCTACTGGTACTGTCGACCCTTGCCCCTACTGTTTTGTTTCGTCCCAACTGTTCCAACCCCCGCGCTTCGCGAGCGCAGGCTCTCCTCATCTAATTCCCCGCCGTTCTTTTACTTCTCTGTTTTTTGCCCTTGCTTGAAGTGCCCCATTTTTTCTTTTCTTTGTTTCATTCTCTCTGTCTCTGCGTTTCTGTTCCCCTTAGTTGTTTCACGCTCGCTTTAGCACCATCAATACATTTTTACTTTTTCGTTTTTTTTTTACCGTTTCATCGCAGAGAACACGAACCTTTGCTTTCACGCTTTATACTTTTATGTTTGTGTTGTTAAAGTGTGGATACCCGGCAATAGTAATACATGGGAGCTGCCACCAACGCCATCCCACGGCTTTTCGTCGCCTTAACATGAGTAGAATAGACAGGGGCGACCGCTACTGCGGCCACTAAAATTTCTCCACCCGATAAACGTTCACATTACTGTATATTATAGGCTGTCTTAAAATCGGTAGGCACCGAACGGTGCCGTAATAACTTGCTTGACAACGGCACTGGCATTGCCCGCTCAATATTCCTTCCAAAATTAATACCCAAATCTCTTGCCTATACGGAGTCTCGATTGAATGAATTTTAACCGATTAGTCGATACGTCAGACGTGTAAAAGAATAGCCCGCTTAGCGACGTTAAACGTTGCCAAAACGCGAATACAGTGTAAACTGACCATTTCAGATTTGATGATTTTCTCATGAAATTTGTCCGTCAATTTCTTAGCAACTACAGATTTTAGCAGGTCCTGTATACTGCGTCACAGCCATAGCCAGACTTCTTTGAATGGTACAATTCAGGCACAACGAGGTTTCAATGGGGCCGCATTGTTGGTCCGCTATTTTATAGAGATCGAATGTACAGATGTTATTTGCTACCGCTCGACCGCAATGAGAATGGAATAAAGACGTGGCATTGTGTATTATTGTAGTATAATGCTACCTATATGGTTTCAAGCGCGTATCTCTTTTGTCTCTCACGCATTTTCGATCGTTATCCGTGCTATCTCCATTTGTAAGAGAACGTGCGTCTGTGTGCATACCTATCAATCTCAAAATCTATAGCTGGAGCTAGGAAATACCAGTATGGATATGTCGGTGAATTAAGCTTGGCGCCCGTGCAAAAGATCAGGGGAAATGATGGCTTCGGCTTATTGACTGTTTTCGCTTACTAATCCGTAGCCAGTACCTCTTAGTTTCACAACAGCTATAGTTTATATCATCTTTTTACATATTGACAGTAATTGGGATTGTGTCAGCTTTGCGAAGTAATCATCGGTTTGATTGGCTAAATGTTGAAAGACACTGCTATTTTGTATATTGGAGTGATCTACTACTACATTCCATAACATTCCATTTGAAACTATATAGCGTTCACGCTAGACCGAAAACATCGTTGTGAATAATACAAGTCCCAAGCACAAAATAAGGAGCCGGAGCACAAAATAATAACGATTTTTTTAATACGTTGATTTGGACTTTTGTCCCTAAAGATTTTTGTTCTGGGGAAAAAATTGTTCAAATGGCAACTTTGCTGGCAGATTTAATTATCTTTAATTACGGATTTATATCAATGTTGAGATTTTCGGACGTGATAGGGTTGACGTGGCTGTTGGTCAGCAAGCAGATATGTAATAGGAGAGATACGGTCTACAGTTAACAGGGGTAAGAATTAACAAGCGAGTGGCTGCCAAACTATACACATTGTAGCTACATACGAATAGTATCCCGACTCTTTGAATAGTGGCGGACGCGCACATACCGGCTAGTCCTTGCTCAGGAGCCGCACAGAGAAGACACGTCATTGTGGCCCATTTTACCAGGTAAACGAACTTTGTTTTACTATCGCAATTTTTTGCAATAGTAGCATACCGAGCCATTGTAGTTTCGTATTGAGGGCTTACACTACTGTAAAGGTCGAAAATAAAGTGTTTTTTTTTCTGGAAGGACGAGTACACTCAGAAAAAAGATTTATTATGTTTCAATAAATTGGCACATTAGAACATAATTTCTTAGAAATTAATAAACGTTTACTCGTATGGAGACAGTTTTTATGTGATTGTAACCACAGAATTTATTCGGCGTCACTAAATATGTTTCTTTACGTGCCGATTTTTCACATCAATTAAAAGCCATATTTAAAATAGAAAATTTGAATAAATATTTCCTCAAATCAAATAAATACTACTTTCCAATCACGAAAACCTCTTATTTCGCGACTATGATACTAATGCGCGCATGCGCACTTTGCCCTTCAACGCGACGGGCCCAACAGCAGGCCGCTCGTCAGATGTAGCTCACGCATACGCTTACCATGTAGCTTCTTCCTATGCCAATGCTTTTGGCACAAGTGTCAGTGTTGCGTTTCGGAAGTGAGAAACTCGACAGTGAGGAATGATTTGAGTGTAAGTAAGAATATTAAGTGAGAAAAAAACGATCAAGTGAAAAAATAATGACGGACGAAATGACACAATTCCTCGAAGAAAACCAGCTGGGGGATTATGAAGAATCCTATTAGATGTTAAGAAAAACTCTATTTGTCGGACATAAAAGACCTATTTCTTCTAACTTATATATCGTATTAGATGTTAAGAAAAATTCTTAGTAAATCTTAAACATAAAGTTAAATAAAAAATGTTCTTAGCTGTTAATACAATCGTAGTAGGCCGACATACGAATAAGAAAACTTATTCGCCGGGAGACAAAATTCTTTGTCCTTAATAAATCTTTTTTCTGAGTGTATGAGGATAATAATATTCAAGGATGTTATTAGTCATATCTTCAAGGGAAGAAAAAAATGTTTATTAAAAAATTACACAAAATGGGGACGCTGCAGTCATTCTCAAGAGGCATGTTGAATTTGAGACGCTCTGCGGCACACAGTGTAACTGAAGAAAATTTGAATTTAAAAAAAAATTAAAAAATTATATTAATTTACATTAGTATAGCTAGAAAAATACGTAGGGGATTTTTAAAATATGAATTTTTGTGTAATTGGCAAGCATTTAAAGTAAAAACTCAATTTTTGACAGCAAAAAAGAGAATCATTTGTTAATAACTAATGTTATATTTTTCTATTGTCTCTGCTACGGGCAACGCTTCGCTTATTGTAGCTTCCTGGCAACGGGGTATTTCTCCTTATTGCATTTTCCACCATTTTCTCCACTCCACATCTCTAATCGATCCTCACCTTGCGGCCGCAGCCGATTTCCTCCTCTGTATCGCATTTACCATGACATTTTCTGGCATGGGAATAGGGAAACTGCGGAAAACCTATACCAATACAGCCGGTCACGAGTTCGCTTCCCAGCCTCGGAGCTAGTCGCGATTCGTCGAGAAATAGCTCACAGGCTACAGCCATATACACACGACACACACACGTACCGGTCCGTGTGCACGACATCCGTGTAGAACTGGAACTACATCACGCCCGTGTTTTTATTTTTCTCCGAAACTACGAGGCCGCGATTCGAACCCGCGACCGCCCGATGTGCTGATTTCAGAGGCAGGCACGCTAACCACTGGACCAGCACATCGACTTTGAACTAATGTTATAATAAACTCATCGAAAATTCCATACGTATTTCTCTTCGGAATGTTATTTTTAAAATGTGCTCAAAATTTGGAGTGCAAAGAACGAAAGTTGTTGGAGTTATGCTGCGGGCTGTTTTGAAAAATTGTGTTTCAAGAAAAACCGTCGACGTCTCGCACCCGGACTAGCCACTGCCACCGCAGACTCACACGGGTCTGTAGACTTTTGTTCTACAGGTACTCTTTTGTTCTACAAACTCGTCCCCCTTCTTCCAGATGGTTCAAAGCATCTCTTAAGTCAATTAAAATAAAACAATTTTTTGAGAATTCTACACTGGTGTTACCCCTTAATTGCCTCACTATTCGTGCACATACGTACTCGGTTTCTAGGCGTTATTGTACTAAGGTTTTAGCGTTTTGCCGGCTATAAGGAGAGTCCATGTTGAATGATTCCTCACGATGTTTTCCTTTACCGTACGACCATCAGTTACTTTACTACCTTATAAACCACTTCTATGTTGCAGTATGATCACTCATAAAAGACGTACCGCAGAGGCGCCGCTTCGAGAAAGGTATATGAGTTTGCTGCAAAAGAAGTTTTCGGAAAAAAACCAAAAATACAGATTCGTGAATGCGATATCTGCCACGTCACTCATTTCTAATTCGTGAAGCAACGTAAAAAAGGTGTTCCAGTGGAGACCATGGAAGGTGAAAATGTGATTGATGTGCCTAAATAATTAATACTTAACTTAAATAAAGACTGTATAAAAATATTGATGTGTTTAGTTTAATTGACAACTAGAATAATTTAATGCCGTTAAAACATGCCATTCCTGCACTGTACAAACAAACGCGTTGTTTCAAGACGTTTCACGTGTGTAATCGTGTTGCCGTGTTTGACTGTCTGTACTTTGATACAGTAAATCGAGAAATTCGTTGGGCAGAGAATCGCTATTCGAACTGATCAGACAATCTCCAAAGCACTGCATAAAAAGTTTTCTGCACAGCAATTAGAAAATGCAGCGAGGAGAATCTTTCTACCCAAGAGAAACTTTCAATTTGTAGTGAACAGAACATTTTCCCCACACAAGGAATCTCCTTTACAGAACAGTGTGCTCCTCGAGCAGATCCCTGAACCGGAATCTCTGGACAGAAAACTTTTTTGGCACCGGACCGGAAAGTAGGTCTACATAGAGCAAAAAATTTCCTTTGCCCCGAACAGAAATTTCCTTCACTCCAAACAGACAATTTTCTTCGCGCTGGACAGAAAAATTGGCCCGCAAAGAATAAAGAATTTTCTGTGCCTCGAACAAGAAATTTCTCTCACTTCGAACAGACAATTTTCTTTGCCTAGACAGAAAAATTTGTCCGCACAGAAGAAAAAAATTCCTTTGCCCCGTACAAGCAATTTCCTCCATTCCGGACAGAAAACTTTCTTTGCACTAGATAGAAAAATTGGTCCGCACAGAATAAAAAATTTCGTTTGCTCCGTACATGCAATTTCCTCCACTCCGGTCAGAAAACATTCTTCGCACTACATAGAAAAAAATGGTCCGCGCAGAATAAAAAATTTCGTTTGCCCCGAACAAGGAATTTCTTTCTCTCCGGATAGGCAATTTTCCTTGTCCTGGACAGAAAAATTGGTGTGCATAAAATAAAGAATTTCGTTTGCCCCGAACAAGAAATTTACTCCACTCCGGACAGAAAAGTTGGTCTGCAGAGAATAAAAAAATTCGTTTGCCCAGAACAAGGAATTTCTTTCACTCCGGACAGACAATTTTCTTTGCCCTGGACAGAAAAATTGGTCCGCACAAAATGAAAAATTCCTTTGCCCGAAACAACGAATTTCCTCCACTCCGCACAGAAAATTTTCTTCCCACTGAACAGAAAACTTGGTACGCATCGAATTAAATTTGCCCCTTGCCCCTAAGAACGATCTTTCTTCACTCTGGACAGAAACTTTTCTTAGCAACGAATAAAATATTGACCAGCACTAAATAAACAAATTTCTTCGCAGTGACATTTTACCAAAAAATTATTTTATATATACCTCAACAAACTGAGTGTTGCACTTACCATGGTTTCACAGAGCACATTATTTTGTTCATTCATGTAGGTCTGCTCGACGAGCAAAAACTTACGTGCTTTCGGTTTTTAAATAATACAATTCGCAATTGAAAAACTCTTTTGCAAGTCCGTGCATAACGTAGCAAGGTCATAAAGTCGCCATATTGTCATATCAACTCACTGGACGCGTGTTGTTTGTGGTACACGCGTGCGAGTAAGTTGTTTCACGACGCTTTGTGTCATTCGAGTCGCGTATACCTACACTAAGTGTGTTGTTTGGCAGAAAATGGCTTGATTCGACACGCTTCATGTGTGTTACATTAAGCGTGTTCTACAGCAATATATTTAAAACGTGTTGTTACCAAGAATGGTATAGAGCGTATTGTTTCAACACGGTATAATAAGTAAAACACGTTGTTTCACCGCGTTAACCAGGTCCTACATATGTTGTAGGCGTGTTGTGTGTTGCTTCAACACACCGACAACACGCTTATTTTTTACAGTGCGTTAAAATCTCTCCCAGCCATGTTACAACTAGCTCCGAAACCGGGGTTAAAATTAGAAATGGACTTTTTTTTAAAAGCGGCGCTGTTAATTATCTATTGACATTAGGTACATATTTTTTTTATAATTCTAGCGAGAAAGTTCCTTTAACATGGGTAGAACTTCTATAAGCAGAAGGAAAATTCCGTATATGGTGCTGAAATGGCTGATTGATCGTGAGTGAAATTATTTCCATGGAAATCAGCACAAAAACTTTCAACGCGTTTTTCTCGAAACGATATTTTTCTAATCGGCTCTCGTGATATTTCAAAAATCATTTGACCATTTGAGTCAGCACCCATCTCCAGCATGTATGGCCTGGAGCTCTCACTACGATCAATTCGCAATCCTTTTACGGCACTGTAATGATTTTTAAAAATTGCAAAAATCGAAACCAAATTTGCTACAAAACGCTCATTCTTCCATTTTCAAAATGTAATACCTGCTATAGCCAAACTTATACTCATTTAGCATCGATCGGATTTTTTTTTTGTTTCAGATAGGCAGAACCTTTCCCTATGTACAATTGTACATAGGGGAAAAAACCTTGTCTTTAAAAAACCATAGACATTTTTTTAAATTAACAATAAAAGCCGAAAAAGGCTTTTAACCTGGAATACTGCCGAAAAAATGGGTTCTTCCAATCGCCTCATTAAGATCTTGGAATAAATGTCGAGATTCGCGAGTTAGCTTTGGTTATACACCAAATAACATTAATTAACGTAGTAGGTACTATATTTTGTTTGACAGAGTTTTAGAACTACAATGAGTTCACTTGATAAACGCGCACAGAGTCTTTTAATTTAATAAGCCATTCGGAGGTCGACGATAGAGACTCACTAACCGTCTGACTGACTCTGACTGGCAGATTCCCTGTCTGCGGACTCCTTACTGTCTGTTTCTAACGGTCTTGTATTAACGCAGTGCTTTTTTGGCATTCAAATGAAAGTTAAAGAGGAGACTTATTTTAGGCTCCTCTTTGCAGGCTGGTTAAGGGAGAACTTACTCTTAAGTCGTTGCTCAGGACGATCCATGAGAAACGAGTTCTAATTTTATAGTTCGATAAGTTAAGGTATGAGCACTAGTTCAGTGTACGGTGATCGGAACTAGTACAGAGATTGGATGCAGGATACTGGGTTATAGGTATTCAATTCATCCTCGCATTATCTGAGATATCTAAACATGGTAATTATTCGGAAAATGACCCCCACCCGAGAGGAGGATGGGAGGTGGGGGGGGGGGGGGTTATAGATTTTGATCCCCTGAACACGATGGTGGAGAGAAATCGCGGCGGTCACCTCCCTATAAAAAGTTATGGGGTTTTGAAAAATAATAGACATACCTCCTACGATTCGCATATGTGCACGTACCCCCACCCCGGAGGAGGGTGGAAGATTTATAGATTTTGATCCTCTGAACACGATGGTGGAGAAAAATCGCGGCAGTCACCTCCCTATAAAAAGTTATGGGGTTTTGAAAAATAATACACATACCTTCTACGATTCGCATATGTACACGTACACATGTAGGTAAGGACTACGAGTGTTGTGTTCGATGTTTTCGTTTCTAGAACTCGACCTCGGTACGAAAATGTATCAACAAGTGCGGTAAGTATACGTGTACATGATTATAATATGTATACGATTACTGAGGACATGGAATTTTCGCCTGGTTATCGTGGTTAGTCTAATTCGATCCGTGAATAATGAAACTGTACGCATTTTTGCGTCTTGTTGATGACCGGGAGAAATTACTTGATTTTCTTTTCGAGTACAGCGTGATTCGGCAACAAATTGTGTGTCGCGATTGTAAGGCAGTCATTAAAGTAAATCAGAACACTTTAAAACTCCAGTGCTCGAATAATTTTTATAAAACTGTAAATGAAAAAAAAAGACGGAAAATACGATGTAGTTACCGCATATCGGCATTTACGGACACATGGTTTAGCAAAGTACACCTCAAACTCGAAACGATATGCCGCTTTCTCGCGTATTTTGTGTGGTTCCCTCCTCCACATGTTGCTCGGCTAAGAGCAGAGCTCGATTTATCGTCTGAAACAATCATTGACTGGCTGTCTTTTTGTCGAGAGGTATGTGTCTGCGTACGCGAGTATGTATGAGTATGAGCGAATGTGTTCGCAGACCATTTCTATCGGTATACATAATTATTTATGTACCTTAGGTTTGTTCGTCCTGGGTGGAAAAAACACGGCGAAAGATAGGAGGAGTAGGACAAATTGTCGAAATAGACGAAGCCAAAATCGGTAAAAGAAAAAATAATAAGGGCCGCATCGTCACAGGCCAGTGGGTATTCGGCGGCATCGATCGGGATACAGAAGAAACATTTATTGTTCCGGTGGAAACCCGCGATGCCGACACGCTCTTGGCCGCAATAAAAGAACATATCATTGAGGGAACCACAATTTATTCAGATTGCTGGCGTGCATATAATTGCTTGAGCCATGAAAATTTCATTCATCTCACGGTGAATCATACGATGAATTTCGTTGATCCAGAGAAAAAGGCTCACACTCAAAAAATATTGAGCGTTTGTGGAGGGATCTGCGCGGAGCAATACCAAAGTACGGGCGGCGAAAGAAGTTTTGGCCTGCGTATGTTGCTGAATTTCTTTTCAAACGAAACCACGCATACACGGAACGGATTTCGGCATTTTTTGAGGCGATTAAAAATATGTTTCCACTGGCAACGGATGATACTCCGGAGAACGAAGATTGAAAAAGTAAGTAATAAATTTTGAACTTCAACACCCCATAACTTTTTATAGGGGGGTGACCGCCGCGATTTCTTTCCACCATCGTGTTTAGGGGGTCAAAATCTATAAATCGACCCATCTCCCACTCCCCTCCCTGGTGGGGGTCGCTTTCCGAATAATTACCGGCGGCAATTTAAAAAAATCGAATTTTCGCGTTTTTTTTCGCATAAAAAGATAAATAATAAATGCAAAAATGTATCTATCGAAAAAACGATCCGTCATTCCGTGAAGACATATTTTCTGAGTATGCTCTCCAAATTTCAGGTCGATATGTTAATTACAGCGATCAGGAGAATGTCAGCCATTTTTAAAAACGTGTTTTCGAGAAAAACGCGTTTAAAGTTTTGTAATGTGTTTACACAAATGTGTTTATAATTGCCGCTAATCGGCAATGCCTGGTCCATAGAGGCCTCCCTCCTCTTCTAGCTGCTCATGTTGAGCCGCTAACATCTCCCGCTGCTTTCAAGGACAAAGTCTCCGTTAAAGAATTGCTTGGGTTTCAAGATACGCGAAATTATTGTGCCGCTAGGTTCCGTGCGTTCTGTTTGCTCAAATGCCACCTTCAAGACAAAATATCAGTTTTGAAATAGGACATGTGTCCTGACGCCAAATATTGTTTGTCGCTGTCAGTATAAGAAATTACGTACTCGTGGGGTTTTTGACAATCATCATTTCTTGAGAGTCACGTTTTCTCATATCACGACGCATGTGTTTCGTCGTTGTACATTAATGTTATTTGACGCTTGTACTTCCGTAATATTATTCAGTTTATCGGCATATGAGAATTTGTATCCATGTATACGTATTTAGTGTCGATACACGCCGTGAATAGGAAAAAGGGATGGCCCGTGCATAGCAGTTGGGACGTAACACAGTCAATATCAGAAGGGTCAATATCATCCTTCTTTCTAATCTTCGTCTATTGGGCTTTATTTAGTCAGCGGCCTTTCTCGCCACGTCGGCGTCGATTGCCTTGCTATGTGCAGCTACGTCGGCGAATGTGCACGTAAAAGGGAGAAGTGGAAATGAAAAAAAGCATTACGCAACTACTCTCACACTTCGAAAGCAGCTTTTACTCAACATATGGACCGGGTGGAGCGCAAGAAGATCGATTTATGTATATTCTGGATGCATAGCAATATACTGCCTACCTTTGCGAATATTTCTATACGTGTATATATATATATGTGTGTGTATATATATATAGGTATACGTATTCAATATCCGTCTGACAGTGTCGTGCGGAACAGATATGTCCCGAGTGTCCGAACCAGAGCCATGGTCACACGGAATTTCAGCCATTTCCAATATAATCTGTTAGACCGCACGTCAAAAAGTCATGTGGACATATTTCATCAGTAGAAACCATTGCGCCACCAGGGGCGAGTGCAAACGTTCAGGTGTTTGCAGATCACGAATAGTGTAAGGAGTCATGACACAATACATTTTTTTGAAAATCGATGAAAAAAGCTCGGGGTTGAAGTCTTAAGAACATTTAAGCTCGGGACGATGTCAAAACTCGGAAATTTACCCAAGATCCAGCAATTCGTAGGAACGGCGCGCAACTATCTGGCGCCGAAAAATAATTGGCAAATCTATTAATTAACTAACCATTTTTCACAGCTTACCACTGGAATTAATTCAAACCGCAAAGAAGAGATGAAAGTAAACGATATGGGCTACTTTCTACCATAGGGTTTTGACGGACAAGGAAGTGCAGCATTAAATCTGTCCGTTAGGAACGTGACAAACAGAAAGGACCTTAACGGAGTATAAATCCAAGCAACCTCATTATAAAGACGTTGGAGATACCCCGACACCCATATTCAAATATCTCAATTCGAATTACTTCCTGGAAAAGTGAAAGGGAGGCTTCACGCATATGGCCAACGAGAACACAAATGCGTAATTTAGAAAAAAAGGTCCAAAAGCAAAAAAAATATTTTTTTAAATTGCAGTATCTATTGCTAGTATAGTGATACAGATAGTGATAGTTTATTCAGTCAATTTCCATATAATAATGCAACATTTGAACAACATTTTCCTAAATTTGCATTGCAAAATATTGAAAATTGAACGAGTGACAGTGAATCTCTGGGGGCGCCTCGAAAAA
Source organism: Ophion slaviceki (assembly GCA_944452715.1). Taxonomy (NCBI): domain Eukaryota; kingdom Metazoa; phylum Arthropoda; class Insecta; order Hymenoptera; family Ichneumonidae; genus Ophion; species Ophion slaviceki. The sequence goes on from OX101786.1 coordinate 53,724,843, forward strand.
ATTTGTTTTGCCGTGTACATCATAACTCGGAACAGAATCATCTGAAACAAAAAAATCAAAATGCATTGGTTAAAAGAGATGTGTCTCGAGGTAACTACGGGAGGATTTTTTTTCGATTTTTCAATTTTTCCTATCACTTGGGAGCCAAAAAACCGATTGTCGCTAAACAAATCGCCTAATTTGTTGATGTAAAATTAATCATTGTTAAAAAAAAGCTCCCGACAATAGCTGGTGAATTATGTGAAGAAGTACTCTGCAAAGTCTCAAAACGATAGGTCCAGTAGATTTTGAGTTATCGCGTACACGGACTTCAAACATGACAAGTTTCAGAAAAACGCTTTAAAGTTTTGGCACACTGAAAAATTCAAAATAAAACTCGATAATTTTCTTATACTCACACAGAGTCGTCGATGCCAGGTCCGTAGAGCGAAAAGCTTCCATCAACATGATCTAGACCATCTTTTTGCATTTGTCTACGCAAAACTCTTCCTTCTTTACTGTCGTGCGCCGCTTGCTCCTCTGCTCTACTAATTCGCAATAAAAACCCGGCCTGGAGCAACGGACGCTCAAATACTCATAACTTCGTAAATTTTGCTTCGATCGACTTGAAATTTGGACACAATATTCTTGAGATGTTATGCATTTATTTCAATATATAAAATAAAAATGAAAAAAAAAATAAAAATTAAATACCTCCCCCCACTTAATGTAAGACAAACAATAAAATGTTCATACAATTAGGCACTGGAAAGCTAAAAATATGTATTTGTCTTACATTAAGGAAAAACAATTAACGTTTTATATCTTCAAGGACTGTGAAGCCAAAACCGTGGATCTCTTCGCAGCAATTGGAGACATCGAAAACCTCAAATTTCTAGATACAGAGAAGCCAGTCACTGAATTTTTCTCACATCAATCGAAGGCAATAAAAAAATTATATTTTTATGGATATACATTTTTTTATTGCCTTTGGTTGATGTGAGAAAAATTGAAGAATTCCTTCGTATATAGAGAATTATAAATTGTTCAATGTCTCTGAGCGCTGCGAAGAAATGCAATCGGAGTCTTGGTTTTTGTTTTACAGTCTTTAGAGATATGAAATGTTAATTATTTTCAGTTAAAAGGTCAAAATATGTATTTGTCTTATGGTATTCTATTGCCTATTGGTCTTCTAGATATTGCAGAAACTATGAATTTGTCTCACATCAACCGAAGGCAATTAAAAATGTATATCTCTACGGATATAACTTTTTCATTGCCTTCAGGTGATGTTAGAAAAGTTCATAAATTGACTCATACCGAGAAATAAAAATGTTTAATATCTCTGATCGCTGCGAAGAAATCCATCTCTTTCGATTTGCCGTCTCTAAAGAAATAAAATGTTGATTGCTTCTAGTTAAGGTGAGACAAATAATGAAATGTTTATATGACTACGCACTGGAAAGCCAAAGATATGTATTTGTCTTAGATTAACTAAAAACAATCAACATTTTATATCTTTAGAGCCTGCGAAGCCAGAATCATGGGCTGCTTTGCAGCGATCGGAGACGTCGAAAACCTCAAACTTCTACATATAGAGAAGCAAGTCAATGAATTAGGCGTGTATAGCTAAGAAAAAAAAAGCCCGGCGAAGGATCTTGTCCTCTCCACACTCAACTCTCAGGTTAAAAAAAATATGATATTGCCCCATGTCTCAACCTTAGGAATACGAGTTGATCAGATAGTAGTAATCAGTGACGTACTCCTACACTATACGGTACTTGAAATCTTATTTTATATACATAATTTAAAAAGTTATATAAACACATTAACTTGAACACATAACTATTACACTTTGCATGTAATACATTTAGTCACATAGATTTTTGCCGTCATGTTACTAACGAAAAAACATGTATCTCCATTTTACTGCTAATATATATTTGATGGTTCAAACCGAATACAGACGAATATCTATTGGCAGTGGATATAAGGTTATTCCGGCACCGTGACGTGATTTGAGTGGTTCGACATACACACCGATGTATCAATGTTACCCTATCCAAAACACACTAGCGTACAAGACAGTAGATTCCATCGCTAATAACCTCAGCGGTTGAAACGACGTCTAAAATTTTAAATAATATATATACTGTCGCAAGTCATCTCTCCAGGCGGTAGGAACGAAAAAAATTATGTTTTCCCGAACTTTTTTCTTAACCATGCACGCCAAATCGCTGCACAGCATTCCCAGTGTACTTGTGTGGTACATACGTTGTACTATTATATAATGGTGACATCGATTTTATGTTATAATAGTTATATAATTTTTTCAATGGAAATAATATTTTTGGAAACATATTATTCCTATGGTTTAACAATTTTGTGTACATTTCTAATAAGCTGGCTTGACTAGTTTTAAAAATGTCATCTCACTTTTTTATACATTTGTTTAATTTAAAAACTACAACAAATTTGCTTAAATTAATATAAACCATAATTATAAGGTCAATCAGAATGTTTCAATAAGTCAAAATAAGCGATAATGTTTTTGAAGGGTATACGATACTGCAAAAATCACTCTAAAGCTGTCCAATTGTTGGGGTGAATTTCAACCCTCAAAACCGTTTTTCCGTCGATAAAAAAAATACGCGTCTATCAAATTTCAACGAAGAATAACATCTCGCAAATTAAACGAAATCAAAGGGAGACACCAGAAACAATTTTCTTGTGAGTGTTACCGAAAGCTCGTATTGCAACGGATCTACCCCGCCCGCTTCATTTTCATCATATGAAGCTTCCGTACTGACTACGCTCATGTTTAACATATTCCTCATCCCATTTGATCTATCCGCATTGGTAGATTAAAACGGACGTCGGCAGTGAGCAGTGATGGGACTCATTGATCGGTTATTATTTCACGAATATTGATTTTTCCTGGGATTATCATTATACGCATAAATATGAACCCCATATTGGTATTACCACTTTGCATTCGATCCCTCTCCCCATTTGTGGTATCAAGAAGCGACTGCGACTGAGAAACGACCTTAGCGTTAGATAAGTCTCTACTAATCATTATTTCCGGAACTCAAATTGGGATTTTCTGTACAATTATGTAGCTTATTTATATTCGTCGAATGAAATGGGACGAGATCCCGTGCGGAAAATTGATAGGCCATCCCTCATAAAAATAAGGGCCTTTAAGGGCTTATATGGCAATCTCGACAGGGGTTGGCATAATAAGGGCCTTTGCGGGTCCTATTATGGCAATCCCGACAGGGATTGCCACAAGAGGGCCAGGTTTGAGTATTACAGGAAACGGACCAGTATACATAGCTTGGACTAAATCGTTTGTGGTATTTTAATTACTACACTCAATTATTCGATAATAGGTAAAAATATCATAAAAACGTAAAGGCATTAAAAATTATAATATATTACATTTACAAGTCCTTCAAAAAATTACATATTATTCTTATTGCCTTATTTACTCATGGAGTGATGCCAGCGCGTATGTTTGAACAATTCCATTCGGTTTTTTTTACATTTTTATAGTGACTATTTTCGCCGAATACTTTCCATATGAAAAATTATTTTACGTTGTGATAGTTAATATCACAATGATATTAACTAATTGATATTGTTTATGTGATACAGCAAATAATTATAGGAATTAATTTGGTCTCTTATGCCATATCTGCGACAAAGATGTTACAAGCACTCGGTAGCATAGGAGCAGCGTGAGTAGCTATAAATAGGTAGGTACTACGTTCAATACCGATATAGGTGAAATATTATCTTCGAAAAAAATCATTCCGAAAGGCCAGGGCATGACAAATTGGGATACAAAATCGTTGTGGTAAACTCTCAATTCAGTGCTTAATTTTATTTTGGATTTATGAAATATTTTATGCACATAGTACACTTAGATTTACAGTGTACATAGTAAGCAAATAAAGATTTATTTAAATCGAATCTTTATTTATTCGATTTGAATATATTTGATATTTAAAAAGGATAGCGGAAACAAATAAAAAAATATCTTCGAAATAAATAAGATCGTAGTAGGCCGTGAGACGAGGAAAAAACCTATCTCATTTAAGGAGGTACACTAGCTTCAGCAAAATGGTGATAGATCAATAAAATTTGGTGAATATATTCTTTAGTATTATTCATGTAGATACAAATTTTTTCAGATTTTTTGGTTGTGCCGTTTTGTTACAAATAATTCACAAGCGTTTATTCTTATACCCGGAATATATACCTATATCTATAAAAACCCTATGCTTATACACGTGAACTTCAATGTTCAATTATTCGATAACGGCACAATGAAAAAATCTGAAAAAAATTGTATTGACATATATAATACTAAAGAATATACTCACCAAATTTTATTGATCTATCACCATTTTAAAATTTGACCATGGTTTAGCATGGCAACATTGTATGAAGCTGGTGTACCTCCTTAAATAGATGCTATCTAAATAAATTTAAAAAATTTAGCAGTGTATCGTGACCTTATAAAAACAGACACATATACGCAGAAACATATACATTTACACACACGTGAGCATATCCATTGACAGGGATAACTTATGGGCGCACCATGGTTTACATGAGGCGTCGATCAGGCATCCTTGAAGGCCTTGAAGGGCTTGAATCCTATAATGGCCCTCAGTAGCAAAGTGTGACCGGCCACTGCCCGAATAAAAATTTCTTAGGGCTAGTCTGACCAGGGTCAGGCCCCGATCGGGGTGTGATACGAGTAACACCTATTACGGACATCCTGATACGGCCCTGATCGGGCCGGAAGTATTTAGGCCCTAAATCAGGCTATACTAAAATGGCTCTACTAAGGCCGTCCCTGATAAGATCCTACTAAGGCTTTCCCCGATAGGGCCCTACCAAGGCTCGCCCTGATAGGCTCTAATCATTAACTAAGGCTTTCCATGATAGGGCCTTACTAAAACTGTTCCTAATGTGGCCCTACTAAGGATTCCCCCGATAGGGCCCTACCAAGGCTTGCCCTGATAGGCCCTACTGTGGCTTTCCCTGATGAGGCCATAAATAGGCTTGCCCTATCACTGCCTCAGCAGTCGATAGATGCACATAACCTCTTATTTTCCACACGGAAACTTCGATTTTACAGCATCGTAGCTTCGGAGTTTCGATGCATTCCTGAATTCTATTTAAAAAAAGGTGCTATAGACTGTCACGACAAAAAACGTTATGCAACTCGGATGCGTGTTAGAAGATTTCGGCAGGTTTGTAAGGCGAAGAGAGAGAGAGGAACTATATACATATATATATAATTATTTTTATTATATATATAAAATATATATATATATAAGGTTAAGTTTCAAAAATCTATAGCATGTTATTCGATAAACCTCTATAATTGTCACAATGATATTAACTAATTGATATACTTTATGTGCTACAACAAATAATCATAGGAATTCATTTGGTCTGTTATGCCATCTCTGGGACCAAGATGTTACAAGCACTCGGTAGCATAGGGGCAGCGTGCCTAGCTTTGGGTAGGAAGGTACGAGGTTCGATTCTCATACAGGCGAAATATTTTCTTCGAACAAAAACGTTTCAGCAGGCCAGGGAATGACGAATTATGATACAAAATCATTGTAGTGGAACTCTAAATTAAGTGGTTCATTCCATTTTGGTTTTTTGAAATATTATATGCATTTCTTTCTGATCAGGCAACCAGATCAGGCCCATATGTGACACAACGTTACATTTCCTAGTAGGGCCCTTTCAGGCTGCCTTATTGGTGCCCTACCAGGGCAGTCAGGCAACCTGATCGGGCCCTGATCTGGGCCCCATCGAAATTTCTACGCGGGTAAGGGCCCACGTGAGGCTACCCGATTAGGGCCCTATTAAAGTTAGGGAAATTCTATATGGGCCCGACCAAAGCCCTAGTTCAATTTCCGCACGGGATATTGAGTTTCGGTAACTTTTTTGGAGAAAAAAGTATAGAGATTTCGATTGCTCTATCGACTTGTTATCCGAACGCGCACGGGAATCGAGAGAAATTCTTCCAAAAAGGCATCAGGAAATGTTATGATATCCAGTTACTGTGCACGTTTGACATTATACAACACTTTAGCCCTCTCCTCCGTGACACCTTCGACTACGGGCATTATCAGATCTGGATCAGTAGTTTTGAGCAGACAATATCTTTCTAAACGTTCACTAAACTCCCTCCGATCGCAGATCGATTTATTTTCCAACGTCGGTATGCTTACGTCTACTTTAAATAGTTGGGAAACACGCACGGGCTCGCGAAGCATACCTCTGTCACCATCACTTACGCGAGGCACCACAGCGGTGGCCTGCAAATTCTCGATTGATCTTTGATGCCTCTCTGATGCTGCTCTTAATTTTTACAGGTCCTCAGTCATTACATGTAGTACAGTAAATCTGTCATTTTTTTCGGGAAAGAAATGACCTAGTCTATTTTATCTCATAAATCGTTAGTGGAGCATGGGAATAGCTGGAAACCAAGTTTTCGGGACCCCCCTCTCCCTTTGGGAGTTTTTGGAATACTCAAAAAGTTTTTGCATTCGATTTTCGGGGAGAACGGTAGGTTTTAGAGAAAAAATTCAAACAAAAGTGGTAGAGGTCTCTATAATCTACACATCATCTCGTGTAGTCGCTGCGCTGCAACCGAGAATGCACGAAATAGAGGGCGCCAAAGTTGCCAACAATCAGTTTTTGCCCTTTTTCACCCCGAAAAAAAAATGTTTACCGTCGGCCGAATTGCAAAATTTTAGAGCAGGAAAAAACCTTCAAAAACTGTCTAAAGGTTTTTTTTCATACGACGCACTTTTTTCGAGATACGGCGCCTTGAATTTCTAATTTCGGATTATATTCGTGAGTACAGCCAATCTGTCTTTTTTAAAGTAAAACAAAATATCCGCATCTATTTCATCCCATAAATCGTTACCGGGGCACTTGAATAGCCTTAAACCAAAACGCCGCGACCCCCCCCCCTTTGCGTTTTAGTAAATCTCAAAAAGTTTTTGGATTAGATTTTTCGTGAGAACGGTAGGTCGTGGAGAAAAACTTTTCAAATAAAAAATGTACGTGACAGTATTATCTAACAATTATCTCACGAAGTCGCTGCGCTGCGACCACAATTGCACGAAATAGAGGACGCCAAAGTTGCCGCAAATCAGTTTCTGCTCTTTTTCAGTGTGAACAAAAATTATTTTCACCGCTGGAATTATTTAAAAAACGTAAAGCAGGAAAAAACCTCCACGATGAAATTAATGAAATTAAATTATTGGCACACTTGTAATGATTTTTTTTTTCAGCGTAGTGAGATCAACACGATGAATTGACAGAATGATTGTTCTCGATACTTCAAAATATATAGGTGATATATTTATATATAGGGTAATGATAATTCGTAGACATTGGATTAAACCAATTTATTTTATAATGTACGGATAGAATGATTTTCTTGTTTCAACGACGAATTTTAATGCAATTATTTTTTGGAGAACTTTCCGTGTTTCACTCTCGGTCTGACCTTTTTGGCCGGCGGTTGCTGAAGAGGGTCGTCTTCTTCAAATCATTCTGTTAACCTCTCCGCCGTCGACTCTTCTTCAATATTTGTAGGATTTGCATTGATGCATTGACGCATCATTTTGTGGGTATTTCAAGAAAACAAATTGTGTTTAGGAATTCAAGGCGCCATATCTCGAAAAAGGTGCGTCGTATGAAAAAAAAACGAGACAGTTTTTAAAGGTTTTTTTCTGCTCTAGAATTTTGCAATTCGGCCGACGGTAAACATTTTTTTTCGGGGTTAAAACGGGGAAAAACCGATTTTTGGCAACTTTGGCGCCCTATATTTCGTGCATTTTTGGTCACAGCGCAGCGACTACATGAGATGATTTGTAGATTATAAAGTCCTCTACAATTTTTGTTTGAACATTTTTTCTCGAAGACCTCCCGTTCCTCCGGAAAATCGAATCCAAACACTTTTTGAGTTTTCCAAAAACTCCTAAAGGGGGGCGGGTCCCGAAAACTTGGTTCCCAGCTATTCACATGATCCACTAACGATTCGTGAGATGAAATAGACTGTCATTTTTTTCCTCAAACCCCCTTTTACCGTGACAGATTTACTGTACTAATGGCTCTCGAATATATTGCGCTTTAAGGTTTGACCTTTGACTCTCACGGCCTCCGGACAAGGAGATGCTTGAATATTCACTGATTTAGATTGAAAGCTGCTCAAGACAATAACCGTAGTCACCGTAGTTGGAATAATGAAAGAACAAAAAAAAATGATACGAAATCTCTAATACAACGATTACAAGATACGCGCAACGCCTAATCTTTCATCCATGTGATAACCGTATATTATGCATTAATTTATTGATTCTATCATCTTATAAACACACGTATCCGCTACAATTATCTGAATATTCTATCTCGTCGCGTCCTCGTTCGGGCCCCATTATCTTAGTATTCTAAATTGAATACAAATTGTGATATGGTTAACAAATATTAATGTTGCGTATGTCAGGCTGAGGAATTATTTTCGTTGTTTTGAAAATATTTTGAAAATGCATTCTTTGATTGAACTATACACAACAAAGCATAATACCAATTACAGGAGAGCTATCAGCACCTGGGAGCGGCTAGCAGTTTGTATGAAGCAAGTGGAATTGTCTATTGTAATCAAATATGTTTTTATTGAAATACTTCGAAATAACTTCTTTCAAAATTACAAAAATCAGGTGCACAGTCTACGAATTAACAGTCTTAGGCAATACTTTGATTTGGGGTCTTATTTTATCGCATTTAAGATATGACAGTTATTTTGGTTATGAATCAATGAAGTTAAGGTCGTCGGAGCGTTTGAGTTATCCAAGGTTTCATGATCGTTTTTTTTCTGAAGTAACAGCATTAACACAGAAGCATTGTTGATATTTTCGAGTTCCTCTCTAATTTCCAAATCAATCACACGCAGCGCCACAGTCTGAGCTAATAGTCGGTCCTGAAAAGTAACCGTAATTTTGAGTATGCCATGTGTTTTGTAGATTGATATCTTCGATTCCCATAAAAGCATTCAAAATGTTACGTTCCGTTTGACGTTGTAGATGATCAGGTCGTTTTTTCAAAGACCTTGACACTGATGGAAAAAAGTTATCCATATCGTCAAGGCGATATTGGTAATTATTTCTCAATCTCTTTTTATTTCTTCTCGTTCTTGCTTTGTTTTCCGCTATTCGCTTAGTGTTGGTTTAGTAAATCTGTAAATTCGTCACATCTTCTGTTGTTCTTTTTTGATGCCGACGACAAGCTCGATACTTCCGAAAGTTGTGGAGGAGCTGCTCCTAATCTATCGGAATCCGTTTCATTACTTGCTTCATGATCATTGTCGTTCGATTGCAGGGAAGTTGTGGCGGATTCATCGTGGCCTCCGGGTTGTGAGTTATAACTCGTAGTTATACCTTTCTCTCTATCAAAAACTCCATGAACTTTTGGTATTTTCATTCGCGAATTTATTTCGAAACCTGTCCAATTCTCTAAAAACGATATACTCGTCTACACGAATGGCACAAACAATTGCTCAGTGGTACAAACGATATACTCGTCGACACGAACGGGTACAAACGATTTCTCGGTGGAACAAACGACATACTCGTCGATCCGAACGGCACAAACGCTTGATCGGTGGTACACACGATATACTCGTCGATACGAACGGATACAAACGATTACTCATCGGTACAAACGTTATACCGATCAGTACGAGCGGGTGTAAACCATTAATCACCGCTACGAACGATATACTCGTTGATACGAACGAGTAGAAACGATTGCTCGAATATCACAAGCAGTCGGTTGTTCTGGACATTGGAATGAAATTATATCAATTATTGAGGAATTACGTGAAACGAAAATAATTTTTTAACTGAGCATCTGACACTTTACGCATTGTCAGCATGGGCATCGTTATTTTTGGATGCAAATTGAATAAGAGTACACTTCTTTCAGTAAGCAAGGTCCTCCAGACAGACGGGGGATTGGGTTTCGAACTACCGCAGATGGACACCATAAGTTTGGGCAGAACAGATTGTGCAACATCGGCAGGACAAAATCGATGGCGTTACTCTAAGTGCGTCAAATGAAAAAATCTCGATCGTTGTACAAAGCGTCGATGAATTCGGCGATACTAAACATTTTGCTTGTGAACATGCGTGGTTTTGACGAACCATGGCAAGCTGATCTCGTCGTTATGTCATCGTACGCATATGAAAACTCCAAACATAAATTTCACCTCACCATCATCAATACTGTCTCAAAATTTGCCTCGGCCTAACCCCTGCGAAGTAAGTATGGTAGAGATGCAGCAACCGCAATGAAGTCGACACTTGTGAAGGGATGCATACCGCAGAATTTGCACGTTGATCAGGAAACATAGTTTTATAATGACCATATTAAACTCCTAATGAAAAAGTACAATATTCACATGTATCCAACGTTTAGCAATTTACAAGCATTCATTTGCGAGCATCTCAATCGTGTATTGAGAAATAAGGTGTTAGGCTACGCACTAATTATACGTGGATCGACATTCTTTATAATATAGTGGACGGGTATAATGATTCTGTACACTATACCATAACTCAGATGAAACCGAGGAGCGTCAACGTTGAAAATGAGAAGTAGCTGCTACAGCGTGTTTATGCTAAGAGTCCATTAAAAAATGCATCATCATGAAAGTAAAAATTGGCGATAGAGAGAGTTGTGAATCAGTAAATTTAAGAGAGTATTCTGAAAGGTTTACACACATAAATTGACAGCGGAAATATTCACCATATATCGAAAGAAAAACAGTAGCATTTCACCTGACTGACTATAACGATGAAAACTATATGACTATGGCGGACGGAACGATGACGGACTATAACGATTAAGTTCAATGTCACGATATTTATCTAATTGAAAAAATATTGAAGCAGCGTGGTGATCGAATGTTTGTAATACGTGTAGGTTTCCATAATACTCACAGTAGCTGGATAAGCTAATCTGATTTGTAGCGACCAATATAAATGTTTGAAATTTGATGACTTTTTGCTCGCTCTCTTTCTCTCTGCCAGATGTGTTTCTGGCCTCTTTCCCTCTGCCTCTCACAAAGAGTCCACCGTTCTCTTTGTCGCAGAAAATGTTTTTACCCGCTTAGGTAATTTCCTCGTTTGCTGCTCATCCTTCAAACACTCTTTCCCTCTCTCTCTCTCTCTCTCTCTCTCTCTCTCTCTCTCTCTCTCTCTGTCGCTCTTTTTCTCTCCCTCTCACGCAGAAGAGTGTCAGAAGGGTGCGGGAAAAATTAGATGATTCACCAACCTACAATGGGCTCTTCAGTTTCTCAGTTGAAAAATCTATAAACCAATGTATTACACACAACAGAAGGACACGGTTAATTACAAACACCGTTATTTACAGGGCTGATTATTTACAGAACAAGACTTTTTACAATGATTTGACAAGATTATTTACAATTCACAAGAATACATGCTATGAGTGTATTCTATAATACCCCCATGGCAGCGTTTTCGTGGTTTCAGGTATGGTATACCGTTTGCAATCGTGCGGACTTAGAGTAATTTGTGCTTCGTTGATGGTGTACACTTCATGCAGCGTCGATCGAATGCATGGTTGCTGGCCAGTTATTTCGATCTCGTCATATAAGCATTTCGTATAATCCTCAAGAAGATCGTTCTCGCCCCGATGTTACTTTTAACGCGCTTCACTATATTCGTAACGTCTTTACCAGCAACTCGCACTGCATACATTTGTGCTCTAAAGTTCGATGAATTCCGTCATTATCCGACCGTTATTTTCGTCATTCACAAGTGCGGGAACTTTTTCGTTGCAAGCGGTATATCATACCCATTGCTAGACAGATACTCGCTCTTATCGAAACGATGGATATTACGCTTCATGTCATCATACACATCCTCACACTCAATGTTGTATATGAGACTATCCGTATCGGTGTACAAGACTGTACATTTGTCTTTAGACAGAGGCACCATGTACTCATAATGGAAGTCATATAAACATGTCTTCGATACGTCGAGTATGCACATACTCACATACATTGGTTTATTGAATTTCACTTCGAGCTCGCGTAATTCGACAGCAATAACGTTTTCTCAAAAAAAAAAACGCTCCGGCTATGAAAATTTGGCTTGGAAATCATTGCCTCTGCGCCGCACCTGCCCTCCTACCGTGTTAAAAGCTTAACGTCTACATGATTGCGTACATTTTCCATAGTTTTTCCAAACACCGCATTATTCATCAATTTATAAAGATTTTTTTCGAAGTCATTCTTTACTTCGATCCCGAACTGCGTATGGAGCTCGATATATGTTCGTAGCCAGAGTGATTGAGAGAATTAGAGTATTCTATGAATTCTAATGATTTTGAGACCGTGGCGTAAACACTGCTACAGATTGCGATGATGAATCACATACCGTTCCTTGCTGTACACGGTTGCTAGGAGTATTTTGTATTGCCCGCCAGATGGTTTACCATGTGTTGAACAAAACCACAAGTCCGTGTGCGCATCGTGTAGACATTCCGGGTACTCTAAGTCAACATCAAGAATGTAACCGGTCGGTGAGTCTAGCGCGATCGATGATAATCGAATGTCGACAAGTCATTGACCCATCGAAAATCAGCATAGGGCAATGAGTCAACCGTACGAATTATTCACATCGAAATACATCAAGTACGACGAGGACCTTGATGGATCGAACGATGCCATGTATTTGTTATTGGCGCACGCATCTCTATTTGAGCACTGACTCACATGAGTATCACGAAAGTTTAGTAGGCGGTCATAAGGGAGTAACTAAAATTTATCGACGTATTCGAGAACGATTTTATTGGCCAAATGTCAAAGCTGAAGTAACGAAATATGTGAGAACTCGCCCTAGTTGTCAAGAACAAAAATTGACTTAAATTAAGACACGCGAGCCCATGATCATTACTGATACGCCAGCAGAACCCTTTGACAAAATTTCCATGGATACAGTAGGACCATTGGCCATAACGCCAAACGGAAATCGACATTTCCTGACTATACAAGACGATCTGACGAAATATTGCATAGCTGCACCCATACCGGATGTAAAGGCTGAAACAATCGCTGACGCTCTAGCTCGTAACGTCATAATTCATTTTGGAACCCGAAGAATCATTGTAAGCGATTAAGGCAGATCCTTCTTTGGACAGGTGTTTCACCACCTTGCCAAAGTATTTAAAGTCAAACACGTTACAACTTCTAGTTACCATCCCCAATCCAATGGATCTTTAGAACGAAGCCACATTGTCTTGGCTGAATTTATTGAGCATTACATTGACAAATACGAAGACTGGGACAAACTCATCCCTTTAGCAATGTTTTCCTATAACACCTCAATCCACGAATCTACTAATTTTACTCCTTTCGAACTCGTGTATGGTAAACCTGCCCGCATCCCAATCTCTTTTCCTTCCGCTCAGAAAATCGGAACTTACGGCGATGACTTGTGCGACCTTACATCCCGACTGGATGAAATTCGACAACTCGCTTCCAAATCCTTGTTTAGAATCCAAATATCACTCCAAGCGATACTATGATAGACAACTTCACGAAGCCAATCTCAAAACGGGAGATATGGCCTACGTAATGAAGGAACCGCGAAGAGGAAAATTCGACTGGCATTACTCAACAATCATAATGCTGTACTAGAAACAGAAACTGAAAAACGTATAATCAAACATTTAGACAAACTAAAACCTTGTATACGATGACGATTTATCTTACTACTTTGAGTGACTTACTAACACTTTATAGTTGAATATCCCTAATGTTATATTTTTTTTATGTATGCATCAATAACGCGTTTTTCTTATTTTTCAAAGGATTCCCAAAGGAACAAAACAAAATGTATACAAAATAATTACAATTCTCTCCACGCTTCCGCTCGGAAATTGTGTTTCACTCGCTCATGAAGACTAACCAATCGACAGAAATACCGGCTTTACCACGAACCTAAGGCTTAAACCTCGCCTCACGTCGACCGAGTGACACCTTATCATTTCCAACAAAACTTAAGGTCGACGAACAACAACAGTGGCGTAGCATGGATTTTTGCCGCCCGGGGCTAATGCTAAATTTGCCGCCCCCCCCCCCTATTTTCGCAAGTAAGTGCCGCTCGCCGCACGCCGCCCCACATCTGTGCCGCCCGGGGCCATGGCCCCCTCTCCCCCCACCCCCCCACGCTGCGCCACTGAACAACAAGCAAGCGACATCCATCAACGCACTGAATGCCGTCCAACAAAGACAATATCGCTGATGGCGTTCAAACATTAAGTACTGCAAGAATTCCCACGGAAGCGATCGCTGCAAAAATGTCGAACTGATCTGCTATGCTGGAATACCAAATTGTCTTCATGATGTCATTCGAGACGGAAAACCGTAATAACCATTCGATAACTGTATGCCCATTAAAACAAACGAATATTGTCAATATCGAAAACCAGAGACAGAATGTTGAAAAACCTATGATACATAGTAATACATTACTGACATTAACTAATAACTATAATGATAACGATAACGAACGCAAATTAATGCATATTAAATTTCAAGAAAGAACGATATCGTGATTGGAAGTCAGAATATTTAAACTTTCTATTATATACCAATGGACTCCGCTATTACAGCCTTTACCTACCCTCTGTTCCGATCCTTATATCCGGAAACACCGCAGAATGTTAAATCCGTTTCCAACATATTTCGATGCGTATTCAAGAACATCGAGTAGAGAGTATCGGTTTAAAAAAAAGTACATAAATATATATGTACACACGTATATACATATATTTATATGTATGTCCCTCGTCGAAACATTAACGGCTACATACAACCTCGGTTTGTAATCCTCTGAACAATCGCAATGTCTAGATGTACCTTCCATGAGGAGAGCATTGTCAGAGGGCATACATGCACATCAGATGGAATTTACAAAACCAATATCGATCTATCAATAACCGAACTCATTATCAAAATCCTCGTTAGATGTCGAAACGCTATCAGAACGACATTCATAATCCACATCCCCTTTGAAAACTTAATACCCTACTCCGTGCGACCCTGAAGTTTAGAACCAGATGTTGAATCCATATTTCAAACTTAGAGTAAATGATTCTTATACCATTTATACACATTCCAATACAGCCATATTTGAATATGAATAAATTTGAAGTCACCGAGGACGATGACTAATCTAAGTGGGGAGGTGTAACGTACGACAATTTTCTCTGATTTCTTTTTGACCAGCACACACATAATTGTTCATGTGCGAGAAGTAATAGAGCCAGCTTTTATTTATTTTTCACCGCAACCAAAGATACAAGCGTTCGAGATACCTATCATAATTGTAATGCTTCTCACACTCCATAGACGCGTGCATTACAGACCATATCGAAGATATACTCATTCCTCGTTTATCAACTGGGCACAATACCTTAGCACGTATTTTCGTGTAGCGAGCCGCTCCGCTATTTTTTCCCGCTCTGCATGAGGTCAGTAATAAAAGTTTTCTGGCCGGAGCCTCAAACCCTATAATAGGGATCGGCAAGGCGACATGGTAGAGATCCAAAATATCCGACCTTTATTGCTTTTCAGAGGAGGTCGAACTCTCGGTTATTAGACGAAAAATAGTTCTTCTCTGCACCCAAATTAAGAGAGTAGCCCTCCTGGCAAAGTCATCTCGCCCTTATAAAACCTCCTTGTCTCGACGACAAGCTCGCAGTATAGCCGAAGTTTTTAACGCCGATACACCGTTCGTAATCCAGGTCTTCCGTAGAAAAGAGTGATCGGACAGTAGTATCGGACGTATATGATAATAGATTCAGTCTCAATCAAGATTTTCACGCGTCGTTACGCTGTCCGAAATCCGGGTCTTCTGTAGAAGAGTGTGATTGGGCGGAATTATCAAAGTCAATTTATAATGTTTTATAATCAAAAAGGTCAAACGACTAAATATTTCAAAGTACAAGTTACTGTTAATCCGCGACCAGATCTCTAGAAAATTGTGAGCGTACGCGTGTGTGCTTAAAGAAATACATGCAACGAAAGCAAGAGTACGTTATTGTAACGTCAAAAGTATTTGTCACATTATAAAATTTACTTGTAATGTACCAAATTATTCTTTTATCAAGTGTTTATTAAATTATCGTGTGACTCAAGACATTGAAGTCCCTTTATTACCAATTTCCTAAATTCATAAAAGAAACAAGATCTCTCGAGGTCTCACAGCAAACGTTCCCACATAATTATTATCCCGAAGAGCACTCGTGACTCATTAGGGTAGTAATCAGAGTGAAGCGTTTACCGCTCGACGCTTATAACTCTAGAAATATATATCTTTTCTAAACGGCTTCGGTCGTAACAATGGTTAAGAGAAAAAAAGCTCGACAAAGGATATCGACTTCCGAACTACTCAACTCGCAGGTTAAAACCATTGAAATTGCTTAGTCAGATAATAGCGATCGGAGATAGCGTTTTGTCGATCATGGTAATATGTTCGTTCTGGAAAGTGACTTTTGCATTATTGTATTTTAAAGAAGTAAAATTATTATTCAACCTCTACACATAGCCACATTAAACACTTTGTTACCGTGGATCGGTTATGTGAGTGGTAATTACTTTAATGATGACATGAAGTACAGATCAGACATGCCTTTCGGTCCCCGCGAACTGGACATCTTATTTGATTTAAATTATTTCAAAACGTAAACAAAAGCATGAATGTCCTACTACAAAATCTATTTTGGCCGCTGACTGGCAGTTGGTGCGATATTAAAATGTAAAAAATGTACATAGTGTGTCGCCGAAGTTATTTATTCGGATGGTACGAACGGAAAATTCCATATCCTAAGCCTTATTCCCCAAGTATTTTACTATAATGGTGATATCATATTTTGTCATGATAATGTGATTTTCTTAATGAAAATAAAACATGTTTAATAAGATAATTTGTTAGGTTTAACAATTCTGTGTACATCCTTCATTGTACACTTGCATAATACGTACATTGTACTTGGCTATTTCATAAAACATTCCATTTTTGTGTACAATTGATGAATTGCAATAAATACAATTAAACCATTGTTTGCATTACAACAAATGACAATTATTTTTAAGGTACACCATAATTTTTTTATATGTTAATACAAACAACGTCGTTTCCTAGAGGATTTTTAATAACGGCGTACTCTTTGAACCTTTTCAAAGTATTAATGTACTGTAATACGTCGATGAGAAGAATATATTCTGAAGATATGGAGATTTAACATTTGCAGCGTGAAACGGTTTCTTTTTCGTAGTTTCATCTTTTGACTGAGAAAGTAGTAATTAATTGTAAGTCTTAGATTACGAATTATTTTATTTCTGTTTTTCCGTATTCCAGTAGTGTTTTGTATTTTTGTGTTGACGGATCAGTATTAATACAATGTTTATTATTGTATACACTGTCAAGGAGTATTTGAGAGCATTGAAATTAATCAATGATCCATGAGTGTATATGAAATCGTTACCAGCACAAAAAAAATTAAATAATTGACATACTGAGTTTCGAAGCGTGTGCCAAAACATTGCCATTCTAACGAAATTGTCATGTTTACCCAAACTTTCATTCCGATGTTAAACAGCACACAAAGGCTACCCCGCGTACAATGCATTGCTGATCGCAGATTTACAAAGCAACGCACTTGATGCAGGATTTCCTTGGTATGTGAGAACGAACAAATCGCACTATTTCCTAAAACTCTAACAGGTCGAAACTGTCGCGGGACTACATATGCAGATAATTGACCTCTTCATGAATCAGACTTTATTATATGAAAAATAATTTTCTAAAGATTACACATTTTCTTGATGAATGACGTACTGTGACATTTATTCATGCATCTTTGGCGGCGACAGGTTCATTTTATCACGATTAATATAGCAATCGAGAACAGGCGTAGAAAACAGTTCATCATCAATGGCGATTGTGATGATTATTTCGTCCCCCATTCTTATGCTTAAAGTATTCAGCCAGTTCCGACCAATTGTTCCATTTTTCATCATTTTTCTGGAAATCCAGGGGCTGCTAAAAAAATGCACAAAAATTGATCGACAAGGCGAATAACTAAATTGCATAATTGTAATTCTATTACTGTCAGGGAGAGCAATCCGTACAGATATAAAACCACACTTTTATTATTAATAATACTATTTGAACTAACATTTTTGATAGCCTGGTACGTGTGCATTCGTAGTGGGTATTTTGATCTGCGAACAGATACAATTTGCATTTCGATTACCGATAATACGTTCGCAAGAAAAATCGGTCAAATAATGTACGGCAATAGTAATGTCGCAAGTTATATAGCAAACCATCTTGTATAAGAATAAAAAATACTGAATGTAATAAATAACAACAGTTATTGCCATTGCCATTAAAATAGTACAAAATCAACCCAGAAAGAATGACAACAAAAATGAAAAAAGTAGCGCATTTCACGAGTACTTACGAGTAACTTGATTCCGCCTCCTTGATGACCCGGAACTGATCCACCCCCAGCTTGGACGGATTCTATCGTACCAAGTGGCATGCTCTGGTATCCCTGATGCATATTCATTTTCACCAACCGCTTGTACTGATTGTGAGCGTGCTTATAGTCATTCTTATTGGGGTTGACTACCGTCTGATCCTCATCTCTGGTATCTCTCTTAGCAGCAGAAGTATAATCTTCAAAATAAGTGTTCTGAAAACCATTCATATTTTAGAGAGTGGGACTTCCGCTGAACAATGTCTGACATGATTGGAATTGGTAAAAAAATGTTTTTCCAATACTTACCGGACTTTTAATAACATCAGAAATAATAGCATCGCGCAGTGTGGTTCCTCCATTCAAATTGGCAGTGGGATCATTAGGCGTTTCTGAATCCTCTGTTGGAAAGTAATTCGTATTTGCAGGACCAGCCTCGTTGGGTATAGAAGGAGACAATGACGAGTCGGACGAAGATTTCATCGCATCCTGTACAGTCGAGGTTATATTTTTCTGAAGGTCAGTAAGCATATCGAAGACTTGACTGAGTGCGGTGATTCGTTGCGTAAAGGGAAGAGTTGGATCCATGACTGGTGGTGCGAAGAGTGCAGCGAACGGAGAAGGTGACTTGAATGATTTCTTTGTGCTCGGTTTAGTGCAAGCAGTTTTTTGGTATACGATGAAATCATTCAGTGTATTGATGAGTTCGGCTTTTAGTTGACCAAGTTCAGACAAAATTGAGCCAACAATAAAGTCTTTCGTAGCCGATATAGTTTTCACATCTTCTACGGATCTCGATGTAATACTTTTTTCTTGCAGTGAATCTTCACTCAAAGATCTGGTCAAAACAGCTCCGTCATTTCCACTACCAATAGGTGCAGTTTTGTTTGACAAACTTTCAAGAAGTTTGTTCAGGAAGCCAGATACTTTTTCAGTATATTCTGTGGGGCCTGGTATAATGGAACTTGGTAACCAAAAATCGGAAGGTACAATTGTGCTTTTTGGTATCGGGATTTCAGTCACACTAGTGTACGGACTAAATGGCCCGAATGGTCCAAACATGCCAGGAAGCATTTCTTTTGGCGTCGAAGGTGAATCGTAAAACTCTTGAAACTTGGATTCAACGCTATTAGGCTCCTCGCTAATTAACCCGAGTCCAGGGTACGTCGGTCGAGGTTTCAATATTTGGGTGCTTCCATCTTTGCTACTAATAATCTCGCGACGACGTCTTAATGAAGAGGTCCCGGCGTCAAAAAATCGAGGACTGAATGGAAACGACTGATCGTTCATTGAAGAATCCGAAAATCCAGCAGGACCGAATGAAGGTATGTATGCAGAAGATTTACTGTTAAATGTTGGAAATGATGAAAACTTGGCGGTGCCGAATTGCGAGCCAGAAACGCCACGTTTGGCTTTGTCCTCGCCAACGATTTTTTCAGCACCTGTTAACTCCTGCATGTTGTCAACATAATCGTTGGTAATCGGCGTATACCAGATGGGTACAGATTTTAGTGAACCTGTCACAGATTTTGAAGAATCCCCAGCTGCTTGCAGGCTATAATCGTTAGGCTTTAAGCCATTGAGCAGGTCGGTCACCATCTCGGTTTTCTTGGAGATCATTGCTTTTGGGTCAACGAACTTTGGAAAGAACGGCGACGATTTTGGCCCGAATGGCACAGTAATCGAACTAATTCCTGGAGCAGCGAAGGCTGGCGCTAGAGATCTTGAAAAGGCTTGAAAAAAACGGGTGAACACAAATGTATTTAATAATTCTTCCAATAAAATGATATAAATGGAAAAACTATGTGAATTTATTTATTAACCACGAACACCATTAAGTTCTATATTTTTTATACCTAAAAAAAATCATGCAGTTCATTTGTCTATCGTTCCGCGATTTAAAAAATATCTAGATAAAGAACCAACGTAGTGATGGGATTGTATAACAGTGGACATACAATGGTTTATATTATCCCGATCTTTTTATGTTCCTCTTTGTTGACGGCTGAATACAATATATAAAGACTTTTTCACTTGCGAACGACGTAAGATCGATGGGAATAATTCAAATCGATATTTTGTTTGGGGTCGACTGAACACATAAGACCGATGGAATAAATAGATATCGATTTTTGTTAAGCTTAGAATTTAAATGACGTTCTCAATTGAATTGCGACAGCTGTTTTTTCAGATTCGAATTTAAAATATTCGATTTGATGACCGAACTTATATTATATGAAAGAACAGGGGGCCAAATTATATCTCACCTGGTTTATCAAAGCCAGCCCATGTACTCGCGGGAGGTGGTGACTTCCCAATCGCAAGACTAACAAAAGCCAGAATTAAAATGCACATCACTACTACTGTCTGTCGACGCATGGTTTCACTGTGAAGAACGACGTATCCAGCAGAGCTTTTATACCAAGCTCGTGAAGTTCGACACTCCCTTCCCCACCAGTAACGGCGTTATTTTATATGAATCATAATAAGTGAGATGTACACGTCATTTCAATTGCCGAGTATTATTCGACTGTGATGAGCTCTGATAATTCTTTACTTATAATAATCCCTCCTTCTTCAGCAGATATTTAAGACGTTCACACTTGGGGATTAACATTGGATATTACGTGGCATAATTTCTTAAATGCATTCTGTGAGACCGGCGATTAATTTGTTTGGTACAGAGCACGATTCAAAACTCACTTTTACTATTGCTGCGTCGTTCGGTCGTTTTTTATTGGTTCTCGCTGAGTTTTGCCATATGCGACATGATCATATGATCAAAACATCGCCAAATGGTCATTTTTCTGCACGACCACTGGCGACACTTGGCCTGGCGTTCCATTCACGATAAGCAAAACTCCCTCGCCCAGCATATTCTCCGGACCTTGCCCCCCAAGTGATGATCCCTTGTTCCAGTTAACGTAACACCTCTTAGGAGATATACGCTTGCGTAATTACGCGGAAGTCCAAAACTGGGTAGACGCGCGGATACCGTCAAACCAATGAATTCATTTTTTGCCAGAGAGGTGGGAGAAAGTAGTAACATCCGAGGGAAAATACTTTGATCAGTATAATCCAAAAAGTTTTGGAAAATGAGTGCTCAAGAAGGAAAAAAACCGCGTAATTCAATGCAACAACCAAATAAATTTGTTCCACTAAAAACGCGCGTAAACAATTTAAAAAATCGGGCTACAATCGACTATGACATAAGAGTTAAGTTGAACATGTATCGGAAACGATCATATTTCTATGCATCATTATTCACAAAAAAGAGAATACGGGTATTTTTGCGCAAGAAATTAAATTCATATGGTCAGTAGTACTCATCACTTGAATAATGTTTACGACTAGCGGAAGGCTGGTATTTAAAAGGCGATAATCCCAGCATGCTGTTACGCTAAAGCACTTAATTAGGTAGG
Source organism: Ophion slaviceki (assembly GCA_944452715.1). Taxonomy (NCBI): domain Eukaryota; kingdom Metazoa; phylum Arthropoda; class Insecta; order Hymenoptera; family Ichneumonidae; genus Ophion; species Ophion slaviceki. The sequence continues at coordinate 53,746,877 of OX101786.1, forward strand.
ATATTTCATCTACAATATGTATTCTCACATTAAGTATTCGTGACCATATGTTCAGTACATACAAACGTTCTACCAGATAAGCTTTTTAATCTCATCAGTATTTATCGGATAGAAATAATTGGCGGAAGAAAAATTAAATCGCCACCAACTATATTGTACCGAAAAAAATGTATCCCTTCCTCTCCTGATAAAATTTTTGGGATAGGTCTTCAGTAGTAAAAAAATACCTCTGTATAGTGGTATGTAGACGCCTCCGTACATATGAATAAAAAAACACAAACAGAAAAAGAAGAGTATGAAGTTGTGGGCTGAGGGAGAAAGCCAACAAAGAATCAATTACATTAGAACGGTCACGTAAGAACGGCCACGTATATACAAATGCCTCGAGGGGAGTAAAGAAAATTTTAGATAATAATAATAAATCAGCAAATAAACTAAATATAAATATATAAATAATAAAATAAATATAAAAAAATAAATAAAGAATAACAATAAAATACAAAAAACGCGAGGACATAATATACCAGAAGCAGGATTAACATGTTTTGTATAATAAATCATTTAACATAATAACTTAATTAGCAGCCAATCTTGAGGCATCTGAGTAGAACAAAAAGGTTCACTTTTTCTAAATTGGCTTAAATAAGGTGTAAACATCACGAGAATAATATACAAAAGGACTTATACGCAAGCATTTTTTCAAAAAAATCCGAGCGCTCCGAAACGCATGAGGCAACCTAGATGGTGAAAGTAGCAATTTGAAGATGTTTAGTCCATTCGTTATACCAAAAATATACAACGACCTAACAACTGAAAGCGGACACTTGCCCCCCACCCCGACTCATGTAGTCAAGCGAGAAATATGCGAAAATAAAATTACAGAATTTCAACATTAACATTTCAAAATTGGTACAAAATTAATACAGAATAGTATTGAAACTACGAGTAGGTAATTTTATTCTCGAGCGTTTTAAATGATACCATTTTAAACCGGCTTCAATCTGTTCGTCGGCTAGCCATTTTTATCATTTTTGTTGATATGTATGTACACCGTTTACGCTGTGATGGCTGGTCTGATTAGAATTGTTGTTTCTCTGCTGTGTAGGAAAATATCGATGTGGCCCCATGGAAATGTTATGCAAATCTGCCAAGTACGATTTAGGGCGCGTTGAGGTTGCCTGACTGCAATGGTAGGACACTTACACAGCCTGAAAACGCGCTGCTAGAAAATGTAACGTTGTGTCTCATATGGGCCTGAACTGGTTGCCTGATGAGGCTCTTATCAGGTTGCCTGATCAGGCCCTTAACGGGCTTCTTGGTCAAGCCGCTATCGGGTTTTCTGCACTGCCAAAAGAAATATTTAATTTAAGTAGGATTTTTTTAAACCATATAGGTTTTTTCCTTGTCTCACGGCCTACTACGATCTTAATTGTTTCAGCTATTCTTTTTGAATATTAAATATATTCAAATTGAACAAATAAAGATTCGATTCGGATGAATCTTTATTTGCTTACAATATACACTGTAAATCCAAATATCCTATACGTATAAAATATTTCAAAAATCCAAAACGAAATGAAACGGTTTTTTTTCGATGAAAATATTTCGCCTATATGGAATCGAACCTGCCTACCTATAGCTACGTACGCTGTCCCCATGCTACCGCGTGCTTGTAACATCTAGGTCGCAGATATAGCATAAGAGACCAAATGAATTCCTATAATTATTTGTTGTATCACATAAAGTATATCAATTGGTTAATATCATTGTGACAATTAGAGAGTTTGATCGAATAACATGATATAGATTTTTTAAACATAACCATACACACACACACACACACACACACACGCACGCACGCACACGCACGCACGCACGCACGCACACACACACACACACACCAAATATTTGGTAGTGATCCGAGATATTTAAATTTGTATTTCGCTTTGATAGGTGTTCGAAATGACCTTGAACGACTTTGGCCCCGTATTGTTTTTTTATGCGGCTTGACGTGCTCCACAAGATGGTTGAAAACAAAATGTACCAGTCCATTTAAAAAAGTGAAGGTGACCTTCACTGTGCGTCAGCCCCGCCAACGAAGGAAAAAAAATGGGTCGGCTTTGATGACCCCCTTCACACTGTACAACTTTTGTCTGGAACATTTTTTTGTGACATCGATAATTACCGAATTATTTCGGGTGGCAGAGATAAGAGGGACACCCTGTATATGTATAAATAATATGTATAAAAAAGTGGAGTTGACCTTCATTGTGCGTCAGCGCCTCCACCGAAATAAAAAAAATTGGTCGCATTTGATGGCCCCCTTCACACCGTACAGCTTTTGTCTGGAACATTCTTTTGTGACGTCGATAATTATCGAGTTATTTCAGGTGGCAGAGATAAGAGGGACACCCTGTATATGTTTATATATAACTCCTCTCTCTCCGCCTTACAAAGCTGCTGAAATCTTCTAACACGCATCCGAGTTGCATAACGTTTTTTGTCGCGACAGTCAATAACACCTTTTTGGAATTCAGGAATACACCGAAACTCCGAAGCTAGCTACGATACTGTCGAATCGAAGTTTCCATGTGGAAAATAAGAGGTGACGTGCATCTATCGACTGCTGAGGCAGTTGTAGGGCAAACCTATTTATGGCCTTATGAGGGAAAGCCTTAGTAGGGCCTTATCTGGGGAAGCCTGCACAGGGCCTTATGAGGGGAAGTCTTAGTAGGACCTGATCAGAGAAAGGTAAGCCTTTCTTTTACTTTCTTCCTTTTCTTACTTACTTTCTCTTACTTACTTTCCTTTTCTTAAAGGAAAAGATAAGCCTTAGTAGGACTTATCAGGGCAAGCCTTGGTAGGGACCTATTGGAGAAAGCCTTAGTAGAATCTTATCAGGGATGGTCCTAGCAGGGCCATTATAGCATTGCCTGATTTCGAGCCTAAATACTTCCGGCTCGATCGAGGCCGGATCAGTATGTCCGTAATCTGTGTTACCCGCATCACACCCCGATCGAGGCATAACCCTGATCAGGCTAACGCTAAGAAATTTCTATGTGGGTAATTCGGACCAGTTACGATGTTCGGCACGAGCATTAACTGAAGGAACATCTAACAGAAGAATTACATGAAGGATCCGCATGGAATATGGAAATTTGCCGAATTTATCTACAATATTATGAAAATTGATTTACTCTGTATCTCATCCATCAGTGGTGGATTCATCATGCCCATTGGAAATACTGAATCCATCGAAGATATGGGGTGCAGATGACCCTGGTCTAAAAAATGGTGTTTATATAAGACGGTAAAAATTAAATCATGTAAGGAAAAACAAATGTACAAAATGTTTACCTGATATCAAACTTCCATGATTTAGGGTCCAGTTATTACGTTGGTGGTGATATGCTGGTTGTGCTGGCTGTTCGTCCCTTTCCTGACCCACATTGTTGGTTTTGAAATTTGGTTTTGAGTGCTGTTTTTTCGGGTTTTTTGTGTTGCACTTTTCTTATGCTGGACGCCATTTTATTCATGAATTCAATAATACCCTATTCCGTTTGTAATTGTGCCGTCGTTCGGGCTACCGAATCTGTGCAACAGAAAATCAAACGTTTAAGGGGGATATCAGTGTGACAGGCTGAAAAATGAGGTATTGTTTGGGAATTTAAAAAAAACGGCTTGATCAAATTATTTGAAACTTTGTGTATTGATTATTGAAGTAATGAAGCATACAATGAATTTTTTTGAAACTTTTAGTACATATTATTAAGCAGACGAGCGGTCGCAACATGGCGTCTCAAAAAAAGACTCCCCGACGGTCGACAGCATAAGTGCCACAGCAAGCATCTGAAATGAAAAATTCAAAAAAATTATTAAATTATAATAGTATGGCTATCGCAGCATCGTAGGAAATTTGAAAATTTTGATTAGAAAAAAAAATGGCGGCCATTTAGAAAAAAATCGTATTTTACACAAAATTTTTGCAGTAAATTGTTAATAAAAAAGTAAACAATTTAAAAAAAAAACTCTACGATGCGTCGATAGCGATAAGTTTTCTGAAGAGAATCCTTTTTGAATGAAGTCGATTGGACAAAATTTGACAGAGTTATGCTGTCAACCAGGTCAAAAAACATGGTTTCGAGAAAAACGCGTTTAAAGTTTTGAGAGGATAAAATTGAATGATGTAACTTAAGTATTAATATAAAACAAGTTCTTACCGATTAGTCTGTTATCCCTGGACCATACAGAAGCTCTTTTGCGCCCAGCAATATGATATCCTCATCCTGAAGTGGGTTTATAGCACTCAAGCGTCTCTCGTGCGTGTTTGCTGCTGAGTAGCGATCGGCGTCCTTGATACGATTTCGGTCGATTTCGTGGCAATAATTGAACAGGTTCTCGCCTATGGAGATGCCCAAGTCCTCAACAACATCCAACAAAGCCACGTGACAATCGTTGAATGTTATAGCAGCCAAATTAGCGTGTGTTTTGACTACTTAGGAGCCGCAAAAATGACTTTTCGGAGCAAATTTCCAAATCACAGCATTAAAACTTTCGTTGTTGTTTTGATTAAACGCTCCCAAACACCTTTCGAGCAACTCATCACGACTAAGGTCTTCATAAATTGGCTTGATTGCCTCCGCAACATTTGCTGGTAGTGCTGCTTCGTGTTTGTATGAGTCAAGAGCACCGAGCGCGCGAGCCTTTTGCCAAGTACACCACGATTCGACGCCCTCCGGATAGTAATGGTGTTGTGGATTCTCGTCTCGGTAAGTGGAGCACTTATGGTAAAAAGTGGCCCATATTGATTTCTTCATGTTGTCCTGTGAGTCACTGTTGCGCCGAATGGCGAGTCCATAATGTAGGGTTAAATATTTTATCAACTTATCCGTGAGCTTCCCTTTACCTCCGAGTCCTTTGTCTGCCTTTTTGCAATTTCGGAGCCGCGTGCTCATTCTCTTTTGAACGTGGTTGAAACACTCCTCCTTTTTTACTTCATATGAAATATTCTCAACAATCTTGTTAAATGTTTTTGAGTCGCGGTCGCCAATGTAATTTACGTATTGAGCATCATGTAATCATTCGGCTCGTTGAAAAATTTTAACCATGGCTGCAGGTTCCATATTACCTGCAGGGCCTGTATAATTTGCGCAGCATTTATGAGCGGGCTCGTTGTACCATAAGTCATACTCCGGCGTATTAATTCTCGTTTTCCATTGGGTACACTCTTTACAAAAAGAATATTGCACTTCGATGTCCAGAATCTTTTTCCAACAGTATCCTATAACAGACGAGACACCGTGCAAGGAGTTGAAACCTCGTTATTGCCAAGTTCCATCACCTGACGCCGTTAAATCTCCGCCGTTAAATCTCCATCACCGAGTCTTCACACTTTCCTTTTGTTTTTTTCTTTTTCAATCATTCCTGCTTGTTCTATTGATTTTTTTTACACACTCACTGGCTGAAAGTATCATCCGTGTTAAATCATCGAAGGCTGTTTGGAATACAGGTCTCGGTAAATCCATAAACGCACAAATTTTTTCCAAACCTCTTAATCCAACTCCAAGCAATCTCATGGAAAATGTGAATCGCCGATTCACTTCATAGGCATTGTTGTTGACAAGCGGACATGAATTAATTTTTTTCATCACATGATTTGTATTTTACAACTAATTTAAATCCCAATCCGCGTATGCTCGTTTCTGCGAAGTCAATTTCACTTCCACATTCTTTACACTTCACAATTTTTTTTAGTTCGGAAAAAATACTATAAAAATCAATTAAGCGGTAAGAAACACTTGGATTCACTGTATCTGAAGTCTCGCCAAACACGCTTAGTTTAGCCGATGAGGTACTTGTATTTCCTTCTTCTTTTTCCAAAACATATCGATTCTTCGGAGTCGCGAATTTCGTTTTTTTCCTATCAGCCGTTACCACATTGTCACCCGGAACCTGTCTTTTACTGTGTCTGTCCATTTTGTTTATTTACACTTTCACAATTTATAAATACTACAAGAAACCGTTGAGACGCACGCTTCTCGAAACACAACTTGTAAGACGCGCACTACTCGAAATATGGCTTGTAACTAACCAACTGGCTACTAATACACAAATATATATATACCTGGCTCCCCCTGGCACGCAGGTAGTCACGCAGGTATAAATTTTGGCGCCTGAATAGACGAAAAAGGCGGGACGCGTCCGGCCCGTGTGTAAGGCTCTGAGAGCGTCGACGCTCGGCGCTAATTTCGAATACTTCTAAGCCGAATATTGTTTCGAAAATTTGTAGGCATATTCTTAAAGGCCAAAACTATCTATTTAAGCAAAAAAATCGATTTTTTTTCACACTGATATTCCCCGTTAATATACTTTAACTGTACATTTTTTCACATTATTTATGTATTTTGCAAGTTTCTAAATCACCTTGTGTTCCTTTGATCAATTGACAGTCGATTGCTCGTCGATCACCCCTCATACCAGTCACCAAATGATTGGCAATACCACCTCCATAAACTTCCAATGGTGTTTTTCGCGCCAATATCTTTCAATCGTTATTCATCGTTGATTTCAATTCGCTCTGTCTGATTTTATTTTGCGGCAAATAAAAGTCGCAACTTGATGGTATTTCTGCCCGTTCGGTTCCAGGCTGCAGATAACAATCTTGAACCTATGATATTATTCAAATAGAAGCAAATATTATAACAAGCAGTTATTTGTAGAAAATAAAAGATAATTAATTTTCTGGTTACTACACCGGTAAGTTTTCTTAGCAGCTTGAATCATTTTTTGGGGTTCCGTACCCAAACGGCAAAACGGAACCCTATTAATGTCACTCTGCTGTCTGTCCGTCCGTATGTCACGGGCCTCTAGCTCGTAAACAGAATGAGTTACAGACCCGAAATATGGATATTTTGTGTCGAATGTTGACCCAAAACCAAATATTGAACTAGAAATTCAATAAAATTATTTTTCATGGGGGCCCATACATGAAAAAGCAGAAAAATAATTTCTTTCTTCCCTGGCATGTGGGGTGTCATTTTTTAATGCTCATTGAGTAGAGTACAAATGTATTTTTTTCTTTTTTATCTTTGAAAATAAAGAAATGGGGGCCGTCAAAGTTTTCAGTTTTAAAACATTTTTGTTACGGGGTCTATCTAAAAAACTAAACTAGTGAGGAATTTGGAATGTCTGTATATTATGTACCATATACTGTTTGTCAACAACAAATACTGAAAACGCCAATTAATAATTTAGTACATATAATAATTTAGTGTATACGAACCGGTGTGCTGGTCTAGTGATTATCGTGTTTGCCTTTGAGGCCTTAGGCCACAGTAGCGGGTATAAAATCATGTGCGAATTTAACAATTTTTTTCGTTTGAAAACCGCTTCACTCATAAAATTAATTACACATCTATTTAGTATGAATGTCAAGCTGTTAGAATTTTTTTTTCGATGTACAAAATTGCCGCTTACTAATATTTTCTTCTGTTGTCTTTTTTTTAGACGCTCCGCGGCGTGGCATTTACCATCTACAATTTATTACGTACAACAAAAAAAAACAGAATTTCTCGTCAATCTACATTAGAATACCTAGAGAAGTACGTAGGAAATTTAAAAAATATTGTTTTATTCAAAAGTTGTAGGTATTTGAACTTAAGAAATGAATTTTCAGTGAAAAATTTCATTATAACTGCTCATAAAATGAAAAGTTTTCGATTAATTAGAAATTCCGTACGTACTTCTCTGCGAAATGCAATTAGGAATATAACTTTTAAATTTGAAGTAAATCGAGTGAAAATTGTTCAAGTGCTTTGTCTCGCCAATTGGAAAAAAACTGTTTCGAGAAGTTTCAAGTAGACGGCCATTTTGTACATTGAAAAAAATGTATTTTTTTTCTAACAGCTGGATATTCATACTAAATAGATGTGTAATTCATTTTATGAGTGAATTACTTTTTCATATGAAAAAAATTGTTAAATTCGCACATGATTTTATACCCGTTACTGTGGCCTAAGGCCTTTAACCAGTACATCTGGAGGTCGCAGGTTCGAATCTCCGTCTCGTAGTTTCGGAGAAAAACAAATACGGGCGTGACGTAGCTCCAGTTTTACACGGATGCCACGCACACGGACCGGTACGTGTGTGTGTCGTGTGTGTATGACCGGCTGTATTGGTATAGGTTTTCCGCAGTTTCCCTATACCCATGGCAGAAATGTCAGGGTGAATGCGATACAGAGGGGTAGTAGGCTGCGGCCGCAAGGTGGGGACCGATTGGGGATGTGAAATGGAATTTGGGGGGGAATGTAATAAGGGGAAGTACCCTGCACAAATGGAAGCTACGATTAAAAATTACAGTGACGTTTAATATAAAATAATAATAATAATAGTAATAAGTTCATATAATAATAAATAATATGGTAACAAGTTCATATAATAATAATAATAATAGGATCCACGGCAACGACTACGGCTCGAAATCGGCGCCTAGAGTGGACGGAGGAACTCAAGGAGGACCTCATCCGCTACTGGAGAGATAGCCTGCCGTCGCGAAGGGGCTACATGGCGAAGTTGCAGGCCCTGTGGAGCCAAGTGCACCCAGAGCTTGCATACCTCTCGCAACAACATCTGCGAGAACAGGCCGCCCGTTTGATCTACGGGCTACGAAGACTACGATCTACGGGCTACGAAGGCTACGATCTCTTGTTACTACCACCAGAGCTGTCCGGCAGGCGCTCTTCCGCGCGTTCAGTGCGGAGCTCTGCCGGACGGCCTCAAGATCGGTCCCCCCGGCAGTCGGAACCACCCCGTTGGCGCGTCGATTTGACAGAGGACTGGAAAACAAGGAGGGAGAGAATCACTGGGAAATTTTCTCTTCAGCCTGGTTGCCTAGAAGCGGCAAATGAGTCCCGTGCGGTAGCAATCCCTGAGACTGCTGATCTCCTCAGCTTGAACTGGGCTGTGTATCACGCGGCTGTTGAGGCGAAACCTCGGACATGCAATGATAAGGCGGCGTTCGTGGTTAAGACTCGGCGGCGCGTTGCACAGCTCCAGAATAAGATGAATGAAGCGCGGAGGCAGGCATCCCGTGTTCAATGTGTGTTAGACTTCATTACGGCGGGGAGGGCGTTTACCCCTAAAATCCGAAAAATCAGCTCGGAACTGAAATGCCGTCACCACACATTGAACAAAGCTATCCTTCTTATTGTGAAGGAACGCTACGTGGAGAAGGTGCGGAACCTGGGGGTTGCGAAGCAATCCCTAGAGAGGCGGCTGGGTCGGGCGTTAGACAACGCCCTCTTCCGTTCTGACCCAGGCCGCTGGTTCCAACCACCTACGCCTGCCCCCGACACAGCGCCAACAGCTGTTCAGGTGGAGCGGTTTTGGGGAGAACTGTATAGCAGGGAGGGTCATTTTGATGAAAGCACTCCAGCCCTGGGGCGGTTCGACGCGTTTTGCCGGCAACAGCCGAGTCAACGTGGCGACTGTCTTCCAGTCACGCGGGGTGAGGTGGAGAAGGCGGTGAGTAGCATGAGGAACCACGCCGCTCCCGGACCAGATGGGATTAACATCTTCTGGTGGAAGAAATTCACGTGCACCCATACCCATCTGGCCCGCATCTTCTCGTCGTTCATCGATGGGACGGTGCCCATCCCTGCGTGGCTGACAGAGGGCAGGACGGTGCTACTCCCCAAAAAAGGGGATTTGTCGCATCCGGAGAACTACCGCCCGATAACGTGTCTGAATGCGCTCTGTAAGATCTTCACAAAGATTCTTTATGAGCGTGTTCTGCACGAGATCGAGCCTGCATGGCGGGAGATATACGAACAAAGGGGATCCAAGAGAGGACTGGGAGGTTGTAAGGAGAACCTGCTGGCGGACCGTTGCATTACGCAAGACGCGGTCCAGCACAAGCGTAACCTCTCAGTCGCTTGGATAGACTACCGTAAGGCGTTCGACACTGTCAGTCACAAACTGATTATACACCTACTCGAGCGCCTTTCGGTGAGTCCTTACATGGTGGGATGCATTAAGCAGATCATGCCGCTCTGGAAGACACGCTTCACAGTTAAAATTAGTGAAGGCAACGTGTCGACCGGAGTGGCGGGGTATAGGAGGGGGATTATCCAGGGAGATTCTCTCAGCCCCCTCCTGTTTTGCATCTCACTATTACCCTTATCAATCGCCTTGCGGGCTGCACGCGGGTACGAAGCGGGGCCCCCCGGGGAGCGTGGGCGAGGGATCACCCATTTATTTTATATGGATGACCTCAAGCTATACGCTCCCGGGGAGGCGGGGCTTAAGCTCCTCTTGAACATCGTAGCGACGTACACGCGGGCGGCGGGAATGGATTTCGGATTGGACAAATGCGCTGTTCTTCATCTCAGGAGAGGGAGAGCAGAGGGTGTCGCGGCTGATGTCCGGCTGGTGGACGGGAGCGTCTTCAAACACCTGGACGCCGGGGGGTCTTATCGGTACCTTGGCATCGATCAGCGCTCTCTTCAAGACGCTGAGGGTGTCAAGGGGGCCCTCCGCAGCGAGTATAGGCGGCGTCTCAGACGGATCTGGAAATCAGATCTGTCTGGGAAAAATAAGATCACTGCCACCAATATGCTCGCTGTCCCGGTCCTGCTCTACTCCTTTGGCGTCGTCAAATGGCGCAGAGACGAGCTTAAACAGCTGGACATCGGCACACGCAAAATAATGAACATCCAACGGAGTCTGCACCCTCGATCTTCCACCCCGCGCCTTTATATGCTGCGTCAGAGCGGCGGGCGTGGGCTCTTGGGATTGGAGTGTCTTCATGACCGCATGGTCCTCGGAATAGCAAGCGATGTGATAACAAGCTCGGACCCGCTCCTGGAGATTGTGCACCAGCATGAGCTTCATGGGGCGGGTGCTTTTCTTTATAAGGCGGCAGATCGTGCGGCAGAGACCCTCGGCTTGGAGTTCCGCCGGCGCCGGCGTGGCGCCTTGCCAATAGACTCCGTCGCTCGGTTGCCCAAGTCCCGACGTCGGCGGGCAATCAGGGCTGCCGAGCAGACTGTCCTGACTCGGCAGCACGTGGACAGACCCATGCACGGTGTGTTTTTTCACCACATCGAGGAACAGGGGCTGTCCATCCAGCTGACCTTTTCCTTCTTGCGGTCAGCTGGACTGATGTCCGAGACCGAAGGGTTTATCTGCGCCTGCCAAGACGGAGTCATCAACACCCTGGTCTATCGCAGCCGCGTTTTGGGTCAGCCTCTGCCGACCACTTTGTGTCGTGCATGCAAACAATCGCCGGAGACACTAATGCATCTACTGTCGGCTTGCCCAGTATATGCAGTCTCCGGCTATATCCATCGCCATAACGCGGCCCTAAGAGTGTTGTACTACCATCTACGGCACTCTTATGGGATAGACCGGGAGCCCGTGCCGCCTTATTTGCCAGGAGATATTGAGTCCGTTGTCGTGGGCGAGAGGTGCAAGATTTATTGGAACTTCTCATTCGCGACCATCGGGCCGCTACAAGCGACTAAGCCTGATGTTGTCCTCTTCGATTTCGACGACAAGACGATATACGTCATTGAGTTCTCGGCTCCCGCCGAAGTGAACGTGTCGCGAAAGGAAGAGGAGAAACGGCTCAAGTATCAGCCTCTCCTGGCCGAGCTACGTCGTTTGCACCGAGGATTCAGGGTAACTCTCGTTGTCCTCATCATCGGCGCGCTAGGGGGGATGAAGGAGTCATTTGTATCGGGCCTCGCTGGCATACCGGTTTGCAAACCCGGTGTCCGGTTGCTAGCAGGTCGGATGCAGAAGGCGGTCATACTTGGGTCCCTCCGTTTACTCAGGCAACACGATTGTGGACTGCGGTAGCCGCTAACCCTCTGGCTTGAGGGAGCGGCTATCGCAGAGCGATTCATTGGACTTTTCGCGCGTTTTTTTGACTGGGCGGCAGTCGAGGTGGTGTCGGAACCCTCGAGTGTCGCCCAGCGTTATTGTTCCGGTCTAGATTAAGACCGAGCCTAACCCCCGGGGGTAGGTGAATGTTTCCCAGTGCAAACTGAGGAAGTGTGTTGCCCGGAGCAATAAAGTCTAATATTAATTAAAAAAAAATAATAAGGCGTAGGGAAGCTGGCGTGCCCATCGCCCGGGGGAGCACAACTCCCTCGCAATAGCCACCGACGTGCCAGGCCAACCACCTGGCACGCCGAAAACTAGGTTCGAACACCACCTAGTCAGGCCCCCCACAACCGGTCCCTCTCGGATGGGGACCAAGGATCAGTTGGGAGGGGCACCCGGATAGGATCCACGGCAACGACTACGGCTCGAAATCGGCGCTTAGAGTGGACGGAGGAACTCAAGGAGGACCTCATCCGCTGCTGGAGGGATAGCCTGCCGTCGCGAAGGGGCTACATGGCGAGGTTGCAAGCCCTGTGGAGCCAAGTGCACCCAGAGCTTGCATACCTCACGCAACAACATCTGCGAGAACAGGCCGCCCGTTTACGACGACAAGGTTACGATCTCTTATTACTACCACCAGAGCTGTCCGGCAGGCGCTCTCCCGCGCGTTCAGTGCGGAGCTCTGCCGGACGGCCTCAAGATCGGTCCCCCCGGCAGTCGGATCCCCCCCGTTGGCGCGTCGATTTGACAGAGGACTGGGAAACAAGGAGGGAGAGAATCACTGGGAAATTTTCTCTTCAGCCTGGTTGCCTAGAAGCGGCAAATGAGTCCCTTGCGGCAGCAATCCCTGAGACTGCTGATCTCCTCAGCTTGAACTGGGCTGTGTATCACGCGGCTGTTGAGGCGAAACCTCGGACACGCAATGATAAGGCGGCGTTCGTGGTTAAGACTCGGCGGCGCGTTGCACAGCTCCAGAATAAGATCAATGAAGCGCGGAAGCAGGCATCCCGTGTTCAGTGTGTGTTAGACTTCATTACGGCGGGGAGGGCGTTTACCCCTAAAATCCGAAAAATCAGCTCCGAACTGAAATGCCGTCACCACACATTGAACAAAGCTATCCTTCTTAATGTGAAGGAACGCTACGTGGAGAAGGTGCGGAACCTGGGGGTTGCGAAGCAATCCCTAGAGAGGCGGCTGGGTCGGGCGTTAGACAACGCCCTCTTCCGTTCTGACCCAGGCCGCTGGTTCCAACCACCTACGCCTGCCCCCGACACAGCGCCAACAGCTGTTCAGGTGGAGCGGTTTTGGGGAGAACTGTATAGCAGGGAGGGTCATTTTCATGAAAGCACTCCAGCTCTGGGGCGGTTCGACGCGTTTTGCCGGCAACAGCCGAGTCAGCGTGGTGACTGTCTTCCAGTCACGCGGGGTGAGGTGGAGAAGGCGGTGAGTAGCATGAGGAACCACGCCGCTCCCGGACCAGATGGGATTAACATCTTCTGGTGGAAGAAATTCACGTGCACCCATATCCATCTGGCCCGCATCTTCTCGTCGTTCATCGATGGGACGGTGCCCATCCCTGCGTGGCTGACAGAGGGAAGGACGGTGCTAGTCCCCAAAAAAGGGGATTTGTCGCATCCGGAGAACTACCGCCCGATAACGTGTCTGAATGCGCTCTGTAAGATCTTCACAAAGATTCTTTATGAGCGTGTTCTGCACGAGATCGAGCCTGCATGGCGGGAGATATACGAACAAAGGGGATCCAAGAGAGGACTGGGAGGTTGTAAGGAGAACCTGCTGGCGGACCGTTGCATTACGCAAGACGCGGTCCAGCACAAGCGTAACCTCTCGGTCGCTTGGATAGACTACCGTAAGGCGTTCGACACTGTCAGTCACAAACTGATTATACACCTACTCGAACGCCTTTCGGTGAGTCCTTACATAGTGAGATGCATTAAGCGGCTCATGCCGCTCTGGAAGACACGCTTCACAGTTAAGACTAGTGAAGGCAACGTGTCGACCGGAGTGGCGGGGTATAGGAGGGGGATTATCCAGGGAGATTCTCTCAGCCCCCTCCTGTTTTGCATCTCGCTATTACCCTTATCAATCGCCTTGCGGGCTGCACGCGGGTACGAAGCGGGGCCCCCCGGGAAGCGTGGGCGAGGGATCACCCATTTATTTTATATGGATGACCTCAAGCTATACGCTCCCGGGGAGGCGGGGCTTAAGCTCCTCTAGAAACATCGTAGCGACGTACACGAGGGCGGCGGGAATGGACTTCGGATTGGACAAATGCGCTGTTCTTCATCTCAGGAGAGGGAGAGCAGAGGGTGTCGCGGCTGATGTCCGGCTGGTGGACGGGAGCGTCTTCAAACACCTGGACGCCGGGGGGTCTTATCGGTACCTTGGCATCGATCAGCGCTCTCTTCAAGACGCTGAGGGTGTCAAGGGGGCCCTCCGCAGCGAGTATAGGCGGCGTCTCAGACGGATCTGGAAATCAGATCTGTTTGGGAAAAATAAGATCACTGCCACCAATATGCTCGCTGTCCCGGTCCTGCTCTACTCCTTTGGCGTCGTCAAATGGCGCAGAGACGAGCTTAAACAGCTGGACATCGGCACACGCAAAATAATGAACATCCAACAGAGTCTGCACCCTCGATCTTCCACCCCGCGCCTTTATATGCTGCGTCAGAGCGGCGGGCGCGGGCTCTTGGGATTGGAGTGTCTTCATGACCGCATGGTCCTCGGAATAGCAAGCGATGTGATAACAAGCTCGGACCCGCTCCTGGAGATTGTGCACCAGCATGAGCTTCATGGGGCGGGTGCTTTTCTTTATAAGGCGGCAGATCGTGCGGCAGAGACCCTCGGCTTGGAGTACCGCCGGCGCCGGCGTGGCGCCTTGCCAATAGACTCCGTCGCTCGGTTGCCCAAGTCCCGACGTCGGCGGGCAATCAGGGCTGCCGAGCAGACTGTCCTGACTCGGCAGCACGTGGACAGACCCATGCACGGTGTGTTTTTTCACCACATCGAGGAAGAGAGGCTGTCCACCCAGCTGACCTTTTCCTTCTTGCGGTCAGCTGGACTGATGTCCGAGACCGAAGGGTTTATCTGCGCCTGCCAAGACGGAGTCATCAACACCCTGGTCTATCGCAGCCGCGTTTTGGGTCAGCCTCTGCCGACCACTCTGTGTCGTGCATGCAAACAATCGCCGGAGACACTAATGCATCTACTGTCGACTTGCCCAGTATATGCAGTCTCCGGCTATATCCATCGCCATAACGCGGCCCTAAGAGTGTTGTACTATCATCTACGGCACTCTTATGGGATAGACCGGGAGCCCGTGCCGCCTTATTTACCAGGAGATATTGAGTCCGTTGTCGTGGGCGAGAGGTGCAAGATTTATTGGAACTTCTCATTCGCGACCATCGGGCCGCTACAAGCGACTAAGCCTGATGTTGTCCACTTCGATTTCGACGACAAGACGATATACATCATTGAGTTCTCGGCTCCGGCCGAAGTGAACGTGTCGCGAAAGGAAGAGGAGAAACGGCTCAAGTATCAGCCTCTCCTGGCCGAGCTACGTCGTTTGCACCGAGGATTCAGGGTAACTCTCGTTGTCCTCATCATCGGCGCGCTAGGGGGGATGAAGGAGTCTTTTGTATCGGGCCTCGCTGGCATACCGGTTTGCAAACCCGGTGTCCGGTTGCTAGCAGGTCGGATGCAGAAGGCGGTCATAGTTGGGTCCCTCCGTTTACTCAGGCAACACGATTGTGGACTGCGGTAGCCGCTAACCCTCTGGCTTGAGGGAGCGGCTATCGCAGAGCGATTCATTGGACTTTTCGCGCGTTTTTCTTGACTGGGCGGCAGTCGAGGTGGTGTCGGAACCCTCGAGTGTCGCCCAGCGTTATTGTTCCGGTCTAGATTAAGACCGAGCCTAACCCCCGGGGGTAGGTGAATGTTTCCCAGTGCAAACTGAGGAAGTGTGTTGCCCGGAGCAATAAAGTCTAATATTAAAAAAAATAAAATAAAATAAATCATAATAATAACATGTACATGCAAGAAACCGGGTGCATGCGGGAATGTTGGCTCTACATGCTGGGGTTGTGTATATGTATATTATATGTATACCCATGAAAACTCGTGATTAACATAAATAATCGACATTTCCATTTAACGGAGACTTTGTCCTTGGAGTGCCATATTTCAGGTGTTTACATTTTGTTTTTTTTAAAGGAAACGAGTAAAACTTTTTGAGTGCGGTTTTTTTCTTGCTTTTATTCATGATATACAGAACGTTAAAAAAAAATTTAAACCAAAATGGCGGCCGTTGCAGCTCCGCGAAAACAGGTCCTCAAATCGCGGGAGGTAAGCGGCTGACATCACTGCTCCCTCTTTGTTGATCTGAAACACAAATTCAAAGCATATTATCAAACTGTGACCCTTTGGTCATGGAATGACGGATGTGTTTTTCGTTTAGTACAAATTTCGGAAAATGGCGGCAATTTAAAAAAATCGAATTTTCGCGTTTTTTTCGCATAAAAAGATAAATAATAAATGCAAAAATGTATCTATCGAAAAAACGATCCGTCATTCCGTGAAGACATATTTTCTGAGTATGCTCTCCAAATTTCAGGTCGATATGTTAATTACAGCGGTCAGGAGAATGTCAGCCATTTTTAAAAACGTGTTTTCGAGAAAAACGCGTTCAAAGTTTTGTAAACGTTCGTAAAATATCGTAAACGTTCGAAATCCGGGAAACGCTTCGACAGATTTATTTCTATTTACATGTAGATTATGAATCCGTAATAAAAAAAAATTGATTTTTTGAAAATTTCACGGACAAAGTCTCCGTTAATTGATGCTAATAACACAACTTTTGAATGGAGCATATACTATCAATAGTCATTATTAAGGGATCATCCCAGTGGTTCCGTAAAACAATATCCAAAGACAAAATATCCACGATAAAATAACAGAGTGACAAAATAACCAAACGTCCGCCACATCAACGGGGACGCGTGCAAAACACCTTTATGGGGTGTGTAGGATAGTGGGGGGGGGGGGAGTTCAAAAGACAAAATAACACAAAAAAAGTTTAATCAATAAAAGAACATTCAACACAGAATGATGATATATATTATTTATTTATTATTGAATTTATATATTCTAATATATCTCTCGTACCATATAAATTACCAGTTTTGCTAGATTTGTCCATTTTCATTTATTTATTTATTTATTTCCTTCATTTATATTTATATTCATTCATGTATCATATCTTTTCACGTTGATACACGAATTCACGCCCACTACATTATCATACGATTTTACCGACCACCTCTCAATTTCTTTTACCCGTACTACGTGTTACGAGTTTTGCTATATTTATCCATTTTCAACACCAGCGTACCAACCAATCAAGTGGTGCTAAATTGAAAATGAAATTAAAGATGGAAATATAAAGTTACATAATTACGTATTTTATTGCGGAGACTTTTTCGTTCGGTTATTTTGTCGTTTGGTTATTTTGTCTTTCGGTAATTTGGTCACTCGGTTATTGTGTCGTGGTTATTTTGTTGTTGGATATTTTGTCCTGGATATTTTGTCGTGTCACCCATTCCAGTGTGATGGGTCGAAAAATAGCTTTTTCCGTAATTAATTTTTTAATGGTTAAAATCCGCTAATTAGCCTGATTTTTTTGTGCCTCATTTAAACAGTTTTCAACAGCAGGAAATGAATTTGTAAACGTTTATTTTCTTTTTTGTTTAAATTGTTGTTGTATCATTGAAAATGTCTTGTAAAGAAAAAAACGACCTGACGATGAGCACGATTCCAGCCGTAATTATTATCTACAACGAAATTCTAAAAAAATATGATTAATTGGCATGCGTGTCAGTACCTAGGTATGGAAGTTTTTTTATTTTTATTTTCATTTCTTCATTTTTTATTAATAAAAAACTGTTGAAAAATGGGTTGAATTCGATACTTTTACCAATTTACCAATTTAAAATAGGAAATCAAACCCTCCATAGCGACACTCATACCAAGAGATGATATTATTTAAAATTTCGTTTGAGATAATTATTACAGCTGGAATCGTGCACACCGTCAGGACCTGTTTTTCTTTAGAAGACATTTTAGATTATACAAAACCGATTAATAAAGATGAAAATGAACGTTTAATAATTCATTTCCTATTCTTCAAAACTGTTTAAATGAGACATCGAAAAATCAGGCTGATTAGCGTGTTATAACTATTGAAAAAAAATCGCGTTAAAACAGGCACTTTGCGGGTTGTCACACTTCAATGATGCATTACAGCGAACACGCGAAATTCTCTTTAATGCTTACAATTGTACTTACAATTAGTTCACAACTTAGTTTACATACTGCAATAAAACAAGTTGTTCTCAAAGTACTTTTCGTTTTAGACGTACGAATTTCTTTCGAGCCAAATCAGCCTTCCTCAGTTTTCGATTCCGTTTGCGCGCCAATTTCGTACGTCGTTCCTCCCTTTTCTACAGGGTTCTGCGGAGGCATTGGCACAGCATGCATCGCAAGTTTCGTCACCGAAAATTGCCAATTTCATTGTCATCCAGAATACCCATGCGACGGGGATGACGACTATAAAGAAAAAGATAAACCTGTAGAACCAAGAATTGATTTCAATATTAGTGTTGAAAGATATTAACCTTTTACTTTCGATGCCCGTGCCGCTGCAGATGTCGACTTTATTCAAAATCTTGAGGTACTGACGAATGTCCTCCATGGATTCCACCTAGTCGTTCAACGATATGACTTTATCCGTGCTTGTCCGAATCTATAATAATAATAATAAAGGGTTAAACAGCAATGTTTACTGCAGGAAAATTTTTGAAAACTTCATTAAGGGGTTACATGTAGTTGACGGCCGAAAAAGGCATGTTTTTGTGATTTCTTTTTGGGAAATTGATTGCAGGTTTCCAATTTTTTCACAGTCAAGGGTATATTTTTGAGTATGTTTCATAATTTTTTTATTGGAAAAAATTGATAAATGTAAAAGATATAGTTTATCGCCCGGACCGCTGTTCAAAAAAGGCCTTCCGCGGTGACCAGTGCAACTTCCCAACCAATCATCCGACTCAAAAAACCAAATAAATTTAGTATTGGCATCGCATTATCTAGTCCTTAATCGACGGCTTTGATAAAATATTAATTTTTGAAAAAATGGTCGCCGATCGAAAGCGAAAGTCTAAATTTCGGTGAAAAAATTCGGTGTGACGGGGATATTTTCTCTAACCACGGAAACGGAAACGAGAACTCAATCCGGGATCTGGTGCGAGAAACCGTCACCTTCGGCCGTTCCTCCCGTGCCCGTGCATCCGCAGTACCCGGGGCGCCAGAGACTTTTTGTCGCCGGACGTCTCAACCGGACTAAACTGGGGTCGGAGGGATCCAACCCGACCCACCAAACGGAGACTGGAGCTCTCCTTAAATTTTGGTCTCTCGGAATTCTAACCAGGTTCGGAGTCTGGAGGCCTCCTCGATTTTTAATCGCCGGAATCGTGTAACCGGACTAACCTGGATGCACTTGCACGAGGGAGGACGGTTGCGGTACTGCACGGCCGCTCAGGCTGTGGGTTGTGGTAGAGGGGTCGGGATTCACCGAGGAGTAGAGTGAACGATCACGGGATCTGTCACTTTCGTTACACCGAAAACGTCACGATAAAATAAAACAATGTTTTTATTTTATAGTGCGGGAGTCGGTGGATTATCCACCCGAGAACTTTTCACGTAAACGAAATTTAATCGGAAACACAAACTGCACGCGAAACGCCATACGCACGGGAGCGAGAGAGCACGACGACGTGCCTCTAGCACGAGAACGAGATCGCGACGTCACGGGCGCGAGAGAGACACCACACGTCTCTCCATCGTGACACGTCTCTCCACCGCGACGTCTGATCGACAACTCTCTCACGATATCTCCAAAATCGGGAGCGATCGCGATTTGGGAGACAACCGTCTCACGCGAAGATTCGTTAGCAACTCGCGCGATCAAGGCCGGCGTGCGAGGGATTATGCGAGAGCGAAACAGAAACAGCGCGTTGACAGAAAAAATGTCAACACGCTCGCGGCATCGGACCATGCGAAATCGCCGGTTCAAGCGAGAACTTTATATCGTATAATATCGAGAGCTGAAATATTATTTTGGGAGCTGGAATATTCTGATAGAATATTCCTTTCGGAATCTATATTTTCTGCCAGAGTTACCCCGAAAACGGAACGGTAGCAAATCGGAACCTTTTCTCATCGGTAACATGGAGGCTCTCGGAGATCGCATCCCCGGGTCACCGTGCGAAAGCGGGCAAAGCTTGTCTCCAGAAGCGCGGCGCGGAGGCCTCCAGCCTCCGCCCGTCACCCAAACGGCCCGCTCTCCAGCACGATACCCCACTACAGTGGGGCGCCGGCGTTTCTGCCGGGCGTGCACCGATTCCCCGAGAAGCCTCGTTGGGTGCATCTCTCGGTCGGGATTGCTCGGTACTTTGAACCACACGCCGCCCGACCGAGTTCCGCACGCCAACCTAACCAAAACAAAAACACAACCCAAAACCTCAAACGTAACAAGACAAACATTCTAGAGAAAAGCCTTTAACACTAACGGATGGGTCGCAACCCGGGCATCGAAAGCGTATCTTAATCATCGGTAGCCTTTCTGTGACGTGTCTTAAAAAATCACGTCACAGCAACGAAAAAAAATCCTTCGGTTGAGGACTGTCCTTTGATATACAAAAAATGTGTGCAAAAGATCAAGTAAATCGGTCCACTCGTTTTTGAGATATCGTGGTCACCGATTCTAAAAAAAGTCGTTTCGAGAAAAACGCGTATCTTCTACGTTTATAAATTTTTTCCAGAAAAACATTATGAAATATACTCAAGGATATACGGTTGTGTGAAAAAAAAAACAGTTCAAAACGTGCAACCATTTTGCCAACAAAAAAAGCACAACAGCACGCTTTTTTCGGCCGCCAACTAAATGTAACCCCTCAATAACATGACTAAAATGTTTATACTTACCTGTAAAGAAAGATAGAGATCAACCTCCAAGTGAAGTTGGAGATGGAAATTGGCCTGCTCAACGAGAGTGAAAACTACTCCCGGGGACTTTTGAGTCCAAGCCCACGATTCCGGCAGCAGTCTCACAGTCAATTCATGCTTGAGTAGACCCATCGTAAACGCGGCTACAGCCGTCTCCACATTGCTCAATATTTCTCCCATCCAGGGTTCAGGAGGAACGGATGGTACCGTTTCTATTGCCGGCTCGAGAATGATCGGGCTATTTCTCGGTGGTCATTCTTCGACTGCGTTATGAACGGATAGTGCCGTTTCCATTGCCGGGTTGATAATTATGGGGATAGTTCTTGGAGGTTCTTCTTCGACGACGTTGTTATTCTGAAATTTTTAAATAGTAATAAGTATTGGAAAAAACTGAGGGGTTAGACCCCTCTGGAGCGCAAAAAATTCAAGCATTCTTTGGACTTTTTTTTGCTCTACTAATGAAGCCATCAAAAACTCACTTCAGAGCTGTATTAAGTACATAAGAAGGTATATACAGATATTTTTTTTAATAAAAAATACAAAATGGCGTCATAACGCGTTTTTCTCGAAACCATGTTTTTCAAACTGGTGGGCATTAACTTGTGCAATTTTTATTGACTCAAAATTTTGACTGCAGCTTCTTAGATACATTATCTAAAGCGATACACACGATTTTCACGATTGGATAAAAATTATGGTCTTTATAAACAAATTAATTTCGTTTTTTTATCAAATTTGAATTTCTTTTTTCAAACTGGTGCCATGTTGCGAAAAATCAATATTTAACAATAATTTTGAATACCGCTTTAGATAATATATCTAAGAAGCTGCAGTTCAAATTTCAACTCAATCGGATAAAAATAGCACGCGGTTTGCTGCCCACCAGTTTCAAAAAACGTGGTTTCGAGAAAAACGCGTTGTGACGGCATTTCTTTTATTTTTCATTGGGAAAAAATATCTATATATACCTTATTATGTACTTAATACAGCCCTGAAGACTTCAAGCATCGTGCAGAATTGCGAGAAAGCAATATGCAAATTTCAATTTGCAACTTCTTTTTCAAATTTTGACGAATTTGCTTCTTTGAAATTCATAAAAATTTCGAAGCTTTCACAATTTGTATTTATCACCACTGATATAATTCATATAAGAATGCTTACCTCACAATCCATTGGTTCATTGTTGCGAGAAATTGGCACAGCGTCTTGCGTCAACCTCCACGGAACCAGCGGTGACTCATAGACAGTGTCATCAGTCAAAAGAATTTCATCGCATTTGTGGATGGACTTCTCCGCGAAATGGTACTGGTATCTGACTGGCCTTCAATTCAAAGCCAAGTGCCTTACTCCATTGACTGCGCCTGTTATTGCACTGCGAGACAAACAAAAGTATTCACAGTTATTATTATTTAAAAAAATTATTAAAGCTTCATATCTTGAGTAGCTGTTGCTCACACACGCATGCCCAAAGTGTAATTTAATTACAATGAATAAATAATAATTCTGTTACCTTGGGAATGGAAAAAAGAGTGATCTGGTGCAGTCCCAAGCCTTATCGCTCCCTTCGGTTTTTGCCACGTCCGCTCTGGCATCCTGGCACCGCACACACCTTTCCCATTCTTCTGAAAGAAAAATAGAAATATTAAAATACTAAATGTCAAGATATTTTGACAGTCTAAAAACGATTTTATACATTCGTGCTACTGATTCATTCAAGTTCTCGCAAAATTGTCATTGAATATGATTTTAATTTACAATTCCAATAATAAACATACATTAAAAATATTAAATTGCCATTGAATTCAATTTACATCTGGCGGAATGGAAAATAATTAATATTTTACCTTCAATCACCGTGCAGATCCATGGGGAGTGGGTCACCGTAACCTAAAACCTTAACAAAAAAATTTGGAAAAAAACTCAGATTAGATTTGTAATTTAACAGTAAATTTTGAAATACTCCCTGCTCCTTCTTTGCCGTTGCCGTCGCAAATAAATAATTAAAGTCGCTGAAAAAGGATTCGCTCGCGAAGGTTTTATATAGCTGCTGTGCTGGTGTACACGACAGATATATTTATGTTTGACAGGCGCAAACAATTTTGCGGCGATAACACGGTCAGTTTCACCTTGTGCAGTTTTGTACTACTATATATTATCGGTTCCTAAGAACACTAGCGACGCCTGCGGCGGAACTGAGCACTACACCTCTGCGTCCGATTGAAAGAACTGTTTGAGTAGGGAGTGTCGACTCCTTCTCTCTAGTTTCCTTGCTTCCTTTATTGTCCATAAAACCTTATATCTTTTATCGTCGCTGTTTCATGCATGGAGGCTACATAAAGGAGTCCAAACTGTGTCTTAAAAAGTGGCAACAAAATCATTTGATATAGTGAGGCGCAGCGATCGCGCTGTTATCATGAAGTTAGTTGCGTGTGAGAGAGATGAAAGACGTATCGGAAGTACGCAATCATTATTTTCTCATGTGCTATGTTCCCAAACGCGATCAGTGAAGACAAATGAGCAGCATTAGTGAAAATTTATAAAACACTTTTTTAATCGTGAAGTGAAAAGAATTTAGTGTTCTTTTTATATCAGACTAAACGTTTTTTCCGCATCGATATCAAGGTCAGTATCGTGAGCTAACCATAATTACTTTAATCTTCAATTCTATTGATTACAATTTTCTTAACCTTAAACGTGGGTCCCTCGTGACTAATGGTTCTTGTATGTACAATCGCAAAGTGTTCGAAATATCATTACACTGTTTCATTAGGGCACACCCAAGGGTTCACGGCACTTTGCGATTAAAATTTATTATTGAACATTTAATCGTGCATATTATTACACTTTGATTTGCAATAAGAATTGAACATTGTCAACCCGTTCGTACAGTTCATCATTTGGCCAAAAAAAAATTCGTCGAGGAGGATTTGACTTCACGACTACGTCTTCGTAGCCGGTGTTATTTTCGAGGCTGTCTTGCCTATCACAATTTAATGTCAGAATTGTTGTATTTAAATTGCGGCTTTGCATAGGATTAGCATCAGAGCTTCAAGGATATTCACACTATTATTGCTGTATGCATGCTCTCCACTTAGTTTTAACAATAATATAACTAACAATATGAATAATAATATGAATAATATAAATTTTCTTATGTGCTTTGATGTCTTTCACTTCTGAAACATGCAACTCACTTCTCAGGATTTCCTTATTCTGTCTCTCTCGCACGCAACTAACTTCATGGTAATAGCGCCATCGTTGCGCCTCACTATATCAAACGATTTTGTCATGGAGCCTAGATACCAGGAGGTTCAGCGAGGCCTTTCAACTCGTCCCCAAAACGGGAACAAGAAATGATGGCGCTGGGGTGCTCCGGCACCTATATGTATATAGATATACGCTTAACATGGGTGCGATCTAAGACAGATCACAGATGATGTATCTAACCCTCATTAGTGTCAAGGGATAACACCACTCTAGGATTTTGGAAAGACGTTTTCTTTCCTAAAAATACTTTGGTGTCATAAAAACAATATGCAATTGGTCCTGTAGCAATTTTTTATTTATTTAATGTTTCAGTTACCGATTTGGCCGCAGCGCCTTGGAACGCGCGCTAAGTTGCTCGTACAACTTTAAACGCGTTTTTCTCGAAACCACTTTATTCGATCTCGGAAGACGGATTACTCGACCACCTTTGCCTGCATCGATTTGAAATTTTGATAGCAGCTTCACAATTATATTCTTCATGGGAGTACGTAGCCGTTTTTTGATTAAATGTAAACTTCTTTTTATAAACAATTTACTGCTTTTTTTGGCAAAAAATCGATTTATTTCCTTCAAAGTGCGCTATTTTTGCAAAATTGGAAAGCAAATTTCTAGGTAGTCTCATAACTAATAATATATAAATTATCATTTTTTTTGGTTTTTGTTTCAGGTCTTATATTTTACGAGAAAACCGTTCTCCCGTGAAGCTATATGTAAAAAAAAACACGTTTTTCTAGATGGGCTGTATCGCCGCCATTCTGAGTTTGAGTTTGAGATCTTTTATCGCTTTTGCGTTTTTTTCCCGAACCGTCATGAGGAAATTATGAATCGGCGGATATTTCGACGTTTGATGTCACGATCGGTCTGTCGTGAGGTTAGAAACTCATCCGATCACTTGTCATCCGATCGTTGACCAATATATTACTATATATGTAGGTGCCGCTGCACGCCAGCGCCATCACTTCGGGACATTTTCGGGGACGCTTTTTTCAGCGCCTTTGCATTGCCGCTGAACCTCCTGGTATCTAGGCTCCATGGATTTTGTGGTCATATTTTTCACATGTCTCCCATAGGAGTTCGAGCTCCTCCATATAGCCTCCATGGTTTCATGACTGCGACCAAGGAGACTAGAAAGAAGGAGTCGACACTCCCGCCTCAAACAGTTCTTTCAATCGGTCGCAGAGGTGTAATGCTCAGTTCCGCCGCAGGCGTCGCTAGTGTCCCCCAGAATGTCCCCCTGTCGTGTACACCAGCACAGCAGCTATCGAACTATGTGTATAATAATGGAGATGACTCCTCGCGAGTCAATGTGATAAAGGGAAAAAGTAAACACTCTAGGTAGGAATTATAAAACAAATTTCAACTATTGATGGCAGTAAATTAAAAAATATATTCTTCCATGTTACTTGTGTTCAAGTTCTTTTGGGACCGGACGAGTTCTTTGATTGGTTGAAACTGCTTCAATTCGCTCGTACAACCAGATATCTGTGCGAATGCAAAAAAAAATTTAACTACCGAGGCTCGAACTCAGGACCTTCGATACAGTAATCTAGCGTTCTACCAACTTCGTCATATTTAAGTGATTGCCGCGCTTGGGGTTCAATTAGGCTTGACGGCTTGTTCGGTTGCCTCATCGCTTAATTTGATTCATATTTAGCTTCATTTTTAAACGTAACTAGCAAAGAACGAGTTTTCATGGGTATACATATAATAAGCACGTGTTGAAAAGACAACCCCAGCATGTAGAGCCAACATTCCCGCATTCGCCCGGTTTCTTGCATGTACATGTTATTATTATTATTTTTTATTATTATTATTATTGTACAGGAAAACAGAGTAACGCGCATCCGAATAATAAATACATTACGAGATGCATTACGGTTGGTTTATCGCTTTATTCGCATTTCATTATAATTAGCTGTATTTTTAAACATAACAGGCAAATCATAAGTTTCCATAGTAAAATAACTCGTGTTGTACTTATTGTATAATTATTATATCTGATGTGCTTATCATATAATAAGCCCATGTGAATAAAACAACACGAGTTGTTTCGTTAATATTGTTTATATTTTATTCATTATATATATGTACACAATATTATTATATATTATAATAGAAGGAATCCCCACTTGGGTGTATTATCGTTAGGATGTGCGGGAGAGAACGCGGCATGACTGTTCCAAGTGAATACGAGAAAACACGATCACCCCAGTTTTGTGATTGGTCGTTGAGGCGGAGCTCGGACCTTATGCAGTTTTGTATCACTATATATTATGGGCTCTGGGGAACACTAGCGATGC
Source organism: Ophion slaviceki (assembly GCA_944452715.1). Taxonomy (NCBI): domain Eukaryota; kingdom Metazoa; phylum Arthropoda; class Insecta; order Hymenoptera; family Ichneumonidae; genus Ophion; species Ophion slaviceki. The sequence goes on from OX101786.1 coordinate 53,773,405, forward strand.
CTGCGACGGAACTGAGCACTACATCTTTGCGACCGATTGTAAAAACTTCGTAAATACAGGCTAGGATAGGGAGTTTGGACTCCTTTACTCTAGTCGTTGACTGCGACCTGAGAGTCGTTCGGTACGATGAAAATAAACATGACTACGAGAATTATTAGTACAGCAATTATACTCGTTCCATACCGGAAAAAACACGTCGAAAGGTACGTTCGAAATATTCGACATTGCAACGTTAATTTCTATTTACGAGAAAAATTTACTATGTGACGCCTAGTGTCAAATAAAATGGGTTTTATCGTGGCCAACAAGATGCGAACAAGAAACCATTTACAAAGCTCAATCATTTCAAAAACTATTGCAAACAGTGATATGAAGTTAAAATGTTTCATTGGTCAACTAAATTATATTAAAAAAATTAGTTGAATATGAATTAATGTAGGAAAATATTCAAATTCAATACCAATGCTTGGGCGAAGTTCTGCAATTGTCAAGTATTTTTTAGTATTTCCACAGCTCTTATTGAATGATCCGTAGAAAATATTTGGAAAATTGTATATGTTCACGGTAGCCTTTAGATTTCTTTATTTAATATAAGAAAATTAAGCTTTTATTTAAACTGTGTGTTTTTTGCATTTCCATTGAGCCCTTTGCAGAACATTTGTTTTGTACTGCGTACAAAAAAATCAGATTTTTTTACATTTTGATACATGTTTGGTCTAGAATAATGGTCTTTTTCAGATATCACTTATGGATGAAGTCACCAGAGCTGCAACATTTAACCGGCTCTGAACCTTTGACCCTTGAAGAAGAATATAAGATGCAAAAATCGTGGTGCGAGGATGAAAACAGTTTGTTGACCAAACACATTGATTCTTGAATTATATTACGAAGCAGCATAACAAACAATTTCAGTCTTTTCACCGATATTTTTCAGAATGCACCTTCATCATTTTGGATCGTCAACTGTTTTCAAAAACTTGTCAAGAAATTGGTAAACATTTATTATGTTAAAATTGGATCAAAGAGAATTTTTCAATTGTGCAGATATACAAATTTTAATTATTAAATTACGGAGCTTTAAATAAAAACCGGAGACTGTAGAGCACTGGAAATTTTGCTTGATCTAGGGTGTGATTTTACTTTTGAATTTTTTGTATATATTTGAAAATTCATTGAATAATATGTTGGCATAAGATGCTCGTATCAATAATATTGATAAATTCAGGTTGATCTATATTTTCAATATCTATATTGATATTATAATTATATTTTCCACAGAATGTATGATCGGCGATACAAATTTATATTTCAATGATACCGAGGAGCCTCACACAGCCGAATGCGAAATTATGATAGCCGAGGAGTCAGCCAGAGGTCGCAGAATGGGAATAACAGCGATGATACTCATGTTTCGTTATGGGATCGAATTCCTGAAAGTTATCAAATACAGAGCAAAAATAAAAGTAGACAATTCGAAAAGTATAGGGATGTTTAGGAAACTCGGATTTCATGAGGTAATTAAGAAAGTTTAGCTTAGAAATTTACATTGCGAAAATCAGCAATTGGATAAAAATATGGCTATACCCCAATGAAGTACAAACGAGGATAAAAAACGCGCCTAAATTTGGCATGCTAACACAATTTTCAGTACAAGTAATAGCGAAAATGTAAAGAAACAAAAGCTTGTTGAACTATCGTACTGATTTTCAAGAAGATATCGGTCCAATGACTAGAGCCGAATTTAAAGGTGAACCGGCGAACATGTGAGAGGCCCCTAACTATTTTGTCAACAAGATTAACATGTTTTTAATAGTGCTCGTTTGGGTTTGAATAATTTAATAATAATGTTTGAATAATTTATTGCGAAAAAACAAAGTTCTTTCAAACAACATAGGGGTCGTCCATAAATTACGTCATTTTAAAATTGCGGGGCGGGGGTCTGGTCCTTGGATGAGAGTAACGATAATTAGATTATGACGATAGGAAGGATAGGATGATTTCGGGGGGGGGGATCTTAAAAAAACCCTATACGTTGTTTGAAGGTGAGGGAAGAGACGTTTCCTAACATCAACTAAATTTGGTTACAATTTTGTTTTTCCACTTTTTTCGTGCGAATAAATTCATTTTTTCAGTGCGTAATTATATACTTTATAGTGTAATATAGTGTCATTATATTATACATTATACACTAGACGTTAGTTGGACCTACCAATTTAAAAGTCTTTTTATATGTTTTCATTTATACAATTTAAAAGTAAACTATTTTTAATGTAAACAAATTTTACCTATAAATTTTTATTTTAGAGACCCCGCTCTTACGGAGGCCCCAGGTCTTTGGCCCTTGTTTTCCCACGCCCCTAAATCCGGCCCTGTTAACGACCGATCTCTTTTAAAAAAGTAGCTTAAACTTGAGGGGGAAAATACCTTTATAATACAGTGGTGTTGTCGCTGAAAAACCCCGTAATCGGAAAAAATTAGAAGGAGGCCAGTTTTTTGACAGGTGATTCTGTAGGTGCCTCGCATGCTAAATTCAAGTTCACCTAAATATCGGGGTGCACGGTTATTTTTAGGGGATGAAGGGGGATGGGGTTGGATGGATGCCAAAGTACAACCCTTGCGAGGTTGGCGCCGAAAGACAAAATGTTCAGTTTTGCCCACAGCGCCGAAGTCGTGGAAGTTCATTTTGGGGGTGAAAAAGTGGGGTGACATTTTGAATAATCAGTTTTAATTCAATAACTCTTTAGGAAAAATTCATACACTTTTTGTTCAAATGGGAACGTTGTAGCCCTTAAAAAGACACGTCGATCGAGTGTTTGATCATCACTCTCCAATAATATCTCCATAAAAAATTGTTGAAGTACCAGAAAAAAATTGTTTATTGAATAACTCAAAAACAATCGATTTTTCGGATATGGTTTAAACGTACGAAATGAAGAAAATAATGTTCTCTATATTATCGTTTCTATGGACCACCCTTGAATTTTAATTTTCCAAGCCCTCTCGAGGGTTGAAAATTCAAAATAAAATTCTGGGAAAACTATTGACCGCACGAATTCGCCGCCGTGGAACAATTTGTAGCTTGAACACTCAGCTAAATTTTTGTTCACAGCGCCAAACTCTTATCTCTTTATTTTCGGTCAATAGTTTTCCCAGAATTTCATTTTGAATTTTCAACCCCCGAGAAAGGTTGGAAAATCAAATTCAAGGGTGGTCCATAGAAACAAAAATATAGAGAAAATTATTTTCTACATTTCGTACATTCAAACCATCCCCAAAAAATCGATTGTTTTGAGTTATTCAATGAACAATTTTTTTTTGATACTTCAACAATTTTTTTGGTGGTGAAGATATTATTGGAGAGGGATGATCAAATACTCGATCGACGCGTCTTTTCAAGGGCTACAACGTTCCGATTTGAACAAAAATTGTATGAATTTTTCCTAAAGAGTTATCGAATAAAAACTGATTTTTCAAAATTTCACCCCACTTTTTCACCCCCAAAATGAAATTCCACGACTTCGGCGCTGTGGACAAAAATAATGCCCGGATTTTTCGGAACATTTTGTCTCGCGGCGCCGACCTAGTGGGGTCGGCGCCGCGTAGTTTGGCATTAATCGACCCCCATCCCCCTTCATCCCCTAAAAAACCCCACACCCCGATTTTTGGACAAACTTGGATTTGGCACCCGCGGCACGTACGAAAACGCGTGTCAAAAAACTAGCCTTCTAATTCTTTTCGATTTCAATATACAGCACGACTGTACTATTGGGCAAGTGAATATAAGTATTTTTTTATTATCAACCAAAAAGAGAACATTTCGTTTTACGCAATGTTGAAACGTGGGTTGTTATTTATCATTACTTTCACTTATTACTTTGTTTTTACAAAATAATTAAGAATGGCAGAGTTACGGCACTATTTTTCGGGAAGGCTTTCATGTTCTCTCAATACTACAATAAATTCCTGTTAAAAATCAGATAAGCCGGAGCCAGGTCTTTCAAGAAACGACGGTGGAGAAACAAGTTGACGCCGAGTGGATCGAATGGTTGATAGCACAAACTCCGGAATATCAAATAGACGATAATTGGCGAGAAGATTAAAAACCACTGGAAAATAGGCCTCAAACGCCACCACCATAATAATTACAATCTGAACAAATGAAAATGCAAATTAAATTTTATTTAACCCAATGACTCAAACCTTAATTTCGGGTATCTTCGGACAGTGTCGTTGGCATAGAGAACTGGTGGATAAAATATCTGCTCTACGAGCATGACAAGATCAGTCACTGAGTTGCTTCAGAGGTGAGCACCATCCATGTCACACTACACGCGTCTAATTTCCATACGCAGAGTACCTACATACTGAATTAATAATCTTCACCCCGCTTCATATTACGTTTCGAAAATACCTTGCATTCATTTTTTCGCGTTTACGATTTTTATGTCTCGGCATAAATATTCTCTGAACTTCCAGTTCGGACGTTCGTAGCTAGAGATGATGAACGGATGTGTTTCGTTCGTTTCATTTATAGCTTAACCGACGAGTAGATAATCGAGACATGATTGGCCGTGATTGCGTTTAAGTGGTAGTATCAAAGTGGTCCGGGCAAATAGTTGCTTCAAACATAGAAGCTAAATAAAATTACGAAATAACAATAAATAAACGATTCAAGTTCAGATGAAAATCTATCGACACGAGATAGCATTGTAAACATTTGATGGCCTTGCAAATACTGCTCGTCTAAAAACAGCAGGAAACAAATGATAAACAAGTTCACCGGGTGATAACAATTTACGCGATATGTGGTAACACTGGGACAATGTGTCGTATAATATAGTTTATAATATGTGGTTTTATATCTTTTTAAGGATATATCGCTATTTGGCACAGCGGAAAAAGAGCGATATACGACAATTTTTTTCACAGCGTCAATGCAGGGTTTTTTCAAATGATTCATCATTAAAAAGTGCATGCATTTTAATTACTAAAATTTTAATTTTTTAAATATTTCAAAATATTACACACGATGCAGCTGATTTTCGGAATATATTTTTTTCAATATGCCTTGAAGTAAGCACCGATATCACCGGAACGGTTCGTCTAAAACTAAAAAAAAACAAACCAAATACATTCTGCTAGCAAATGAGAATACGAAGTTCGCGAACAAAAGATTTTTCATTGTAATGAAAACTTTCAATTTTATTGAGGGGAAAAAAATGTATTAAACAAAAATCTTCAACGTGGCAAAACATGACTTTTGAGTCAAACTGCAGCAACTTTGTTCAAAATTGAAACTTAAAAAAATCTTTCGTTCACAAACTCCGTATCGTCATCTGCCAATCGAATATTTGTTGTTTTTTTATTTCGGATGAACTGCTCCGGACACGACCTCGCTTTGCCTTGCGGCATGTCGAAAAAAAATATGTTTCCGGAGATCAACTGCATCTTCTATATTTTTTGATATTTTTTTCATGAAAAATATAGTGACACAAGTTCAATACGTGGATCTTTAATTAAATGACACATTATTTTTAATCGTACAACGTATTGAACTTGTGAAAAAAATTGTCGTATATAGCCTCTTTCTCCCCGTGCTAAGAAGGCGTAACTCCTTAAAGCCAGACAAAACTAGTCTTTGGTGCGAACAAAAAAAATTGAAAGAGAACTTAACAGAAAATTGTAGCTGAAAATTATTCAGAAATTGACTCACTGCGCTATTGGTTTTTAGGTTGCGTGCAGCTTCGAAAACGCCAGTTACACACCAATAAAGATTATCGAGGAAAAGTTTGTCCTCGATGCGAATCTGATTTCAAAAACATATTTTTGTTCCGCAAATAGAAAAAACCGATAGAATCGTTTTTTACAATGAAATTTGTAAACTTGAAGAACTTGATACGAAGGCGACCATTAATCTTCAATTCCATGGTTTATGGATCGTTCTATTTGGGTGCTGAGTTTGCTCAGCAAAGTTACAAACTCAAATATCAAGTGAGTGCATGTCTTTTTATATTATTTTTGGCTCAATGACTTTCAAAGTATAATTCGGTGTACTTCCGAAAAGCCCACACCTCCGAATAATTTAGAACTTCGTGTACTTATGTATTTTGACTCGCTGATCACGAATATGATAGTGAAAATACCCGCAAATTGTATTTTCAAGGTCAAAACTTCAAACATGGTTTTTTTGTAGTTTTTCTATTTTATTTTAACAAATATTGATTTTAGAGAAAAATGTCTTGTACGAAAATTGGAGCCTATTAAAAAACTGATAGTTTAAGTTCTATACAGGTTTCGTCTAAAACCATTATTTTCCAAGAAAAATGGGATGATGCTCGAATAAGTATATTTAGCTAAACTCTATTAGTTTTGATGTTATCTACTTACGCACTTTACCACGGGGAGGTTACAGTTTAGTCTTTAAACTGCATATTTTTTTTGCTTATTTGTATTCTATTCTATTTTTTGCTTATTTTGTATTTTAGTCTGTTTTTTTGTACTTTATTCTACTTTTTTGTATTTTTTATTGTGGTATTTTTTGTATGTTATGTTGTTTTCTGTGATTTTTTTGTGATTTTAGTGTGATATAGGAAAATATTGAAGGTTAAGCAATATAAAAACGAAAAACTTATGTGGCTTTGCCGGAATAGCAAATTTTAAGATCGGCGACAAATAATGTGAAAGAATCTATGTTTAATTTTTTAAACACGGCGGCCCCAAAAAAATCGCAAAGATGGTCGGGGAGATTATTTTTACGAACTCCTCCTCGCGTTAGAGAGCGACGCATCCAACGCCCATCCAAGGTGCCCAACAAACCCACCCCAATGTTCTAAGCACCCCACGATTCCACGCACCCATCCGAGATGCCCGCCGCCCGCCTCAGTGTTCTACGAACCCCACAATTCCACACACCCATCAGTAGATATAAGCGCATATAGGGAGTCGATTGTGACGTGATCGGAGAGGTGTAGATGTGATGTCTCGCGAGCCTGACCGTCTTGGTGGGCCTGTATGGGGAATTGGTGGTGGGGGGGTCCCGTTTTGGGGAATTGGCGGTGGGGATAGCGGCGGCTAGAGGCAGTATGTGCGGGGTGGGGGGTGGCGGCGGGTTGGTATGTGCGGCTACTACCATACCGACGGATCGTTGCGGGTGTTAGAGGATGTGCTGTGGTAGATTAGTGGGGGTCAGCGGTCTTCATAATATGCTGATTATTCATACTGTGGTGCGAAGATGCTGCATGGTGGAGAGGGTTAGGATTTTCCAGTAGAGGGAGAGGTCGTTAGGCGAGTGACGATGAGTGAGGGTGGCATACCGAAGTGTTTTTTACGTGTATAGAGCTTATGTTATGACGAGGGCTGTGGTGGTTGGTTGATTAAATATTTGATTCTTAGCAAAGCAAGCGACGATTGGCTTGTTTTTGCTGTATTTTTCGGAGGGGTTTTTATTTCTGCATCTGCTGGAGCCTGGTTTTATTTAGATCGTCAGAACATTTTTAGAGCTCAAGTTGCAAGGTCTTCTCACCAACCGTACGAGTAAAAACCGGATCTCGAATTTCAAAACTCATCTCCGAATTTGTTGTTGTTGTGTGCAAACGGTATAAACTCTCACCAAAAGAGCCATAACGTTGGGGTATTACCAAATCGAACTGCAGTGCAAATCGCATCTGGAAAACCACCTCGGCCCAGGAATTCGGAATATATCAAATCGACCAACCACACCGCACCAGCCACACCAGCTTACGGATTCGTGACAACGAAAGAACCTGGACGCATCTCACTACCAATCTTAAACCACCTACATCAACAAACAATGGCTGGTTTGGTTTTCCCCGTCAAAATCAACGAGATGGACGAGCAGGGTGTTTTGTCCGCACCGGTATACATGCCCGTGTGACTTAACTTTGAATATCAACAAATACAATCCGATGTGTGCCGGTTATTAAATTACATTGCCGCGGGAAATAATCCCGAAGAAAGCGGTGGTGAATGTAAAGTCAAGGGATAACACATCTTTCGCGTGGTCAATGGTCGCTACTCTTTACCCAGCGAAAAAGAATATGGACAGAGTAACTTCGTATCCACACTACTCAACCGAACTGCAGCTTCAAGGCATTGTTTGCCCCATCATTCTCGATCGAATAAAGACATTTGAATCGCAAAACAACGTTTCTATTTATGTATTTACAAACACATCAATTTATTGTACATGGAGGATTCGTCGAACCACAGCGTGGGACACTTTGTATAGATACAAAATTTATCCCGGCTCGTCAGCGCGCAGCTGAGAAAAACAGCCGGCAAAAAATACATCTGCGATCGGTGAGTAAAAAGAAGCCTACTCGAGAATATACATATGAGTAATTGTATACTTCGATAATATATTAGGAGTACAACTTTGCAGTGACCGTTTTACTTAGAGAGCCACTGCGGCCGAAGTAGTGGCCCTAGCTCAATAAAAAAGTGGCATTTTAAACTAGAGGCTCTGCCAATGTAAGCAATTTAAACAAGCTAACGGATACGTGTATGCATTATAAAGTTATAGGCACTCAAACATGGCAACCTACGAACCGAATTCTCAGCATTTGCGGGAGGTTATGATTTACTTCTTCAACATCAAGAAATCTGCGGCTGAGGCCCACCGTTTGCTTGTAGATGCTTACGGGGAGGATTCTATTAGTGAGAAAACGTGTCGGCGGTGGTTTCAACGCTTCAAAAGTTTAGATTTTGAGGTCGAGAACAAGCATGGTGGCGGAAGGCAGAAAGTTTTTGAAGACGCAGAATTGGAGACCTTGCTGGACCAGGATTCGTGCCAAACTCAAGAGGAACTCGTCGAGACGTTAGGAGTAACCCAGCAAGCAGTTTCAAAACGTCTCCGGGATATGGGTATGATCCAAAAGCAAGGAAACTGGGTCCCGCATGAGTTGAAGCCGAGAGACATCGAGTGCCGATTTTTCACTTGTGAACAACTGCTCCAAAGACAACAAAGGAAGGGATTTTTGCACCGGATTGTGACTGGAGGTGAAAAGTGGGTTCACTAAGATAATCCTAAACGCCGAAAATCATGGGGACTGCCTGGTCATATTCCGTCATCGACGCCCAAACCGAATATTCACGGATCCAAAGTGATGCTGTGTATCTGGTGGGACCAGCTGGGCGTTGTGTACTATGAGCTGCTCAAACCATCCGAAACCATCACAGGGGAACTCTACCGACGTCAGTTGATGCGCTTGAGTAAGGCACTCAAAGAGAAACGGCCACAATTCAACGAAAGACATGACAAGGTGATACTGCAGCATGACAATGCCCGACCCCATGTTGCAAATGTCGTGAAAAAGTACTTGGAAACGCTGAAATGGAAGGTTTTATCCCACCCGCCGTACTCTCCAGACATTGCCCCTTCCGACTATCACTTGTTCCGGTCAATGGCACACGATTTGGCTGACCAGCACTTCGGTACTTACGAAGAAGTCAAAAATTGGGTCGATTCCTGGATTGCCTCCAAGGACCAAGACTTTTATCGACGCGGGATTCGAATGCTACCTGAAAGATGGGCCGAGGTCGTAGCTAGCGACGGGCAGTACTTTGATTAAAAAATATGTAGCCACTTTTTTATAATAAAGCCTTAAACTTTTGAAAAAAACGGTCACTGCAAAGTTGTACTCCTTATAATTCGTTCCATCATTTGGTTACAGGTGTTTGCACTACTTTTACACGGAGGCTTAATTGGGATCGCACGAGATGGATTGTGGAAAATCAAACGATCGTGCCATTCGATTACCTGATGGAACGGACAAATGGCTAACATTCGAACACTTTCAACGAAAAGAGCGACTTCCATTTGTGATTTATGCTGAACTCAAGTGCGTTTTGACAAAGGTTGTCAACAAAAATATACAGCAGCAGCACGTAGTGTTTAACATCGCGTACTATGTACATTGTTCGTATGACCATTCGTCATCGGGATACTACTCGCGTCACGATGACGATTGCATCCCATGGTGAATTACAATCGGTTTTTTTTTCATACCCGTAGTTTTTCATAATTTGTCCGGCTATGGTGCACAGTTCAAGGAACTAGCCACAGCATTCGAAGGGAAAACCACCGTGGTGCCCATAACCAAGGAGGAATACATTTCTTTCACAAAAACAGTTCGAACGGCAGACACGTCACATAAGATTCAATTACGCTTCATCAATTCATACAAATTTCTCAATGCAAGTCTGGATAAACTGGTCTCATTTTTGACAGTGAACAAATTAAAAATGTTACGGCCGCAATTTCATGGCATACCTGCCGACAATTTCATCCTATTAACTCGAAATAGTGTCTTCCCCAATAAGTATGTCGATAGTTAAAACAGACTGGAAAAATATCACATACCGCCACGAGACACATTTTACAGTACTTTGACTGGTGACATTGTAAGTGAGAACTAGTACGCTCACGCCGAGAATGTATGAGAACGGTTTTCTACTCAAACGTAAGGTAAATATAGTGACTTGTACTTGAAGACCGATGTTTGATTACTGGCCGACGTGTTTGAGAACTTTCGTAATAGATGTAGCGAGAGTTACAGGCTCGACCCCACTGATTACTGTACTGTCCCCGGAAACACATGGGATGCAATGCTGAAACATACATGCGCTAACTTCGAATTGTTCACCGACGTTGACATGGTATTATTTGTTGAACGAGGTATACGCGGTGGTCTGAGTCAGTGCTCAAATAGGTATGCGTGCGCCAATAACAAATACATGTCATCGTTCGATCCATCGTGTTCCTCATCGTACTTGATGTATTTCGATATAAATAATTCGTATGGATTCGTGTCAACCATTGACCTATGGTGATTTTCGATAGGTCAATGACTTGTCGACATTCGATTTATCATTGATCACGAAATACAAAAAACTGCTTGTAACCGTGCATAACAACGTGTGTACGCCACGGTCCCAAAATCATTGAAAATCATAGAATACTCCAATTCTCCCAATCACCCTGGCTACGAACATATATCGAGCTCAATACGCAGTTCCGGACCGAAGCAAAGAATGACTGAAAACAATCTCGATAAATTGATGAATAATGCGTTGTTTGAGAAATCTATGGAAAATGTACGCAATAATGCAGACGTTAAGCTTTTAACACGGTAGGAGGGCACGTACCGTGCAGAGGCAATGATTTCCAAACCAAATTTCCAAAAAACCTTATTGCTGTCGAATTATGCAAGCTCGAGGTGAAATTCAATAAACCAATGTATGTGCATACTCAACATATCGAAGACATGATTTTATCAATTTCATTATAAGTACATGATGTCTCTGCATAAAGACAAATGTACAGTCTTATACACCGATACGGATAGTTTCATGTACAACATTGAGTGTGAGGATGTATATGACATGCAGCGTAATATCCATCGTTTTGACACGAGCGAGTATCCGGAGAACAGTGGGTATGATATACCGCTTGTCAACGAAAAAGTTCCCGGACTTATGAAAGACGAAAATAATGGTCGGATAATGACGGAATTCGTCGGGCTCAAAGCAAAATGTATGCAGTCACAGTCGGTGGTAAAGACGTTACGAAGAAAGTGAAGCGCGTTAAAAGTAACATCGAGGCGAGAACGATTTCTTTCGAGGATTATACGAAATGCTTATATGACCAGGTCGAAATGACTAGCCAGCAATCGTGCATACGATCGAAGTTGTATGAAGTGTACACCATCAACGAGACAAAAATTGCTATAAGTCCGCACGATGACAAACGGTATATCATACCCGAAACCACGAAAACGCTGCCATGGGGGCATTAAAGACGACAATCGTAGTATGTATCCTTGGAAATTGTAAATAATCAGTCCTGTAAATATCGTCGTTTGTAAGTAACCGTGTCTGTCTTATGTGTAATAAATTGGTGTATAGATTTTTCAACTCAGAAACTGAAGAAGACCCATTGTAGTTTGCTGAATCACCTAATTTTCCGCACACCCTTCTGACACTCTTCTGTGTGAGAGGAAGAGAGAGAGAGAAAGGGTTTAAAGGATGAGAAGCAAATGAGAAAGCTACCTAATCTGGAAAACACCTGCTGCGGTGAAGTGAACGGTGGACGCTTAGTGAGAGAAAGACCAACCATTGTCATCTGGTAGGAGCAGAGAAAAGGAGAGCGAGAGAAGAGTCATCAAATTTAAAACATTTATATCGTTCGCTAGAAATCAGATTTGCTTACCCAGCTATTGTGAGCATTATCGAAACCCAACCGTATTACAAACATTCGATTACCACGCTGCTTCAATGCTTTTTCAATGAGATAAATATCGGGATATTGAACTTTAAGTCGCTCCTAATCGTACAAATCGCCGGCAATGACTTCATCGTTATAGTCTGTCAGGCGAAATGCTACACACTTCGTGATGTTCTCTCGATATATGGTAAATGTTTCAGCTGTCCATTTCCGTGTGTAATCCTTTCAGAAAACACTCCTAAATTCACTGATTCTCAACTCTCTATCGCAAAATTTTACTTTCATGATTATGCATTTTTTTAATGGACTCTCATCAAAAGCACGTTGTCAGCTATCTCTCATTTTCAACGTTGACGCTCCTCTGTTTCACCTGAGTTATGGTATAGTGTACAGAATCAATATACCCGCCTACTATGTTATAAAGAATACCGATCCACGTATAATCAGTACGTAGCCTAAATTGCATTCACACCTTATTTCTCAATGCACGATTGAGATGCTCGAAAATTAATGCTTTTGAATTGCTATACATTAAATACATTTGAATATTGTACTTTTTCATTAGGACTTTAAAGTGATCATTATAAAACTATCTTGCCTAATCAATGTGGAAGTTCTGCGGTAGCACCCCTTCACAAGTGTCGACGTCATTGCGGTTGCTGCATCTTTACCATTCTTACTTCGCAGGCGTACGACCCATGCAAATTTTGAGACTGTATCGATGAAGGTGAGGTGAAATTTATGTTTGGAGTTTGTATATGAGTACGATGACATAGCGACGAGATCAGCTTGCCATCGTTCGTCCAAGCCACGGATGGTCATAAGCAAAAGTCTAGTATCGTTGAGTTCATCGCCGCTTCGTACAACGATCGAGATTTTTTAAATTTTACGCACTTAGAGTAACGCCACCGTCTTTGTCCTGTCGATGTTGCACAAGCTGTGCTGGCCCAAGTTATGGTGACCATCTGCGGTAGTTTTAAACCCAATCCTCGGTCTGTCTGGAGGACCCTGCTTACTGAAAGAAGTGTACTCTTATTTAATTTGCATCCAAACACAACGATGCTCATGCTGAGAATGCATAAAATTGCAGATGCTCAGTTAAAAAGTAATTTTAGTTTCACGCAATTCCTCAATGATTGATATAATTTCATTCGAATGTCCAGGACTTCCGACTGCATATGATACTCGAGCAATCGTTTGTACTCGTTCGTAGCAACAAGTATATCGTTTATATCACCGAGCAATCGTTGTTGCCCGTTCGTATCAACGAGTACATCGTTTGTACCGGCAATTAATCGTTTGTACCCGTTTGTACTGGCCAGTATAACGTTTGTACCGACGAGTAATCGTTTGTACCCGTGCGTACGGACGCGTATATCCTTCGTACCACTGACAAGGGGATCTTACAGGCTGTCACTCACGGATTTTGATAATTCTCAGATATGTTGTAGAGGGACCTACGCTGAGTACGTGAGTAAAGGGATTTTCTACAACGCTCTTTAGTTTTAGAGAAAAAACGTTCAAAAGTTTAGCTCGTAGCTACTATACCGGTACGGTTGCACCTTTGTCGAACCAGCGGGCGTGGCCCAGTGGGCAAGGTTCCCGGCTCTGACGCTCGAGGTCCAGGGTTCGAGTCCCGTGATGGTCTTTTTTTTCACAAAATATAAATAAATTCGATGGATGATGCGAAACCGTCTAATTATTTATTATTTTTTTACTAATTTAAAAAAAAAATTTATTCATTATTTTAATGTTTGACTTTTCATTTTTTTTTAATTATCATTATCATTAAATTTTCATTATCATATCATTATTTTATTTTTCATGCAGAAAAAAGAGCGGAAGAAATTATAACATCTTTCACAAGAAACTGCAGATTATTATTTTTCATTACAATATGAATTTTAAAATGGTCGAGCCGTTATTTCAAATACTCCAGCCGGGTTCGCTACCTGCGTTCCGCATCCCCACTTGTACCTTATCCCTTTGTTATACAGAGCCTAACGGTTTTTCGGACGCTGAGGTGACGTTGAAGGACTGGCGTCGTCTGACTAGACAACGCCAGTCTTTCGCAGTGTTTCGCAGGCGTCAGTTGTGCAGATACATACTTTGGGTATAACGTCGCTCCGAAATAACGTTTATCGAAAGTGAAAAACCATAAAATGGAAGAAACAAGTGCTGCTACAGCAGAAAGTCAGTCGGAAAAGAAGGATTATGAAATGGCAGAAACAAGTGTTGGATCAGAAGAAAATCTATCGGAAAGAGAAGAGGATGATGAGCAAACGAAGGCTGTTCTCGCAAACGACATCACATATACTCGAAGCTTGCTTTAGGATTTGAATCTGCTCACAGACGCACCTCCGAGTGCAATTTCCGAGGAATCTATGGCGATGGGAGAGGTTTTTGCAAGCGAAATACTTGAAATGCTCGCAGATAGGCATATAATTCATGTGGATGAGTTTTTCGGCGCCGACGAGGTAGATGAACTGCAGAGATATGTAATGGTAAGTTTTATTTCTGTTCGGGGAATTATTTTGGTTTCCTGTATAACGTGGAGAAAGGTTAATAATGATCTTCTATGTAGTGTGAAGCCGTACCAGAAGATGATGGGGACTTTGTGGCCGAGGAATTCAAACCTGCACCGGCGGATTATGTGCCGTCATCATACAAACAAAAAGCAGTCGCTATAGCAGCAGCTCATCCGAAATGGAGTTTGAAGACCTTACAAGCGCGCGGACTCTCTCAGTTGAAAAACAAACGTTGTTGGAAATACGTTTGACAAATGGTACGCAATCAACCATGAAACACATGAACGATTCCTGGAAGCTCGGCAGAATTTGGAGCAGGTAAAACATATCAAAATATATATTAATTTATCTTTTATCTATTCACAAAAAAATTGAAAATCGTTTTGATTTTTTTTGTGAATAAATTCTGGCGAAAAACTATACAACGCATCAATGCAAAATTTGGCATGTGGATTTATCTATTTCTTATTTATTCACAAAAAAATTCAAAACGATTTTCAATTTTTTTGTGAATAAATAAGAAATAAATAAATCCACATGCCAAATTTTGCATTGATGCATTGTATAGTTTCTTCGCCAGAAAATTATAAAAAAGCAATAAATTTGGCGATAAAAAATAATCCCCCCTCAAATATTTAAACATAAATATAAAATATATTATAGAATTGAAGAACACAAAATTGAATGAGTCGAATATATAACAATTGATCAATTTTGTCCGTGTTCGGGTTACAACGAGAACGCTGCAGCAGTGGGCGATGAATGCTGCTATTGCTTTTTTATCGGAAAATTTCCATTCCAACGCCAGCTTGTCTTGGGTCGAAAAATTCAAAAGAAATCACAGAATCAGACAGCGTAAAATCACGAAGTTTGTCAGCTCCAAGGAATTCGCCACGATGGAGGAAGTGTTGGCTGCTGCCGAAGAATTTCAAATCCAGACAAGAATAGTAATCCCCGACTTTGGCCTTGATTATGTCATTAATACCGATCAAACCGGCTGCCAATATCAGTCAACTTACAACAGGTCGCTTGCGGAACAAGGAGCAAAAACCGTTCTTGTTAAGAAAGAAGATTTAAACAAAATTAGTCATTCCTTCACGGCACAGTACGCATTAACTGCATCAGGAAAGATACTTCCTTTCGTATTTTTGTGCATGCAGGAGCCATCAGGAAGATTTGGTCCGATTGTGAAAAAAAAGGTCGACGCGTTGACTGATAAATTCAAAAATGTTATTGTGCCCTGCACAAAATCAGGAAAGTTTACAAAACAATTGTATGAAGAGTTCTTGAAATATTTCATTCTTCCCTACGTGAAACAAAAAAAAATTCTATTCATTATCGATTCGTGGGGAAAGCAAACTGATCAAACGCTTTTCGATCACATCTTTGTAGACGAGAAGAAGGCATGTACATGCAGTATTAAAGGTATAGCGCCCAAGTGCACGCCAATTTGCCAACCGTGCGGTGTATATTTTTACCGGCAAGTGAAAATTATCACAAAAAAAAACAAAATGCTCCCGATTTGTTAAAAAAAATAACAGAGAAATTGCGTCAAGGGAAGATTCCATACAAATTCCATCTTTGATTCTTCATCAATTAAGTGCACCTGCTTTCGCGCCGATGATTAAATATGCGTGGTTTGCATCGAAGTTAATTGAGGAAAGACCGCTGTATTTGAATGTCAATCAAGTATGCTTTCCAATAACGCTGCTCAAAACTCCGTGCGCCTGCACGGCCATAGCTTTAATACAATGTGCGCGTTGCTCTTTGGTCTTGTGTTTTGCTTGCTTTGACGACAAATACCACCCGCAATATTGTTCTGATGTAACAAGCGATCACAGTGATAGCAAGTAAGAAAAACCTGTATATTGTAATGAAAAATAATATACTGCAGTTTTTTGTGAAAGATGTTATAATTTCTTCCTCTCTTTTTTTCTGCGTGAAAAATATAATAATAATAAATCATTTTTTTAAAAATGGAAAATATTTTTTTTTAATGAATAAAACATTTTTTTTCAATAAATAAATAAATAATTAGACGGTTTTGCATCATCCATCGACTTTATTTATATTTTGTGAAAAAAAACGCCATCACGGGACTCGAACCCTGGACCTCGAGCATCAGAGCCGGAAACCGTGCCCACTGTGCCGCGCCCGCTGGTTCGACAAAGGTGCAACCGTACCGGTATAGTAGCTACGAGCTAAACTTTCGACCGTTTTTTCTCGAAAACTAAAGAGCGTTGTATAAAATCCTTTTACTCAGGTCCTCAGGGCAGATCCCTCTACAACATATCTGAGACTTATCAAAATCCGTGAGTGACAGCCTGTAAGGTCCCCTTGTGAGCAATCGTTTGAACCCGTTGGTAGTAACGAGTAAACCGTTTGTGCCACAAAGCAATCTTTTGTACCCGTTCGTGTCGACGAGTAAATCGTTTGTACCCGTGCGTACGGACGAGAATATCGTTTGTACCACTGAGCAATTGTGTGTAACCGTTCGTATCAACGATTTGTTCCACCTAGCAATCGTTTGTACCCATTCATATCGACAAGTGTATCGTTTGTGCCCGTGCATACGGACGAGAATATCGTTTGTACCACCGAGCAATCGTTTGGGCCGTTCGTATCGACGAGTATATCGTTTGTTCCACCGAGCAATCGTTTGCACCCTCTCGTATGGACGAGTATATCGTTTGTGCTGCTCATATAGACGAATATATCGTTTGTACCACCGAGACATCTTTTTAACCGTTCGTATCGACGAGTATATCGTTTGTACCACCCTGTCATCGATTGTACCAGCGTGTAATCGTTTGTACCCATGCGGACGGACGAGAATATCGTTTTTACCACTGAGCAATCGTTTGTAACCGTTCGTATTGACGAGTATACCGTTTGTTTCACCATGTGATCGGTTACAACCGTGCGTACGGACGAGAATATCGTTCGTACCACCGAGCAATCGTTTGTGCCGTTCGTATCGACGAGTATATAGTTTGTGCAACCGAGCAATCCTCTGTACCGTTTGTACCACCAAGTCATCTTTTTAACCGTTCGTATCGACGAGTATATCGTTTGTACCACCCTGTCATCGGTTGTACCAGCGTGTAATCGTTTGTACCCGTGCGGACGGACGAGAATATCGTTTTTACCATTGAGCAATCGTTTGTAACCGTTCGTATTGACGAGTATACCGTTTGTTTCACCATGTGATCGGTTACAACCGTGCGTACGGACGAGAATATCGTTCGTACCACCAAGCAATCGTTTGTACCCGTTCGTATACAGTTCGAGTACAGGGTGACTTTTATAAGGAGGGCATGCGTTTTTTAAGGGCCTTGCGCGGTGATTTTGCGACTGAAAAATATGCTTTTTAATGGTTTTTCAAGCTCCCTTTGAAAAAAAATATATCGTATTTTTGGCATGAACAGTATGTGCCAGAGAAAATAGCGTAGTCTGGAAAAAATGAAAATTTCATTCTGCGTGTAGGAGAATGAAGTCTGGAAAATTCCGAATACGGAACACTCCCGAAAATTTTTATTTGAGCCTCCCGTCATGGAGAAAAAATAATCAAACATACGATTTAAAGTCGATAGATCGGAATTTAATCAGTGGAACAAATGAGCTAAATCAGACACGGGCGCGCTATAGGAAGTGCTAGTCTGCTGACGTCACAGCTGCAACTTCCGAATGTTCGGCTGTCACAGGCAGTTGATCCTATGACACGCGGTCGAACAGAGGGGTCTGAATGTGTCCCTATCCGAGAACGTTATTGAAAAGAATGTCAATTTCGAAATTTCGAAATTTTCGATAACTTTGAGAATAAATAATTCTAGCAATACATTTTAAAGAAATTTGGCGTGAAATTATTATTTTTTACCAAATACTACGAGTATTTTTGTTTTTTAATGTTGCAGAAATAATCTGAAGATTTTGTACTTACATAATTTATAAATCTTAAATTCTAAATATAAAAATATTCGACATGATTCTAAAAAAAAAAAAATTAATATCGCAAAATTCTGTAACTACAGCATTTTACGATATTTATGAAACAGTAAAAAAAACAAAAATACTCGTAGCATTTGGTGAAAACTAATAATTTCACGCGAAATTTATCTAAAATGTAATGTTAGGATTATTTATTCCAAAAGTTGTGAGCGAATCGCATATGATTTAAAATATCATTTGCGGAGCACGAAATCCACAAACATTTTCGAAATGGACGTTATTTTCAATAAAGTTCACAATCTATCGATTAAGTTCCATCGGTTATCTTAACCCTCAATCCGTGAAGGTATTTGAGGCACCTTAATCCCGTGAACCTGGGTCGTTTTCATTTTTGCACAACCAAACCAACAATTGTCAATGAAAAACATCTGAAAAAATGCATGGTCAATCTTTAGGCCGTACTTCTCAAGGGAAAACAGGGTTCTTTTCTTTCTTATGTTGTATAATTTTTTTTATTAAATATTAAGCACCCTGCGAAGAAAATAATCTTGGGCAGGACGAAAACGATCCAGATTCGCGAAATGCGGGTTAAAATTCTCTACTCAATCGGTCAGATTGGATCGAGAAGTCTGACGATGGTGCGAGAACGACAGTAGGAGCATTGTTTATTTAACAAAGATAAAATCGGTGCTCGGAATGGTTCTCGGAGCCTCATCGGACATTCCCGATATTACTGCCCCGAATTCGTCTCCGATTTTATCTTACTTCCGGTCAGATTGGGTCGAGAAGTCTGACGATGCCGCGAGGACGACGGTAGGAGCTTTGTTTATTTAACAACGATGAAATCGGTGCTCGGAATGGTTCCCGGGGCCTCGATCGGACATTCCCGATATTACTGCCTCGAATTCGTCTCCGATTTTATCTTGCTTCCAGTCAGATTGGGTAAGGAAGTGTGACGATGCTGCGAAAACGACGGTAGGAGCAATGTTTATTTAACAAAGATAAAATCGGTCCTCGGAATGGTTCTCGGGGCCTCGATCAGACATTCCCGATGTTACTGCCCCGAGTTCGTCTCCGATTTTATCTTACTTCCGGTCAGATTGGGTCCAGAAAGCTGACGATGCTGCGGGAACGACGGTAGGAGCTTTGTTTATTTAACAAAGATTAAATCGGTGCTCGGAATGGTTCTCGGGGCCTCAATCGGAAAATCCCTATAATACTGCCCCGAATTGGTCTACGATTTTATCTTATTTCCGGTCAGATTAAGTCAGAAAGTCTGACGATGGTGCGGGAACGACGGTAGAAGAATTGTTTATTTAACAAAGATAAAATCGGTGCTCGGAATGGTTCTTGGGGCTGCGGGAATGTCCGGTCGAGGCCACGAAAACCATTCCGAGCACCGATTTTATCTTTGTTAAATAAACAATGCTCCTACCGTCGTTCTCGCACCATCGTCAGACTTCTCGATCCAATCTGACCGATTGAGTAGAGAATTTTAACCCGCGTATCTGGGTCGTTTCCGTCCTGCCCAAGATCATTTTCTTCGCAGGTTGCTTAATATTAATTATGCATAAAACATAAGAAAGAAAAGAACCCTATTTTCCCTTGAGAAGTACGGCCTAAAGATTGACCATGCATTTTTTCAGTTTTTTTTTTCATTGACAATTGTTGGTTTGGTAGTGCATAAACGAAAACAACCCAGGTTCACGGGATCAAGGTGCCTCAAATACCTTCACGGATTAAGGGTTAAGATAACCGATTGAACTTAATCAATAGATTGTGAACTTTATTGAAAATAATGTCCATTTCGAACATGTTCGAGGATTTCGTGCTCCGCAAACAATATTTTTAATCATATGCGATTCGCTAACAAATTTTGGAATAAGTAATCCTGACATTACATTTTAAATTCATTTTGTGTGAAATTATTAGTTTTTACCAAATCCTAGGATTTTGTGTTTTTTTTACTGTTTCATAAATTATCTTAAAATTTTGTAACTACAGAATGTTTAGATTATTTATGCACCATTAAAATTACAAATTATTTTAACATGTATTGGTAGGATTATTTATTCTCAAAGGTGATAGCGAACCCTCGAACATTTTCGAAATTGACATTCTTTTCAATAACGTTTTCGGATAGGGACACATTCAGATCCCTCTGTTCGACAGCGTGTCATAAGACTAACTTCCTGAGACAGCCGAACATTCGGAAGTTGCAGCTGTGACGTCAGCAGACTAGCACTTCCTATAGCGCGCCCGTGTCTGATTTAGCTCATTTGTTCCACTGATTAAATTCCGATCTATCGACTTTAAATCATATGTTTGATAATTTTTTCTCCTTGACGGGGGGCTTAAATTAAGTTTTTCGGGGGTGTTCCGTATTCGGAATTTACCAGACTTCATTCTCCTGCACGCAGAATGGAATTTTCATGACAAAAATACGACATATTTTTTTTCAAAGGAAGCTTGAAAAACCATTAAAAAGCATATTTTTTTCAGTCACAAAATCACCGCGCAAGGCCCTTAAAAAACGCATGCCCACCTTATAAACGTCACCCTGTATATCGTTTGTACCACCGAGCAATCTGTCATACCCGTTCGTATCGACGAGTATATCATTTCTACCACCGTGTCATCGTTTACACCCGTGCGTACGGATGAGAATATCGTTTGTACCCCCGAGCAACCGGTTGTAACCGTTCGTATCGACGAATGAGGAATCGTTTGTAACCGTTTGTTTGAATTATTTGCGTTTATTTTGATCGTTTTGGTTTGTTTCGATTGTTTTGGTTTGTTTGGGATTTTACCCAAACAATTTTGGTTTGTTTGGGTGAAATTCTAAATAAACCAAAACGATCAAAACAAACCCAAACAATTCAAACAAACCTCAGACGTTCCCAAACGATCCACTCAAATAAACCCAAACAAAACTCAAACATCATGAAAACCTTCAATCGTCCCGCGAGGGTCTTCGAAAGTCTCTTGAACGGCGCTTGAACTTCTCACGGACGTCTTTGAAAGTCTCTTGAACGTTCTCGAACCCACGATTGCTCGGTGGAACAAACGATATTCACGTCCATACGCACGGGTACAAAAGATTACACGGTGGTACAACCGATGACACGGTGGTACAAACCATGTACTCGTCGATACGAACGGGTAGAAAGATTGCTCGGTGGTACAAACGATATACTCGTCTGTATGAACGGTCGATACGAACGGTCGATACGATACTGAATAACGAACGGTTACAAACGATTGCTCGGGGGTAGAAACGATATTATCGTCCGTACGCACGGGTGCAAACGATGACACGGTGGTACAAACGATATACTCGTCGATACGAACAGGTACAAAAGAGCGCTCGGTGGTACAAACGATATACTCGTCGATACGAATGGGTACAAACGATTTTTCGGTGGAACAAACAATATACTCGTCGATACGAACGGTTACAAAATTGCTCGGTGGCACAAATAATATACTCGTCGATATGAACGGCACAAACGATTGCTCAGTGATACAAACGATATTCTCGTCCGTACGTACGGGTACAAACGATTACACGGTGGTACAAGCGATGACACGGTGGTACAAACGATATACTCGTCGATACGAGCGGGTAAAAAAGATTACTTGGTAGTAGAAACGATATACTCGTCTATACGAGCGGCTCAAACGATATACTCGTCGATGCGAATGGGTACAAACGATTTCTCGGTGGAACAAACAATATACTCGTCGATACGAACGGGTACAAAAGATTGCTCCGTGGCACAAACGGTTTACTCGTTAGTACGAACGCGTTCAAACGTTTGCTCGGTGGTACGAAGGATATACTCGTCCGTACGCACGGGTACAAACGATTACTCGTCAGTACAAACGTTATACCGGCCAGTACAAACGGGTACAAACGAGGAGTTGCCAGTACAAACGATATACTCGTTGATACGAATGGGCAAAAACGATTGCTCGGTGGTATCAACGATATACTTGTTGTTCTGGACATTCGAATGAAATTATATCGATCATTGAGAAATTGCGTGAAACTAAAATTTTGTTTTAACTGAGCGTCTGAAATTTTACGCATTCTCAGCATGAGCATCGTTGTGTTTGGATGCAAATTGAATAAGAGTAAGCTTCCTTCAGCAAGCAGGGTCCTCCAGACAGAGCGGGGATTGGGTTTAGAACTACCGCAGATGGTCACCATAACTTGGGGCAGCACAGATTGTGCAACATCGACAGGACAAAGACGGTGGCGTTACTCTAAGTGCGTAAAATTAAAAAAATTTCGATCGTTGTACGAAGCGGCGATGAACTCAACGATACTAGACTTTTGCTTATGACCATCCGTGGCTTGCTCGAACGATGGCAAGCTGATCTCGTCGTTATCTCATCGTACGCATATACAAACTCCATACATAAATTTCACCTCACCTTCGTGTGTACATTCTCAAAATTTGCATCGGCCGTACCCCTGCGAAGTAAGAATGGTAAAGATGCAGCAACCGCAATGAAGTCGACACTTGTGAAGGGATGCTACCGCAGAACTTCTACATTGATTAGGGAAAATAGTTTTATAATGATCACTTTAAAGTCCTAATGAAAGGGTACAATATTCACATGTATTCAATGTATAGCAATTCAAAAGCATTAATTTTCGAGCATCTCAATCGTGCATTGAGAAAAAAGGTGTGAATGCAATTTAGGCTACGTATTAATTATACGTGGATCGGTATTCTTTATAACATAGTAGGCGGATATATTGATTCTGTACACTATACCATAACTCAGGTGAAACAGAGGAGCGTCAACGTTGAAAATGAGAAGTAGCTGCTACAACGTGCTTTTGATAAGAGTCCATTTAAAAATGCATAATCATGAAAGTAAAATTTTGCAATAAAGATAGTTGAGAATCAGTAAATTTTGGAGTGTTTTCTGAAAGGACTACACACAGGAATGGACAGTTGAAATATTTACCATATATTGAGAGAAAAATACGAAGTGTGTAGCATTTCACCTGACGGACTATAACGATGGAGCAATTGCAGGTGATTTGTACAATCAGGGACTACATAAAGTTCAATATCACGATATTTATCTCATTGAAAAAGTATTGAAGTAGCGTGGTAATCGAATGTTTGTAATACGGTTGGGTTTCGATAATGCTCACAATAGCTGGAAAAGCAAATCTGATTTGTAGCGAACAATATAAATGTTGAGAATTGGATCACTCGTCTCTCGCTCTCTTTTTCTCTGCTCCTACCTGATGACAATGGTTGGTCTTTCTCTTACAAAGCGTCCAGCGTTCTCTTCACCGCAGCAAGTGTTTTCCAGCTTAGGTAGCTTTCTCTTTTGGTTCTCATCCTTTAAACCCTTTCTCTCTCTCTTTCTTTCCTCTCCCTCTCTCCCTCTCCCACAGCAGTGTCAGAAGAGTGTGGGGAAAATTAGGTGATTCACTAAACTACAATGGGGTCTACAGCTACAATTGATTCTGTACACTATACTACAACTCAGGTGAGACCGAGGAGCGTCAACGTTGAAAATGAGAAGTAGCTGTTACAACTTGCTTTTGAGGTAACACGCGTTTTGACCCGACGACAAAATATCCTCGACAAAATATCCTCATGACAAAATATCTGCCGATATTATATACAGTTTAAAGTGTACAGTCATGCCGTTGAAATTGATTCCATGTCAAGTGTACAGTCATGCGGTTGAAATTTATTCCATCATAAAAAGGAGGAAAATTATTAATATGTGACGGATATGTTTGGGTTTGTTTGTTTGTTTGTTTGGGTTCAATGAAGAAATTCGTATTATGAGTTGAAGTTGATCGTGTGGATTCGGCTTCGGTCCGGCCAATGAAGGTTATTCCAAAGTCAGCAATGGAACTAGAGGATGTTTTTCTTTACGTTTCCGCCCTCGGTTCGGGTCCTCTTCAGAAGTTATTTTATTCTGTATACATTGTGATGCACATTTTTTTACAATAATGTTTGACAAAAATATATATATGAGCGTTTTTGGTCATGGTTCCGTTATATACGTTTTATGTCGTTTAGTATAATAATTCTGTTAGTTGTGTTTTGGTTATAATTATGTTAATATAGTATGAACATTTTTTCTTCTATTGAGTTATTTATTTTATGCATTAGTGTTTGAAATGCGTGAAGTGTGAGAGAGAGGGTTATTCTATTATGAAATAATAAAGAGATGAAATGTGTGATATAACTAACCTCGATATTGTTGATAATTTTAAGTTTTTGCAGATATTAGGAAGGTTGTTTTGTAGAAACATTATTTATGGATGTAAATAATATTTGGTGAGAAAGTACTCAATCGATGAGGTATTCTCGTTTATCGGCGATTTTTTTCCTTGTCTGTAACGGATAATTAATGATAAAAGAGTTTTGTGTATTGTAAGTGAAAATCTTACACAATACCAGGACTATGATAATTACCTATTGAGTTTTTAAGAATTTGTTTTCCTTTCTAAATGAGCAAAAACTCGAAATTTACAATATTTATTCCCCTACATGTTGAGTTTTGTGGTCAGCGAGGGTTCGAGAGAAACTGAGAGGTGTGTAATTTTCTAAAGCTTATTCGAGTCTCTGTACGGTGAATCGGGGGAGAGAGATCATTTAGGCAGTGACGTGTCAAGGAAAATAAAATAGATGTGTCAGGTAACGATCAAACTTATTCTCAAAAACATTTCCTTTACATGAAATAATCAAAGCTATAGAATACATCATGTTCTCAACATTTTTCACATTCCAAAATAAAATCTATCAACAAATCTCAGAATAAATAACTTCTGAAGAGGACCCGAACCGAGGGCCGAAACGTAAAGAAAAACATCCTCTAGTTCCATTGCTGACTTTGGAATAACCTTCATTGGCCGGACCGAAGCCGAATCCACACGATCAACTTGTCATCCACACGGCCGCACACATATCTGACGTATTATCCCCCCCCCCTCACTATCTCACACACCCCACAAAGGTGTTTTATCCTCATGACAAAATATCCGCAAGACAAAATATCTGCCGATATTTTATACAGTTTAAAGCGTACGGTCATGCCGTTGAAATTTATTCCATGTCAAGTGTTCAGTCATGCCGTTGATATTTACTCCATTACAAAAAGGAGGGAAATTATTAATATGCGACGGATATCCATGGGTATGTTTGTTTGGGTTTAATGAAGAAATTCGTATTATGCCCCCACCCCACTATCTTACACACCCCACAAAGGTGTTTTATCCTCATGACAAAATATCCGCCAGACAAAAAATCTGCCGATATTATATACAGTTTAAAGCGTACAGTCATGCTGTTGAAATTTATTCCATGGCAAGTGTACAGTCATGCCGTTGAAATTTATTCCATCACAATAGGGACGAAAATTATTAATACGTGACGGATATGTTTGGGTTTGTTTCTTTTGGTTTGTTTGTTTGGGTTTGTTTGTTTGGGTGCAATGAAGAAATACGTATTATGCCCCCACCCCACTATCTCACACACCCCACAAAGGTGTTTTGCGCGCGACCCCGTTGATGTGGTGGACGAGAGTTAGGATTTTGTCTCACGGATGTTTTGTCATGAGAATATTTTCTCTTTCGGATATTTTGTCCTCGGATATTTTGTTGCGGATATTTTGTCGTCGGGTCAGATGTGACACAGCCGCTTTTGATAAAAGTCCATTAAAAAATGCATAATCGTGAAAGAAAAATTTTGCGATAAAGATAGTTGAGAATCAGTAAATTTAGGAGTGTTTTCTGAAAGGATTAAACACAGAAATGGACAGTTGAAATATTTATCATATATTGAGAGAAAAACACGAAGTGTGTAGCATTTCACCCGACGGACTATAACTGTGAAGCCAGTGCAGGTGATTTATACCATCAGGAGCTACTTAAAGTTCAATATCCCGATATTTATCTCATTGAAAAAGTATTGAAGCAGCGTGGTAATCGAATGTTTGTATTCCGGTTGGGTTTCGATAATACTCACAATAGCTGGATAAGCAAATTTAATGTGTAGCGAACGATATAATGTTTTAAATTTGATGACTCGTCTCTCGCTCTCTTTTTCTCTGCTCCTACCAGATGACAATGGTTGGTCTTTCTCTCACAAAGCGTCCACCGTTCTCTTCATTGCAGCCAGAGTTTTCCAGCTTACAAAGAGACAGCACGACCGTGGGGTCGGGGATTTGGCCGAATTTTTTTGTGGTGAAAGAGGACCCCTATCACCTCACGTGGTTAAAGTAGTCGGACGCACTACTCGGAAAATTCCGAGAAAAATCGATTCAAAGTTTCTTAGGCGCCTTATGAGTTTAAAATGTCGGGCACTTGTCGAGCCGCCGTCTAGTCTAGACGGTTAGGGCTCGGTCTTTTGTGCCGAAGGTCTGGCGTTCGATTCCTCCTTCGGATCTTATTTTTTGTTATCCCAACAATTATTTAAAACGTTTCTCATTCCTACATAATTTTTTAAAATTTATTTACATTATCTTTTTTTAATATTTTCATTTTTTAAAAATGATTTTCTTTTTTTTCCAATACAACAATTCATAACGGTGGATTTTTTATTTTTTATTGTAAAGTATATGAGGAGGAACATTGGGTTTTTAATGAGAATAACACAGTCGATTAGGAAAAATTCAATTTTTATTCATATACTAATTATATACAAAAACAGCAGTGGTAATTATCATAGAAACAAACTAAGCAATAATTTTCGCGACATCTTGCGCAACATATAAAAGCAGATTTTTTACAATCGCAGGGAGTTTGCATTACATCCGTACAACATGTCCCATTAACATTCATGAACATGTTTCTAGTAACTGATAATTTTGAGGCAAACCAGGTGTATTGAATCATGTCTCGGAATATTGGTAACAATAATTGATGGTGAATTATTGAATGGATTTTTATACAATCTTCCCGGGAATTAATTTCACGATTCTGCTGTAACAATTCGCTGCAATTTTGCAAGCACTTTATGAATTTTTTAACCTGTCTGTAAAAGTAAAGTTCACAAGGTTGCACCAAGGGAGTGCATTTTAGAGGAATTACTTTTACAGAGCAAGTTGGCATATTTACGTCATCTTGGAAGATTTCATCATACATCTCTGGATTTGTTTGCCCCCCGCCCCTCAAGAGTCAATGAGAAGTAAAAATGCATTCTCCCCAACGCAAGTTTTTAAACATTTCTGGAGAAAATCCGTGTATAAGGCTGTTGTTAGTTTTCCGGACTTCGATGATGTTGTGATGACGTTCGTATGTGTATTGGCATAGCCATCTACTAGTTATTGACTTCTTGAGCTGAAATAATTTTTAAAAAATAATGTAAGGATGAGAAACGTTTTGAATAATTGTTGGGATAACAAAAAAAAAAGATCCGAAGGAGGAATCGAACGCGGACCTCCGGCGCAAAAGACCGAGCCCTAACCGCCTAGGCTAGAGGGCGGCTCGACAAGTGCCTGACATTTTAAACTTATAAGGCGCCTAAGAAACTTTGAATCGATTTTTCTGGGAATTTTTCGAGTAGTGCGTCCTACTACTTTAACCACGTGAGGTCCTAGGGGTCCTCGTTCACCACGAAAAAATTCGGCCAAATCCCCGACCCCACGGTCGTGCCGTCTCCTTGTTAGGTAGCTTTCTCTTTTGCTGCTCATCCTTTAAACCCTTTTCTCTCTCGCTTTCTTTCTCTGGCTCTCTCCCTCTCACACAGAAGTGTGGGAAAAATCAGGTGATTTACCAAACTACAATGGGCTCTTCTTCAGTTTCTCAGTTGAAAAATCTAAAAACCAATTAATTACACATAACAGACGGACATAGTTGCTTACAAACGCCGATAATTATAGGACTGATTATTTACAGAACTTTTTACAATTATTATTATTTTACAAGATTATTTACAATTTCCAAGAATACATACTACTATTGTACTCTGCGATGGGGGCATTACAGATAATGCCCCCATGGCAGCGTTTTCATGGATCCAGGTATGATATACGTTTGTCATCGTGCGGACTTGGAGCATTTTTGTCTCGTTGATGGGGTACACTTCATGTAACTTCGATCGTATGCATGATTGCTGGCCAGTCATTTTGATCTGGTCATATAAGCATTTCGTATAATCCTTGAAGGAAATCGGTCTCGCCTCGATGTTACTTTTAACGCGCTTCACTTTCTTCGTAACGTCTTTACCACCGACTGGGACTGCATACATTTTTGCTCTGAGCCCGACGAATTCCGTCATTATCTGACCATTATTTTCGTCTTTCATAAGTCCGGGAACTTTTTCGTTGACAAGTGGTATATCATACCCATTGTTCCCCGGATACTCGCTCGTATCAAAACAATGGATATTACGCTGCATGTCGTCATACACATCCTCACACTTAATGTTGTACATGAGACTATCCGTATCGATGTATAAGACTGTACATTTGTCTTTGTACAAAGACATCATGTACTCATAATGACAGTCGTATATTCATGTCTTCGATATGTCGAGTATGCACATACCCACATACTTTGATATATTGTATTTCACCTCGAGCTTGCGTAATTTGAAAGCAATAAGGTTTTCTGGGAATTTGGTTTGGAAATCATTGCCTCTGCACCGCACCTGCCCTCCCATCGTGTTAAAAGCTTAACGTCTACATGTTAGCGTACATTTTCCATAGTTATCCCAAACAACTAATTATTCATCAATTTATCGAGATTGTTTTCAAAGTCATTCTTTGCTTCGGTCCGGAACTGCGTATTGGGCTCGATATATGTTTGTAGGCAGGGTGATTGGGAGAATTGGAGTATTCTATGATTTTTTCTGATTTTGAGACCGTGGCGTACACACTGCTCTAGATTGCGACAATGAATAACATACCGCTTCTTGTTATGCACGGTTGCAAGCAGTTTTTTATTGCCCGGCAGGTGGTGTAGACATTCCGGGTACTCAATGTCAACCTCAAGAATGTAACCGGTCGGTGAATCTAGCGCGATCGATGATAAATCGAATGTTGATAAGTCATTGACCTATCGAAAATTACCATAGGTCAATGGTTGACACATTTCCCATCCATACGAATTATTTATCGATCGAATGATGCCATGTATTTGTTATTGGCGCACGCATACCTATTTGAGCACTGACTCAGACCACCGCATATACCCCGTTTAACAAATAATACCATGTCAACGTCGGTAAACAATTCGAAGTTAGCACATGTATGTTTCAGCATTGCATCCCATTTGTATCCGGAGAGAATACAGTAATCAGCGGGGTCGAGCTTGTAACTCTCGATACAGCTATTACGAAAGTTCTCAAAAAAGTCGGCCAGTAAACATCGGTCTTCAAGTACAAGTCACTATATTCACCTAAAGTTTGAATAGAAAACCGTTCCCATACATTCTCGGCGTGAGCGTACTAGTTCTCACTTACAATGTCACCAGTCAAAGTGCTGTAAAATGTGTCTCGTGGCGGTATGTGATAAATTTCCAGTCTGTTTTAACTATCGACATACTCATTGGGGAAGACACTATTTCGAGTTAATAGGATGAAATTGTCGGCAGGTATGCCATGAATTTGCGGCAGTAACATTTTTAATTTGTTCACTGTCAAAAATGCGACCAGTTTATCCAGACTTGCATTGAGAAATTTGTATGAATTGATGAAGCGTAATTGAATCTTATGTGACTTGTCTGCTATTCGAACTGTTTTCGTGAAAGAAATGTATTCCTCCTTGGTTATGGGCACCACGGTGGTTTTCCCTTCGAATGCTGTGGCTAGTTCCTTGATGATGAACTGTGCACCATAGCCGGACAAATTATGAAAAACTACGGGTATGAAAAAAAAACCGATTGTTATTCACCATGGGATGCAATCGTCATCGCGACGCGAGTAGTATCCCGATAACGAATGGTCATACGAACAATGTACATAGTACGCGATGTTAAACACTACGTGCTGTTGCTGTATATTTTTGTTAACAACCTTTGCCAAAACGCACTCGAGATCAGCATAAATCACAAATGGAAGTCGCTCTTTTCGTTGAAAGTGTTCGAATACTAGCCATTTGTCCGTTCCATCAGGTAATCGAATGGCACAATCGTTTGATTTTCCACAATCCATCTCGTGCGATCCCAATTTAGCCTCCGTGTAAAAGTAGTGCAAACACCTGTAACCAAATGATAGAACGAATTTTATTATCGAAGTACATAATTACTCATATGTATATTCTCGAGTAGGCTTCTTTTTACTCACCGATCGCAGATGTGTTTTTTGCCGGCTGTTTTGCTCAGCTGCGCGCTGACGAGCCCGGATAAATTTTTTATCTATACAAAGTGTCCCACGCTGTGGTCCGACGAATCCTCCATGTACAATACATTGATGTGTTTGACCAGTTTTTGGTCGCATATTCGAATCGGAATGATGCTTTTCTTTTCCGTTGTAAATACATTAATAGAAACGTTGTTTTGCGATTCAAATGCCTTTATTCGATCGAGAGTGATATCAAAAACAATGCCTTGAACTGTAGTTCGGTTGAGTAGTCTGGATACGAAGTTACTCTGTCCAAATTCTTTTGCGATTCAAATGTCTTTATTCGATCGAGAGTGATGGGGCAAACAATGCCTTGAAGCTGCAGTTCGGTTGAGTAGTGCGGATACGAAGTTACTCTGTCCACATTCTTTTTCGCTGGGTAAAGAGCAGCGACCACTGACCACGCGAAAGATGTGTTATCCCTTGACTTTATATTCACCACCGCTTTCTTCGGGATTATTTCCCGCGGCAATGCAATTTAATAACCGGCACACATCGGATTGTATTTGTTGATATTTAAAGTTGTCACACGGGCATGTATACCGGTGCGGACAAAATACCCCGCTCGTCCATCTCGTTGATTTTGAAGGGGAAAACCAAACCAGCCCTTGTTTGTTGATGTAGGTGGTTTAAGATTGGTAGTGAGATGCGTCCAGGTTCTCTCGTTGTCACGAATCCGTAAGCTGGTGTGGCTGGTGCGGTGTGGTTGGTCGATTTAATATATTCCGAATTCCTGGTCCGAGGTGGTTTTCCAAATGCGATTTGCACTGCAGTTCGATTTGGTAATACCCCAACGTTATGGCTCTTTTGGTGAGAGTTTTTACCGTTTGCACACAACAAATTCGGAGATGAGTTTTGAAATTCGCGATGCGGTTTTTACTCGTACGGTTGGTGAGAAGACCTCGCAACTTGAGCGTGAAAAATGTTCTGACGATCTAAATAAAACCCATGCTCCAGCAGATCCAAAAATAAAAACCCTAAAAATTTTTTTCTAAAAATCGAATATTTAATCACCCAACCACCACAACCCCCGTCGTTACATAAGCTCTAGACACGTGAAAAACACTTCCGAGGTGCCCCCCGCCCGCCCCATTGTTCTATGCACCCCACGATTCCACGCATCCATCCAAAGTGCCCAACAAACCCACCTCGGTGTTCTACGCACCCCGCGATTCCGCACACCCATCCGAGGTGCCCTGCGCCCACGCCAGTGAACTGCACACCCCACGATTCAACATACCCGAGTTTGTTTTGATTGCTGTTTGTGTTTGGTTTATTTGGGTTTGTTTGGACCCATATGCAGTAAAGTGCGTAAGTAGATAATATTGAAACGAATAGAGTTTAGCAAAATATACTTATAGTATATTTACTATAAGTATATTTAGTACTATAAATATACTTTATATTTAGTACTATAAATATACTTAGAGTATTAGTATATTTAGTACTATAAATATAAGTATATTTAGTACTATAAATATACTTAGAGTATTATCCCATTTTTCTGGGAAAATAATTATTTTAGACCAAATTTGTATGGAACATAAATTATCAGTCTTTCGATGGGCTACAACTTTCGTGAAAGACATTTCCCTCTACGATCAATATTTGTTAAAATAAAATAGAAAAAACTACAAAAAAAACCGTTTCTTTCAGTTTTCATCTTGAAAACCAAATTTGCGGGTATTTTCACTATCATATTCCTGATCAGCGAGTCAAAATACATAAGTACACAAAGTTCTAAATTATTCAGAGGTGTGGCCTTTTCGTAGGTTTAACCCATTGTTTCGTGGCATTAAATCCTATCTAGGTGTAATCCGAATTTTCTTCTTTATTATTTGGCGTCTAGACGCTGCCGCGTCTCTTGATTTCCGCCATAATTTGCGTTACTCAAACTTTCAAATACCGAATTAAGTTTAAATACTACAGTAATCGCCTGATTTTTCTTTTAGAGCGATTTGAATTTTTTATACACGAAGAAACTTGATCTCTATTTGATTCATATTTATAATTTTTTATATTTCATACTTTATTATCTTCTACAGATATGACCACAAACTTTAGTTGTCATTTCGTTTTGGAGCATTTTATTCACATCTTTGCGATTCCGCCGTTTTTCGTCAAAAATGCATCTACAATTTTAATTAAAAAGGCATCAAATTAAAATTTTTTTAATCGATGCACTCCGCCTTCCACACATAAATAAAATACACAGACGAATCTTTTTATACCTTTTCCATACTACATCGAGTTTACGCGGTTTTGTCAATAGGCATTCCCTATTGCTTGATTACATTTCTTTGAAGATTATTTATTCGGCGACTTTATTCTATTTTTGTCAAACATAAGTCAACGTCCCTGTCGGAGAAACAAGAGCAACAAAACTCGCAACCTGAACGATTGATAGCGTTAGGAGCGACCGTCACGCCCTATGACAAGATTCAACCTTATACCGAGACGATTCAAATATCATCAAGATACGATTGGAAGCAGTTGCAAAGATACGCCATCGTAGGCTGTTTCGTCACCGGCCCGATACTTCACGGATGGTAGATTTTTATATACTCTATTTTGCATGATTCTATCCGAGCTAGTTTGATTTTTATGTCTTCAAGTTCTTGCCTTCCTGCCACCTTCGCGCGCTGCCTGAGCATTCGCCGTAGTGCTTATAAGAAAAATGCATGTTTTCTCTCCTTTTTTTATGATCATCGAGGCTAATCTTCACAACCGCATGTTAAAGTTTTTTCCTTTTTTACTTAACTCTTAGTTCGAGTAATCTACAACCCCCCCCCCCCCCCCCCCGAATAAAAGGAGACAGTGAAAATAATAAAAATACTCCTCGCACGATCCTTCATGTAGTACTTTATACATAGGTAAAAAAAATTGTCGTTTATTTCATGTTGACAAAAGTTATATAAATCCGATGATATTTTCCACCGCGTTCTGCTTTTTAGGTACAAGTGGCTGGACAGAATTTTCCGTGGTACAACGATAAAAGTTATAATGGTGAAACTTTTAGCCGATCAGTTCATCCTTACTCCATCATTACTCACGCTCTTTTTCATAAGTATAATATATATTTCTATACATCATCTGTCACGAATAAAATCGATGTTTTTGATACATTAATGCTCTCATTTATGCTCAGGTATGAGCTGCTTGGAGGGTAAAAATGATATTTTTCACGAGTGTCAAATGAAATTCGTCCAGACTTTTCAGGTATGACACAAAAATGAAATATTTTGCGTATTTTATTATAAAATTTCGTCTCACAGCGCTTTTCTTTATTTTTCTGCCGCAGGCATCTTGTCTTTATTGGATTCCCGTGCAATTCGTAAATTTTCGCCTGGTACCACCAGCATTACGCGTTCTGTACGTGAGCGTTGCCGCATTCTGTTGGGCAAACATCCTATGCTACTTGAAGCGATTACCACTACTATCTCATAACGCCCAAGCTGACGGTGAATAACAATTGCACGGAACATTCGAAGCTTCCGTTCCAAACTATTGTGTAATGTGCAATTTTTTGTAACCGTTTGTATACACTACAATCTGTCCGGTGAGGGGGCATTCAACAATTTTGTTGCGAACGTCGATTTATTCCTTCCCAGTGCAGATAGGATATCTAGTAGACATTGTTTCGAGGGCTTTTTCAAGATTTTTGCGATTTGTTAAGTCGAGAGCTTCTACACGTTTGAGACTTTTTATTTCGTTGCGGCGAAAATGACTATAGACTATAAGTGCGCTTTTTCGTCAGTAATTTTATTTTCAACAGATTATTTTCGACAATAATTAATAATGTGTATCGCGAATAATCACTATTTTTTTAATAAAAAGCTACTCTGCAAAGACCACTCGCTGTCTCCTACGCGATTCATGTTCTTCCGTAAACTTTATTCGTTTCATACAATGTACGATATTCATAAGCAATACAACATAATGTTGAACAAACGGATAATCTTGAAACTAGATAGGGTATTATCGTTGTTATGAAAAATTAAATAAAAAAGTGTATCCCTTTATTCCGGATTTTCGGTGAATTTCCACTTTTCCATGGTTGGCTCTGGCAGTAAAATATACCAGAAAAATACAGTTTGCGTTTTTTTTTCTTCTGATACTACACGACGAACAGTGAAAATTCATCTCGTGAAATCAATTAAAGAACAATGCGGATAGCTGTAATTACATTAACGAAGAGCTCCATTTTTATTTCAGCCTTATTCGGGACAAACCCGAAATGTCGGACGGGTTAAAAAAAAAGTTGCGAGTATTCTCGATTTTTTGTTCTCGCTAAAATCGAGCATGTTGAAATTTTACGGTCTATTTTTTAAAGCATTTATAAACTGGGCACATACCGTCTATTTTTCATCACGACTATTCGAAATTTTTGCGTGTCGATCTTACATATAATGTTAAGTGAACGCTAAGATCATTGTTGAAAATAATTTCACCATTTTTATTTTAAACCGCCGCCTACCCCGATAGCCCAGACGATTTTCCGTGTTTACATTTTTTGTCGATATACAGTACCTCTATTGAGGGTAAAAATGTAAATAAAAATGTATAACTGTAGGATAACATTATCTATAGCTACGTACACTATGACTTCGATTTGGCCAACAGTGGGCCGACACCGCTTCGCACTTGCGTCGTATCGAAGGAGTGCAATTGTTTTCGATTGTTGACTCTGCGCAGTCGGTTTCGTCCCTAGCAGTGCCGCGGTCGGCGCAGCACTTCTCCCACTGCACTCAGGCGTAAATGGGAGTCCCCCCAATCGATGTCCTAGTGTATTTGTCGAGGAATCCTGTCCCAAATGATTATGCAAGGACTGTTTTTTAGTTATCGAAGTTCTGTGATGCTTTCGATTTCTTCCCTGCTTTTCTCTCTCTGTATCAAACAGTGTCACTCCCGGTATGTCAATGATCGGTGATAATTTATGTTTAAAAAACTGTAACAGTAATACACACATACTTTTTTGTCGTACCTGAAAGACTCGAGTTAACCGGGGATCATAAAAATGGTTGGGTAATTTTTTTTTTTCGTGCACTTTTTGCGCCTCTTCCCGATCGATTCTTCCATGCTTCGGCGGCACACAGTGGGACGAAACCCTGAAATCGCGACCATAAATCGAAAAAGTGAAAATTGAATTCGGAGAATTTTTACCAGTGGGCTGGGCAGAGAAATGATTGGTGCATTCAAACCTGGAAGGGTAAGGTCGTCCCTTCTATACCTGGCTCGGTCCGTTAGTTCAAAGTCAGCCTCTGTGCGGAGTGCACGCGTGTCGCGCGAGAATACTGAGCAAAAAACCAATCTTCACAATTCCATATCTCAATAGTGAATCAACCTATTTTAATTCTTCAAAATGGATTCTACTCCTGGAGGTATGTAGAAAATATTGCTGTATTAGTTAAATTGAAAAGTCATGTTTATTTGCCTAAAATACGGTCGTGTTCGGTACCCGCGCGAAAACGATATGATTTTCGAGACTTCTACTTTTAAATAGACAAAAAGTATATTATCGTCCACTATCGGCCAACTATCTAAGTTGGGGGCTTTAGGTGAGTCTATCAGCTATCGGAAACAACCCCAAAGTGCCAGCCGGATCCTGCGGGAAAATATAGATTTGGCTGTTTGAACATGGTTGAGCGGGTACGTAGCGCGCTACCCCGCGCGGGCAGATGTTCAGTACGTACAATAGGGAACTCGTACCGGTCTTAGCGTATATAAGGTGTCCGTAACAATGCAGTGCAGTTATTTTCGATTCATATTGTTTATGATAAATGTTATTCATGATTTGATTAAATAAAAATTTATTTATAATTATAAATATATAAAAATAAATTTTATGTATTTTGAGAAAAAATTTAATTTATTAAATGAGTTTGATGGTACGTCATTCATTATAGTTTACGTTCAATATTTAAAGTTTTCATATGAAAATCAGTTTTATATTTCCTGTGGCTTTATTACAGGGTCTAGTGCCGACGACGTTTTACTGTATACACGGAAGGAGGTTTTTGTTATGGCGAAATGGCATCTTAAGTACACACTTGCCGCTTTATTGGAACATCTTTCAGCGGAAATTTCAAAGAAGCGTGGACGTTCGGTGCCTATACGGGACAATGTGGAGGAGTCCTTTTCAACCCTTTGCAACCCCACACAATGAGAACAAAGTGGCAATCAGTCAATAGGCCTGAAAATTATTTTTGCGCGAAATATGAGAAATAGCTGAATGTGCAGGTGTTCTTTCCCGTATCTACTCCTTCTCATGAGACACCTGCACTGACCGCGACCGCTACACGTGGTCGCCCTTTTGTGGAGTTCGAGTCATCAAGTGATAGATCGAAACGGATGGAAACCGAAGAAGGCCGTGCAACGTTGACTACGAGCGACTTGGTATATGCCGCTCAAATGAGCCTTCGATCTTCAGGATAACTGAATGCTGCGGAAGTCGTGAAGGACGCAACGCTGACGAGTCCAACGAGAGTTTGGAAGTACCGAAAAACTTTGGAAACGAAACCCGAAGTTACATTATCTGCAGATGATGCACTTTCCTATTTCGTGGACCGTAAATTGTCGAAGAGTGACTACCAAGCACTGAGATCGCTCAGTATTGGACAGCATTGCCGTATGGTTCATCCTTACTCCAAAGTAGGAGAAGCAAAAAAACTGTGTTATTCACCCCGTACGGCTATTACTATTACAGAAAGCAAAGCAGAAGTTCAGTTATAGGCTTTACTGGACCATACAGTTCAGCGTATTATATTACATCAACGTGAAGTTATTTCGAGTATCGCTCACGAAAATGTTAAAAAAAAGTCCCTTATCTGCGAGTGGGGCTGCGATGGAAGCTCTGGACAAATCACATATAAGCAGAAGTTTGAAGACAACAGTATTTCGGATTCAAGTGTGTTCTTCACTTCAGTTGTGCCATTACAACTCGTATTTGTCGATTGTCAATCGAATGCCGAAATTGTGATTTGGAAGAACCCTCGGCCTTCGTTTCCTCGATTCTGTGGACCACTAAGATTACAGTTTCTGCACGAAAACACGTAATCGACCGTGATCGAAGAACGCTACATCAACGACCAGATAAAGGCACTTGTTCCTTACGAAACAATTCTAAATCAGAACGAAATCTCAGTTGAATTTAAAATGATATTAACAATGATCGATGGGAAAGTTCGTAACGCATTGACATCAACGAGTTCTGCTCAACGTTGCTACTTATGTGGAGCTACATCCAAAGATTTCAATAACATCGATGCTCTTCTTAAAAAAAAAGTCAACGAAGAGATTCTCAACTTCGGACTATCTACATTGCATGGGTGGATACCATTTTTCGAATGCTTTTTACATTTGTCCTACAAACTGAAAATCAAAAAATGGCAAGCACGTACTGAGGGGGAAAAGCGGAGTGTACAAGAGAGCAAAAGGGTTGTTCAAAAGGGTTTTCGTACGCAATTAGGACTAATCGGCGATTTTCCGAAGCCTCAATTCGGCAGCACTAATATGGGAACACAGCTCGGCGGTTTTTTAAAAATACGAGTGTGTCTGCTATGATAACGGGATTCAACGGAAAATGAATCACACGCTTTTACGCTGTTCTGCAGGATATTTCGAGCGGCCATAAGATTAAGGCATCTGGCCACCATGTAATTTTTTTCAATTTTTTTTAACCCTGAACTATTGAGAACAATTTAAGCCATAGTACGTATTGAAAAATGCAAAGTTGACCAAGTTACAGTTATTTTTCGGCAGGAAGGTTGAGGCGCTGCGGGCGGTCGACCGTGCGGTTCGATCCGTGTTTATAACTCGCACGGTTTAGCTCACGCAGCTGTCCTATTGTGATATTTTGTATAGATTAGTCGTTTACTTTGTGTTACCTAGTATAGTGTAAGAACGCTTCCCTGAAGCCAGATCCGTTATTTCTAATTTCACGAGCGTCAGTCAATGATGGACAAGCAACACAGAAGCACGTGAAAATATTGTAACGATGATGTCACGAAAAAAATGGAAGGAAAACCAACGTCTCGACATTATGTGGACGAAAAGGGTTCGAGGAGTCGAAGACGTCGATCGAGTAGTATAAAAAATAAAAATCACCCGCCCAATCGATACGAAATGGAGCACGAAGAGGCGAGTACGAGTCGATCGGCAAAAAAATTTCGAATTTCGGATATCGAATTATCAACTTTGTGACCGTTTTTTCTGCGATTAGTAACGTCGTGAAGTGCAAAAAGTACAACGGTGATATTAAGTTTTCGGAATAGAGTATTCGTGGACTCGATTTCAAGTTAGTGGGGTCGTGTGACTTGTGTGAACCAGCCAGTCGTTTCAAGTCCTCTTATTAACGACAAGGCGTACGACATAAGTCGACGAATCGTATTCGCATTTCGATTGTTAGGAATTGGTCACAAAGGAATTGATAAATTTTGTGGCACCATGGATTTATCGAAAGCGATATATCACTCGTTTTACGAAACCGTTGTCAAACGAATTCGCACTGCTGCAGAAAGGGTATGCAACATATCAATGGAAAATGCTGTGAAAGAAGAACAAAAATTAACAACAGAAATGGGAAAAGACACAGGCTTGACTGTTTCTGGCGATGGAACTTGGCGCAAACGCGATCACTCTTCGCATTAAGGTCGTCGCTCACTTATCAACCCGGCACCCGATCAGCACCGCCTCGCCTCGAGCGGTTGTCATTTCTTAGATGGCCTTTCCATACATATGCGCTCACTTGTCAACTCTTGCGAGCGAGCCGATCCGGTGATGCTACGGAGTTGACAAGTGAGCGCATATGTATGGAAAGCCCATCTAAGAAATGACAACCGCTCGAGGCGAGGCGGTGCTGATCGGGTGCCGGGTTGATAAGTGAGCGACGACCTTTATGGCGTATCAACGATTATTGGATATTACTCAGGGAAAGTGATAGATGTAATAATTAAATCTTCTTACTGTAAAGCTTGTGAGCATTGGAGTAAGAATCTTGGCACCATTGAATTCGAGCTGTGGAAAGAAGATCACAATGAAGAATGTTCCGCCAATCATGAAGGGTCCGCTGGAAAAATGGAAGTCGACAGCATAGTGGAAATATTTTCGAGGTCGATAGAGAAATGTAATGTCCGTTACGCAAATTACATTGGAGATGGAGA
Source organism: Ophion slaviceki (assembly GCA_944452715.1). Taxonomy (NCBI): domain Eukaryota; kingdom Metazoa; phylum Arthropoda; class Insecta; order Hymenoptera; family Ichneumonidae; genus Ophion; species Ophion slaviceki. The sequence goes on from OX101786.1 coordinate 53,813,618, forward strand.
TGCAAAAACGTATAAAGGGCGTTGACGTCAATCCATACGAAGAAAAAGTGATGAAAAGAGAATGCATAGGTCACGTGCAGAAAAAAAAATGGGCACACGACTTCGTAGAGTAAAAAAAGAAAAAAGCGGTCTTGGTGGCAAAGGAAAGCTAACCGACAAGCTAATCAACGAGCTAACGGTATATTACGGTCTCGCTATTCGAAGATTCTCCCATTCAAAAGACGAAATGAAGAAAGCGATTTGGGCAACATTCATGCACAAGATCTCGACCGACGAAAATCCGCAGCATGACAATTCTCCTCCGGGAAATGATTCGTAGTGCGATTGGCAAATATCAAAAGCGATGGGCACTTTAGACGAATATACGCATAAGAATGCACTACCTCAAATTGTTCAAGATGCCATTCGACCTATTTATGAGGACCTCACTTCAGATGATTTGTTAGAATGGTGTGAAGGAGGCTTCACGCAAAACAGTAATGAAAGCGTCAACGCCGTCATCTGGTCGATGGCTCGAAAAATGAATTCTAGCGGTGCGAATATCGTCGAAATTGCCACTCACATTGCTACCAGCACTTTCAACGATGGGTATAAGAGTATTCTTCTGATGATGAATGTGTTGAACCTAACCATCGGAGATCGCTGCTACAGTTTCTGCACTGCAGTCGACGAGGAGCGCTGCACTACAGCAAACGTTCGCCCCCAAAAAAATACAAAAGAAGCACGAACAGCACGAAGAGCTTTTAAAAAAAGGCCCAAGACTCTCAATCAGCTGCCGAAGGAGACGTCTATGGCCCAGAAATCACTGATTGAAGGTAAGAGTCGCAAAAACCGCACCGTAGACTATCGGTCCGATTCCTTTCAAATTTTTACACAATACTTTTAGATACATTATTTAAAATGTCAGGTAGGATTTTTGCGATAACTTTATTAGTTCTTGATGTATTATCGTTTTTGCTCGAAAAATTTCGGTGAAAAATACAAATTTTTTTCTTCGGCTCACCAAGTTTTTTTAACAGTCGAAAAGAAAACCGCTACGCTACATTGTAGCGACAATACTCACGAATGAGCTGATATTTTTTTCACATGTGACATGACCGGGTAACAGCTCGAACGACCGCGCGTATCGTGCGGAGGTCCTCCGCGACAATGTGCATAACGGCGCCATTTTTTAATATTTTGAACGGAAATTTATTAACGTTATTCTTAAAGCCCTTTCTGACGTTGTGTAAACAAATAAAAATATTCTGGCCCATACTTTCGAGTTTACTATTATTTTTTTAATATACCCATTTATCGATCGGCCAAGGTGGCCAGACGCCTTAATCCCGCCAAATTTCAAGAATATGCGATAGAAACTGCAAGTCTCAAACTGATCAAACTTTACCCGTGGTATTATGTGCCTACCTCGATGTACAAACTTCTCATCCATGGTCCACAAATAATAGCTCATGCATCATTACCAATCGACCAACCATTCGAAGATGCTCAAGAAGCTCGAAACAAGGACTTTAAAAGTATCCGAGAAAACTTATCACGAAAGTGTTAGAGATCCAAAGCAATGGAAGATGTTTGGAATCAGCTCATGGTAACACCTGATCCGTACATTTCCAGTATCCGTAAGTGGCCACAGAAAAAATGGTGTAGTTTATCTGCGGAAACTGTAGAATTGTTACTCCCACCTTCAATAACAAGTCAATCTACAGCAGAAACTGACTCTGAATTCGACCACGAGGAATCTGATGAGAAAATGATTTTCTAATCATTTCCTCCGACTTTCTAATAATTAATCCGAATAAATTATTGGCCATTTTCTGAACAAATAAAATTCTGGTGAATGTTGACCTCATATGCGTAATCAATATCCTCAAGAACCCTTCCATACCTATTACCTAAGGAATCTGAGATCATTATACCGCATATGGCCATCGTTTTTGACCCACTATTTTGTTTTTGAAATGTTTGCCTTCGAACTCCGAATCAGCGACCCCAAATACCCCTGAGTACAGACTTTCACCCGAATTGAATGATTTTTTACTTTGCATTCGTAAACAGCGACCCCAAATACCCCCTAGTCCAGACTTTCACCCGAATTGAATGCGTTTCCGATTTATGGCCGCGATTTCGGGGTTTCGTCCCACTGTGCGGCATCTTTACTGTTCGCCTTCTTGTTTTACTTATAATATTTAACGGTAGAAATCTCTATGGATTGATCAGTCGTACTCTCAGCCGATACGTCGATTACATTTTTACGTTTCCTTCACCCTTTGCGTTGTATCTGGATCCTAATAATTTATTAGAAACGTGTTTTCTGTCGAGAACTCAGTGCCATAATAGATCCTTTCGTACCTACATCATTATTACTTATATACAAGTTACGAGAAAAATTTCGAGTTACACCGACCCATCGAATGTTGTCAATAACGTCATGTTTTTCTTACTACAGATTTGACAAAAAATCGATTATAAAAAGTATAGTCAAAGTTTGATATCAAACTCGACTAGAATTTGGTCAATCGTCGGAAGAGCGCGCTCTGCTGGCATTATTCAGCAAAAATGTAAATAAATTTCGATTAAAGGGAATCGTTCGAAAATGGAAACGTTTCGAGTGATAAGTATAAGTCAACAACGATTCGCCAATTCAGGCCGGGCTTGTGTAACTTGCTTTTCTCCATATTTCGTACATTGTCTCGACACGATGCGCAAGAGGTGATTGTTCTGTCATTTAACATTATTCTTTTCTCGATTGCTTTTCATGACGTTCGGCACATTATCGATGAAACAAATTGGTCCTTACCCTTTCTCGTTACCTTTATGTATTTTAGGCGACCATATTTGAATCACTTTTTTTTCTTCGTAACTTGGATCGTTAATTAGGATGGGTGTTTGTTCTTTTTTGGTAGGGATCCAGCACTACCTCGTAGAAGAGAATATATTCATCGTGCCGCTCGCTGTGCGTTTCCGTACTAAACGCGCTGCCACTGAAACGTTTTCTATTTCCTCAGTATATCCAAATGGAAATAACTAACTTGATATCTTTAGTTGATTGAGCTGTAACTTTGTACAAATGTACATTTTCAATATAATCGTTTAGTTTTGGGGATGTTTGAGGAAGCTCACCTGTAGCGTCTTGTGGCGTGAGCGGTTTATCAAGTACTTTCTGTATAACGTTGATCCATTGCGTTCGGTCATCCTCACTTTGGGCCGACAAGAGGAAACTTCGATCCGGCGTTTCGAGTGTAAAGGAGAAACCTTGATCTCGTGCGCCCTGCGGTACTCCCGTTTTAATGGCAAAACCATCGCTACTATGGCCGAGAAATATTTCACCCTTCGGATATGCATCCATCGGATCATCGTGATACATGAGTTTTCGTCCATCCAGCGTGAACCATCTCTTTTTATACGCGTCTGATTGCCTAGGACCAGTTTTCCATAGGAAACCTTCTCTCAAAAAGTCTCTCGTCAATTGGGTCAATAACTCCATCTCCGTAGCTCCAGGATAAGCGACTTGCAATCTGTGAAGCTTCGCGCATCTTATTGCGAGATACCAGTTTGTTATTACTTCCGGATCTTCGTGATAGACATAGATATGTCGCGTTGTGCCATCCTTCATGAATGAAATCTGTAGACTGTTTTGATTGCCAGTTTTAGGAGGCGCAAATGCCACATTCAATTCGGATATCCTCAATACGGCTTTAGCGTCTTTGTGCTCCTTCACGTGATACTTCAACGTATCGTCGACCTCCGAGAGAACAAATTTACGCGGGTGATAGCGCGAATCTTCCTTCCCTCGTTTCATGAGGAAACCTTCCATGAATCCCGAGACGTACTGATTCTGTCGCTCTGGATGACAAAACTCTTCACGCTCGTACTTTGCTCTGATCCATTGTTCCACCAATATCCTGAACAAAACATAAAACGATTGGTTATTAATAAGGCTAACATTTTTTAGTATTCCCGCTGAATTACCGGCCCCTTCGTACGGTCATACAAATATTAGTCTCTTATCCTTGGAGCACAATTATTCAACGCCCGCCAGGGTATATTTTTATTCAACTGCCGGGATATGGGAGCACAAAAGTTCATCACTTCCGGATGAAGGCCGTGTTGAGAATCAGCGTTGTGGCGCCTTTTCGCAAACGGTACATTCTGCATCATCGGGACTGACAACTCTGATACACGAAGCTTTCGCGTCCCAAGTTATCCATTCATAGTTGCAGTCATCGTTCAATTGTAAACATCGGATGTTTACAATTGATCAGCTATTTAATTAAAAACCCGGGAGGACGGTGTGCCAAATAGGATGGACGTGATACCCTCCATCTCTGTTCAGATTGTCCGAATGTTTTCTCATTTCCAGGCCATGTCGGTGTTTCCTGGAAAAATAGCTGTTCTATGGGGCCAGTCCTTGGGCTTTGTCGAACTGACTGAAGTGACCGGTTTCCATCCAATGTGGCCATCTTTAATACATCTTAGGTGTTCTTCGATTTGTGTACTGGTCTTTCTCCCGGTTTCTCCAAAGTACACTTTAGCGCCTGAGTAGGGTGTCACGGTGACTGACAAAAATAAGAGACCATGCACCAAACAAGCTTTCGTTCTCAAAAGTATAGGAAAAATCAAAAAGTCTGAAGTACTTTTGACTCAAGCAAATCTCCTTCAATTCAGTTTTCATAATTGTATAAGGAGTACAACTTTGCAGTGACCGTTTTTTTCAAAAGTTTAAGGCTTTATTATAAAAAAGTGGCTGCATATTTTTTAATCAAAGTACTGCCCGTCGCTAGCTACGACCTCGGCCCACCTTTCAGGTAGCATTCGAATCCCGCGTCGATAAAAGTCTTGGTCCTTGGAGGCAATCCAGGAATCGACCCAATTTTTGACTTCTTCGTAAGTACCGAAGTGCTGGTCAGCCAAATCGTGTGGCATTGATCGGCACAAGTGATAGTCGGAAGGGGCAATGTCTGGAGAGTACGGCGAGTGGGATAAAACCTCCCATTTCAGCGTTTCCAAGTACTTTTTCACGACATTTGCAACATGGGGTCGGGCATTGTCATGCTGCAGTATCACCTTGTCATGTCTTTCGTTGAATTGTGGCCGTTTCTCTTTGAGTGCCTTACTCAAGCGCATCAACTGACATCGGTAGAGTTCCCCTGTGATGGTTTCGGATGGTATGAGCAGCTCATAGTACACAACGCCCAGCTGGTCCCACCAGATACACAGCATCACTTTGGATCCACCATGCTTGTTCTCGACCTCAAAATCTCCACTTTTGAAGCGTTGAAACCACCGCCGACACGTTTTCTCACTAATAGAATCCTCCCCGTAAGCATCTACAAGCAAACGGTGGGCCTCAGCCGCAGATTTCTTGATGTTGAAGAAGTAAATCATAACCTCCCGCAAATGCTGAGAATTCGGTTCGTAGGTTGCCATGTTTGAGTGCCTATAACTTTATAATGCATACACGTATCCGTTAGCTTTTTTAAATTGTTTACATTGGCAGAGCCTCTAGTTTAAAATGCCACTTTTTTTATTGAGCTAGGGCCACTACTTCGGCCGCAGTGGCTCTCTAAGTAAAACGGTCACTGCAAAGTTGTACTCCTAATAGAATATTATGTAAAAAATTCGGTCCATTTTTTGTACCTTTTTCTTTAAAAAGACTGAATTAACCATAAGGACAAAATGAAGAGACCACATTACATTTTTAAGAATAAAATTACAATACTTTTTGGGAATAAACAATATTTTATATCGGCGCTTTTTGCCTTAATTACTGCCAAAAGCCTTCTTGGCGTGCTCTCGATGAGATTTTTAAAGGTATTTTCCGTTCCATTCCTCCCAAGCTTTTTTCAGCGCTGGGATGAATTTTTCTGTGTTGGAAACGTTGGTTTCATTTAATATTCTTATCCAAGATAGATCACAAATTCTCGATGGGATTCAAGTGTGATCGCGAAGGCCGATCAAGTGTATTAACCTTTTTTTACTTTACTTTTTTTGAGTTTTCTTTGCTGTATGTTTTGGACGATTGTCTTGTTGAAACATAAAATTACGGTTCAATTCAACTCGGAACACTGACGACGCCAAATTGTTGTTGAGGATTTGAATATATTTATTAGCCGTTAATATATTACTGGTTTCCATCAACTCCCTGACGCCAGACCAGGGAAAGCAGCCGCAAATCATTATGCTACCACCTCCGTGCTTGATCGTCTGCGGCAAGTGACGCTTCTGGAGCTATTTCCCGGATTTTCTCTATGCTCAGAGTCGTGTTTTTCACTTAAATAACTCGAATTTACTTTCATCCGAACTAACGTTGCGTTTCGAAAAATCAATCAGCATGTCCACTCATTTTGTAGCAAACTGTAGGCATTTTAGTTGATTACGTCGCTCAATGATTGGTCTCTTTTGTTGTAAATCAGCGGCAAAAATTGGCTTGACTGAGTCATCGGCGAATGGTTTTTTGCGACACATTCATGCGAACCTTCTCTCGAATAGCCCGTATCTTAGAATGTGATTTTTTTACCTCTTATATAGTACGAGAATCGTCTCGCTCCGTCGTCGCCCCTTTTGTTACTCGCCCGACTCTTCCAGGAAGCAACTAATCCCTCGAAATTTTTTCCATCGCTTTTGCACCTGGGTCCTGCTCACTTCGAACTTTTTAGCTACTCGTTTTCGCGAAAAGCCTTCTTCCAAATCCTTTCACAATCAACTTTCGTATCTGCGTACAAACTTATTGCCTAAGCATCTTGACTTGCGATTCGTCACGAAACGTAAACAAAACACAGTCAAATCGTACTCCCAGAAACACATAGAATCTACTAATCGATCGTGTTTACTTTGAACTGGAATATTGGTCTCATATTTTTGTCCCAGACATACATATAACTTTAGAACAAACAATCAGCACTACCGAAATACAAGGAAAATAAAATAATAACGTTTTCAAGAATAACATCGAATTAGTGAAGAATTATACTAACGAATAAAACTGAGATCAAAATGTTTTTCGTTAAATTATTCGGACCGTGAAGCTGAAAACTAGAAGTTGTTTCTTTTTTTTGGTCAGTCACTGTACTCCTGGTGTCTTTGGTCTTTCGCACTTGGAAGCACTTGTGCTAACTTCTTCCGTTATGCTCTGAAGGTATGGAAGGAACATTGTTGCAGTTATTTGCCCTGCATGCTTATCTCCTTCACGTGCTTGATGATGGTGATGGTAACGTTTGCAAAACGTCGGCATAACGCTGATTCTCAACTCGACCTCGATCCGGAAGGTACAATCTTTTCTAATAACATCAAGATCCATCAAAGCCTTAACGGGCTACATCTACCTAGCTGGGTCAGAGAATTCCATTTTCCACCATACTTCAAACTTCGAACACGTTTTTCTCGAAACACCGTTTTCAAATCCAATGGGAATAATATCTGAAGAACCACTTGATGAATTTTATTCCAAATTTACAGGAAGTACGATGAGAAGCATTCAAAGGTTGTTGACAATCTCACTTTTTTATGATCGATCTCCATTTTTCTACAGTTAAGCAAAAATTACGACTTTTTTCATAGATTTTGTATGCTCGAGTTTCAATTCGTTGTCATGTTGTTAAAAAAAATTATTTATATAATGGGCCATCGTTATTGATTCGTATTTAATGTTAATTTGGATAATCCGTTTGATTTTGAGATTTCAGATGGATCGGTCAAGCTGGAGTGACCGAAGCCAAACGCAGTAAAAAAAAGTCATCATCTGTCGGCCGCCATGTTGTATTTCTGTATTTTTTGGTGATTTTGTTTTGAAAGGCTCTAAATCTATCTACCTTAGCATTTAAAAATATGCTTTTCTTTTTCACCAACCAGTCCGCAGAAAAAAAATCAGAATTTGGCCCATTTTTTTGTGACCCGGGTAGATGTAGCACCTTAAAACTGGGATATTGAAATGTCTGTTAGAGCGTAGAAGCATAGAATACTCTACTCGCATATTCATGCTAGTAAGAGCTTGGAATAGAAATTCTTGACGTACTGTGGCGCCTCTGGATTCGGCCTGCGATAACAAGAAGGGACCCGCTCCTCATAGAAAACCCGTGCAGCATTGTTTCCCACTTCTCTGACTCTTGCAACTTGAGAATCTTCCCATCTGTCTAATTTAAGATGCTTCACCTTGGAAATGTGAGCTCCCATTGAACGATGAACACCGGCACATCTTGTGCATAGAAATATTCCAATATTATAGGAAGCCCATTCTGGATCTAGAAATAAGCAAGTTTTTCTCATGTAAGTTCCTTCAATCGTCGATCTAGATGTAATAGTCGAGGCTAGGTTTGCCTTGTTTGCTCATTTATTTGCGACACGGCTCTCCTGATAACTACAGGTGTAGAGCTTGCAGCCGAAGGGCCGTCTTTGCAAGAATTTTGTCTTTCAGCAACTTTATTTCAACTCGTGTAAACTTGAAAAATTCTGATGACGTAATTCCGATAAAAATGTTTAAAAAAATACATTTGCAGATATTCCTTTCCAAAAACGTTCATCCATTTCTTAAATAATATGACATTTTTGAGTTTTACAATCACAACTTTCCTTATCGATAAATTGTCGGTTTTCGAATAATAAAAAAACGATAAATATGTGATACAATTAACGCACCGATAAAAAAAATTTCAGATAAAAAACCAAAAATATTCGTAGAGTTGAGCACCTTAGAATTATTTTGATACGTGAGAAACGGCGAAATCAATGCATCACATCGGAGGCAAAGATAGAAATGTATGAAAAATTTAAGAGCAAAGGCCATAAAAAATAGATCGGTGCCGCGCTTCGAGAAGTTTTGTCATGGTCGAAGATCGATTTTTTGTTGGCAAGTTTGGCAAACTACGAATTAGAAACATACATTAGTCACAGTTCCGTCAGGCATACAGGGTGTCGGAGCTTTGTCAGATAAACAAAGCACTCTCGCTGGAATACAATACAATACAATACCCTGAACAACTTGAATAATCACGTATTACTGGAAAATTATCTAGTAATTAGGTCCAAGACTCACTTTTCGCTCCGCAATCCGCGCACTCGTTGTTCCCTGGCTTTTTAACGAGTTCCACCAGCAACTTTTCGTTTGAGTCCGCCATTTTAAAACATTATGTACGAGCTGTGCAAGCAAGGAGACCACGGAAGCTAGAGTGGGAGGAGTCCGAACCAGAGATTAGTAGGGAGATGCACAACGCTCCCGTTTTCGGCGTGCCTCGTAAATGTCGCTAAATCGCGGCGGCGAGTTCAGGAGTATGATTTCGTGATCATCGCCTCTGTCGAGGTTGTAGATTCCCTTGTAGCCGCGCGAGTCCGTGATCACCGCTCAAGTCGGTATCGCAGTCAGTGTGAACACGAATGGGTAGCTCGGTGGGGGAAAAGTCTCTGCCCCTCGCAGATCGTGCTCACTCGACAGCCGAACAGAGCGAGATTTTCCGTCCGATCGAGCTCGATATATATGTGTGGCCGTGCTGCGGCTTGGAATATGCATTAAATCAATTTCAAAGAGAAAAACATGTATCGAGATCATTGTTTTCTCTCGGTTGTCTGTTTATGCCGAGAATGCGGATTAAAAAAATCAACGACAAAACACGTTGAAAAATAAAACGCCGAAACGACCGTGGAAGGTTCAAAAAGAAATCTTGAGCCTTTGCCGCGGTCGTTTTGGCGTTTTTTTTCAACAGTAAATATTATGGATAACCGTGTATCATAAATGTTCCTTTATTCTCAATGAGCGTCGTGGCTGAGTTGGCAGCATGGCGGATTAACGATGCTTGCAGTCACCACCATGAACTTAGGCCCGGTTCCACAACTCTCGGTTAACCAAGTTAACCGAAGTTTAAGGGCAACTGTACCAATCAGAACCACGCTTAGCGGGCTATACGCGGGTTAATCCGGTTAACCGAGAGTTGTGGAACCGGGCCTTAGCAGAACAACTTTAACTTCTCAAGGTTTTTTCATTCCTAATCGTTTGATGGTCGTTTGGTGGTGATTGGTAGCCGAATACGAAGGTTTGGTGATCGACCGTTTCGTTATAATTAAATGAGACTTTTTTTCCGTAAAGTCGACCGGACTTTTTTTATTTATCACGCAATCCATAAAATGCTCCGCCGAATCGATGCAGAATCGTTTGGTGGTCAAAAATATGCAAATCCCAGCGTTTGGTAGTTAATTCATTAGTTATCGCGGTCGAAAAACAATCTACGTCTAGGCGCACACGATGGAGGGCCATAATTGGTGATTTATAGATCCAACGGAATACGGCGCAGTGATATTTTAATTTCTTTATATTTCTCTTCACCGATCTCGTTATAATAAATCTCATCCGGAAGATAATCGTTTGGTAGTGATTGGTAGCTTGATTAAAACGTTTGGTAGTTAATTCCTCAATTACGCTGATCGAAAAATCAACTACGGTTAGACGCAGGCGATAGCGGGCTGTAGTCCGCTGCTGAAGCATCTAACGGAATACGGAGCAGTGATATTTCAATTTCTTCATGTTTTTTTTTTCACCGATCTCCTTATAATAAGTCTCATACGGAAGATAATCGTTTGGTAGTAATTGGTAGCTTAGTTAAAACGTTTGGTAGTTAATTCCTCAATTACGCCGATCAAAAAATTATCTACCCTAAGACGCAGGCCATAGAGGGCTGTAATTGGCTGCTGAAGGATCTAACGGAAAACGGAGCAGTGATATTTAAATTCCATTATGTTTTTTGTCACCGATCTTCCTCACAATCCGAATTCACAAAAGTAAGCGGAAATATATTTATATTCGTATTATTATATTAATTCTCATACTTTCATCAACCGATAAAGCATTATCCCCAAAAACAAGCCAATCAACCATCCGGCCGCGAATCGTCAGTACCAGAAAGTGTATATTCTACAAGCGATGAGATGGTCCCGTTGGTAGCATTCCTGTTTTCAGTCCGCAGGGGCGCGGGATCGTTCCTCGCGCTCAGTGCTTTTTTAAAAATTATTATTACTATTAATTCTAGTTTGATTAGTTATTTTTATTAGTTATCATTATTATTTTAATTAGTTATCTTTTAGTGCCAAAAAAAATTATTTTTTGGCATAGTATGATTTGGCATAGGGACGGCCAAATAAATTGTAATTCATAAAATGAAGCGGAAATATATTTATATTCGTATTATTATATTCATTCTCACATACTTTCATCAAGCGATAAAGCATTATCCCCAAAAACAAGCCAATCATCCATCCGGCCGCGAATCGTAAGTACCAGAAAGTGCACATATACTACAAGCGAAGAGATGGTCCCGTTGGTTGCGTTCCTGACTTCGGTCACCGAAGTGACCGGGATGATTGGCTTGTTTTTGGGGATAATGCTTTACCGCTTGATGAAAGTATATGAAAATAAATATAATAATACGAATATGAATATACTTCGGCTTACTTTTATAAATTACAATTTATTTCGCATAGGGACGGGTGTGAGTAAAGCGTAAACAATTTTTTAGAAGATAAATAAGTTGTAATTTAGATTCATTATTATATTTAAATTAACGTATAAACTAAAAAAATAAGCGATCAGAGTGCGTGATAAATTTTTTTGTATACATTAATAACGCAGAGAATCAAGAGCTAAATAAGCATTAAAATCATCTAAAAGCCTCGCGCGTGCCGTCGGGTGACGTCACGCGCGAGTCGTGCTCAGATTGCTTTTTCCCTCGAAGCCTTCGTTTCGGCCCCGGTCTTACATACAGGTCTTGCAACGAAGCTAAATTTTCGTGGTGGGGTCAGCACGCTTATCGGCTCCACTTTTCGATTCACTAGGCGCCGCTACGCGTCGCCACTAGCAAGGGGAAGTATTTTCCCCCTTACCCCTCACCGGCGAATGGGCCCAAGGTATTTACGTCTGTTTTTGTGGCGCGATTGTCGAAATAACCTCCATTTGCGACCATATACCAGGAGATTCTACGCGATTTACCGTGATACACTTTTTCATCGTGTTTTTACGCATGAGTGTGATTTTTTTGGTAGTGTTTGCGAAAAAAATGCGAAATAGTTAAGGGTTGCGCGGTTCGCAATTGTAAAACGGGGTACAACAATTGTAAGCAGAAATACTCCGTGTTTCGCGTGCCCAGAAACGTCGAACGATAGAAAATATGGCTCGATGCTATTCCGGGACTGAAAGAGTTTCAGTACGTGTGTGAAAAACGTTTCGAAAAACGATGTGTTGTGAGACATTGGAGAAAAAAGGATGTAAATGGTCGTATTATCAATTTTCATTGGTTTCGTATATTATGCAGTTTACACGACAGTACGGTAAATTAAGTTATGGAAAATGGCGCATGCGTTACGTCCAGGAGGGAAAAGGACAGAAGAGGTATTTCTCTCTTCGTCGCACCACTACTTCCCCTCGCCGTCACGCACCAAGCGGCAGAAATCGGAATTAAAAACAGAACCGCTAAGGGTGTCTACCCCCACTGCCGCCGTTGTCAGGCCTGTCTGTAAGACCGGGGTTTCGGCTTGGCCGCACATGAACGTGCTCAGCGTCCATGCATTGGTGTAGCTGCCGAAGGCGCGGTCGGGGAACTACGACCACGCTCGGCTCTTTCCGAAGATGTCCGAGCGTCGCTCGCTCACGGACACGCGCCATTATGATTTTGTGACGGGCGCGTAAGAGACTAGAGAGGGGGTAAGTATTATGCGCGATCTGGCTACACTGCCTTCATGTAGTCTCCATGGTCCACGGCACGGTCTTACATACAGGTCTTGAAACTCTGGTGGTGGGGGTATGTCCTCGGATTGAAGCACCGGCCGTTTCGTCTAATGACCACGAGTGTCGCTGCGATAGAGTGATGCAGCCTGTGCGAGAGAGATGGAAATCGATTGTTGACTCACAGGAACCTAACCTAGCTGTACAATTGGCTGGTGTAGGCAAATTATGATATTCAATGTCAAAAATGCATGATGGACCTAAATACAATTAAAAGTAACTTTATCGTAAACCTGAAAAAAACCAAAAGACTATAGTTATCCAAGTGGGTACAATGAATAAGAATGTTCTTTATATAGGTGTCAATGTGAGCTCGTGTTGGTCGAGGGGTTCGGTGCAAGCATCGTAATGCTGCTTTCAGGGGTTCGATCCCTGTGCGCTTGGTTTTTTGAAAACATGTTTTAGCTTTTATAAAAATAATAGGCTTTACGCGTTGTTTTAATTGACCGGAAAATAAGTGGGAACTATTCCAGACCGAAGTGGAATCCAGACCGAAACACTTGCAGGATGTATTACTTAAAAATGAAACAAATACTTAAGAAACAGTGCTTCTTTTGCAATTCTTTATTTTCTCTGCGAAAAATTTTAATGCATGACCCAAGAAAAATTTTCAATAATCTCTACTTTGCAGTTTCCGAAAGGGTTTGCGTTGGTAAATTTAAAAAAACACCTCTTTTCCGACCTTTAAGCGAAGTAGTCTCGAGTAGGATAAATGAAAATAATTCACTAACTTTTGTTTTCCAGCCTGAAAAGTATTTATTGTTATGATCCCAATAATTTTTCATTTTTTTCAGGTTCCCGGCTCCAACGTCTGTTTCGTCCATTCTCGATGATTGTATTTCGGTTCGAAATGATTTTCGCCCACAACCTGTCTCGGCTCTAATTTCCCAACTCCCGGTATCGCGGCCTCGCATTTTTTTAATTGCGCCAAGTCTCTCGGCACCCGAAACACTGAGCGTTTCGGTTTTTCACTCCGAGAGCCTGTTTTACACGTTGGCACAATACACCACTTAGTCATTTTTCAATATCACCGTTTTTACAAGTTTACATTAGAGCACGTCGCGTGTGATCGCGTGAATCAACGGTTATGTTTGGGTTTTGTTTACTTTTGAAATCTATTACCGTCTCTCTCACACAGCCGACATCACTCTATAGCAGCGATCCTCGTGGTCACGAGTTGAAACAGTCGGTGCTTCAATAAGAGGCCATCCCCCACCACTGAAATTTTGAGCGAGTTTCAAGACCTGTACGTAAGACCGTGGTCCACGGTACGGCGTTTTCAATCTTACCTTCATAGTCAAACAAATCAAAGTCGGCTAAAGTGCGAAACGCGAAATTTTACTTCGTAGATACGTCGTGCAAAATCTACTACTTGCCATTGAATCCTAGGTGATTTTTTATTTTCCAATACCTCAGCCACAAGCGAATCTGACGGCAACTAGCTTTGTAAACATCACAATTTTGGCCCGGCCTCCAAGGGCATGTACAACGCCATCATAACCTCACAAATGTTCGAATAGTTTTCTCATAGATGAATGTTTTCTAAGGAAAAACAAAGCATCAGGTTCTAGAACTCACTCACGGAGAGCTTGACGATTTTCTTTTGCCCTTAATGTAATTGATCTCTGATTAATGCCATGTATCGAAAATTTCATTCATCTCTGTTGCACTCGCCTGTCACGGCCAGCCATTTTTACAGCGCCGTAAAATAATGTCCGCGCATGCCGGCGCTGGAAATTCTGTTCATTTAAAACAACGAATTGCAGAAAGAAGGTGCAAATAAAAAAGCAGCAAGTCCAATGGATAAACAAAAAAGAAAGGGTTACAGCACCAACAAATCTTACTATAACAAAAGGGCGAGGCAATATTCCCTCGAGACTGGCACCTCTGGATTTCTATGCACTTGCAACTTTCGGGAAAAAGAATGTGTCCGTGACGCTTACAAGATTCTTGAGGAATTCGCTAGCGAATTGTACGGATCGGAAGAGGAAATACTTACGGATTCTCAGCCACAGGCTGAAAATGCTGATTTAGATAACGACGACGAAGAGGATGATAAGGATATATCCGCAGCGTTAAGCAAACACATAGCTCAACTGAAGGCTGAAGCTATAAAATCCCCGTCGGCAAAGAGATTTCAGGTTGGCGTAGTTAAATTGTGCTGCGTGCAATCCAATTATTTTTTTGCCTTCGAAACAATTGAACCCCAAAAGTGTCGTTCATCACAGTTACTGCGATAGGTAGTAACGTCCAACCGAATAGGCTTCTTCATGCACTTCCATTTGAAATGCCAATTGTCCGCGGTAAAAATCACTTGCTTATGTTATCAAAAATACTTTCGTTCAAAGGACACAAATTGAGTTGATTAGCCTTGCTTTTCAGGGTAGAAACAATTGCCTAAGCCTTTGATCGATTCACGGTCCAGAAAATACTATCAATCGACTTGCAAACGTCATCAACCTTTACAATTATTCCCTCTCAACATCCAAAGCAAAGTTGTTGCCTGTGATCGATTAAAAGCCAAATAGCGCAATATTGATCTTTTTGTTCACTCATTTTTTCACATATTCCATACCAGCCAGGGAAGAGATGTCAGTATTTAAAAAAAAAAACTATTTGCAGAATATTGATACAGGTGTGAAGAACTTGATTTTCATAAGAACCACTCTGCACGATCCACTGGAGTTGGCTCTCAGTATATTCAAGAAATTGCACAAAACAAAAGAGCAAATAGCGAGATTTGTAATCCGGTTGGTGCCCATACAAATAGTCTGCAAAGCAAACTTACCGGAAATGGTA
This sequence comes from Ophion slaviceki, assembly GCA_944452715.1. Lineage (NCBI taxonomy): Eukaryota > Metazoa > Arthropoda > Insecta > Hymenoptera > Ichneumonidae > Ophion > Ophion slaviceki. Next base: position 53,829,174 of record OX101786.1, read on the forward strand.
ACGCAAGCGGATAGGCTTTTCGAGAAGTACTTTTCTCAGGAGCCAAAGACTTTCAGCATTGTCTTTAAGTATGCGATTCACATACACGATTCTGTATTATTCGTTTAAAAGGGAAATATTTTGTTAATCTATCTTATCGAATTACCCATAGCCGACATTGCAATGACAAAATATCGAGGGGCACTGTTATTAAGGAACTTGCGGAGCTCATATCTAAGAAAAATCCGGCAAATAAAGCTGATCTGACTAATCCGGAGATCGCTGTGGTTGTCGAAATTGTACGGGGATTCTGCCTATTATCGATAGCACCCGATTATTTTACGTACAAAAAGTATAATTTGCTGGAATTATGCAACGTCAAAGAAGTTGAAAAAACTCCCCGGGTAAAAGTTGTTTTCTCATCAATCATTTCCTTGTTTTCTAAAAATTGTTCTAAAACAATTTCCTTTGCAGCAACCTGCTGATGGTCTGGAAATCGATGCTGAGAAAAAATCCGAGGAGGAGAATAAGGCAGCAAAGCCAATAATCAATTCGGAAACTCCGGAAGTCGTTAAAAAAGCGGAAATCGTACAAGTCAGTGCAGACGATTCATGAACCATCTGTAATTTTATCATTATGTGAAATTACATTATATTTTTTGTCATACTACAGGGTAGTAAGAACGATCGTGAAAAAAATTGCAAAAAGATTATATTAACATTGTATAAGTAATAAAATGTTAACAAGTTGGAACCATCGAGGCTTTTTTGTACTATTATTACTAAAAAGATACAGGAGTCCAACCCAAAAAGGAGACAGTGAAAGGGGTACCCGAGAATGCGAATAATACGGGTGGCGTGCCGATCGAACGCATCAATTCGAATTGTAATGTATCGGTAGACGAGATAAAAGTGAACGGACAACGTTCCGATCAGAAAAGGAAGGGCAATGTGCGGCTGAGCCAGGGATGGTAGATGGCTCCAGCTTTTCTCGTACCAACCTAACCAAATTCGCGTACTAGATAAAACATTCTCGTACGTCGTCAAGCCACCAAGGGAATGTATAGCTGCAGCGTTATATATATATATACAGGCAGTGTGTCTACCGACCTGAAGTCATGTAAAATCTTAAATGTCATGAAATTACACTCAACCCTGAAAAAGTCATGAAATGTCATGAAAAATTACCAGTCTACCTGAATTATTATACCCTACTAAATTATCGTCGAGTCTATATTCAATATGAACTAACTTTATGGTGCACGTCGATAGACAAGCGAATATCGAATCGATAGAAAATAAAATGGAAGAAAGTAAAAGAAAATGATGCGTTATCTCAACATATATTAGTTTTTCTTTGTTATTCGTGTAAAGCGACTAGATGATATTACTCAAAGTTCCTAAATGTACGTAATATTTTTCTAGATGTTCCCAAAAAATATTTCTTTACAGCAGTCTTGAAATTTTGTTAGTCTCACATTTTTGACTACATATGGAATTGTACGATTTGGTGACTTTTCGTTTATTCCGTGTACTTTTTATTGGCATACAACACACATCTGTTTGAAAGAGCAAAATAAAAATATAAAAATTTAGAAAATCGGTCGCACTGCAGAATCATTAACCCTTAGTAGTCACACTTGGCTAGAATCACGTTATAGTCATACTGGGTCCATGGGAGCCAGGCGTTTTTAAATTGTTATAAATAATGAAATAATGCATTAAGCGACATGAAAAAAATTGTGAGGTATAATTTGAACCTTGTTAAATACAAGGATATTGGTTAGAAATCCAAAATCAAATTTAAAATATGCAAAGAAAACGTGAAAAATGACTTTTTTTCACAAAAATTGCTGTAACTCTTGTAATTATTGACAAAAAAAATGGTTTTATAATCTGGAAACAATGTACTTTGAAATAGATATATAGTTTTCTGTGGACTTTTCAAAAAGTATATTTCATCCAACGCAGGTGCGATTTAGAAGGAAAGAATGAAGCACTTACGCAAATAAAAAGCGTATGTTTTATTGGAAAAAAAAGTTGTACGGCATCAAAATAATTTGTTTGGGTCCAGTGGACCCAGGGTGATTATTAAGGGTTAAGTATACTTCTATGCCAGAAAGTCATACCAAGAGTCATGAAAAAATCCCCATTCCTTGCCTTAAAAATCCTTAAATGTCATGCAATTCCAGTTCTGGTCAAAATTAGACACCCTGACAGGGTGGATCATTTAACGCGACCACCCCAAATATCTCTGTTGCCTTCAGAGGGACGAAAAAAATGTCAGGAGATAATTTAATTGATTTCAAAGAGCTGATAGAGTGGCGAAAAATTTCGCCACTCGCGTGCATGCGATTGTCTGTTACTGTTTATCGATAACGAAAACTTTCGCTACCGAGTTATAACGAGTTACAGAAACGCGCTACTGCGCGCGCATCGGCTTTGCAACGGTACAACCAGCCCCCTGACACTGGTAGATAAATGCTCTTCGCAAAATGTCCTTGCCCCACTGTGGCGCTAGTAGTCGTGTGACAGGCCTGAATATATATATATATATATATGTTGCGTCGGTATTTCGAATATCTCACATGAATAAAAATCTATTTATATATTTGGAATGATTTTCCATTTGAACACAATAAATAACGTCGCCATAACGATAACTGGCGAAAGCCACGAAAGTATCGAATCGTTCAGCTGATCGGAGTATTTAGATCTGAAGGCTGTCACACAACAGCCAACGCTAGGCAGTTAATGTCATTTAGTTTTACGTGCTGTGCCTGGCTAGACGCTCTTACCAACACGGGCCCCGCGACCTCGGGGTCGGAGAACGCCGACCACCGCGGCTCGCATGTTCACGACACGCTTACCTCCCAGTTCGCATTGGGAGGCAGATCCCAATGCAACTACTGCTCAAGCCGAGTGACTTTCCAACACTCTGACAACTCTGCAGGTTGCCGCCCGGGTTAATAAAAACGTAGCTCACACGTCGAGTGCACGTAGTTGCCCTGACCAGCATGCGGCCTAACCACTGCCACCACGGAACCAACCACAATCGGCTAGTGACCGCCCCGTAGGACGGCGGGCAAACTAGCCCCCATGGTACCATTCTTGATCATTGGTCGGATCCTCGTGCGTACGATCGCTCGCACCTCTTCCAATTGAGGTGTCCTTGCCCACTTCGACATTGGTCTGTCAGCGCTTCGGCTCAGCGGTGTCGCTACTCACCGGGTTCCCGGGCCGTCACGGGCCTTCACGGATGTACCTACCTGCCCCAAGCCAACGCTAGGCAGTGGCGATTTCAAGAACTAAAAAGCCGGGACAAAACGCGTTTTCGTGGTCGTATAGGAATAATATGGGTACAACTACGTCTGCGAGCGACAGAGTAGAACCCAAAAAAGTAGTCATTTTACGTAGAAAAAAATACCAAAAGGTGCCAGCCCCCGGGCCGGAAGGCAAAATTCGCGTACTTTTCGGTACGAGAATGTACTTTGCCTCGTACCTCGTACGGCCGGTCATATTCTCGTATCCGTACGTGCATTCTCGTACGTCTACCATCCCTGGGCTGAGCAGTCGAATCCCACCCATTTGAATAGTTTTCTACCATTTTCGTGCATAAGCAGTGGCGGAAGGGGGAGGGCGGTCCGCCCGGGATTCGTCCTGGGGGGCTTCCAAATCTCGAGAAGTTATTGTTAGTCAAATTCCAACCAAGGATGAAATATGTTCAGTATGGGGCAGTTTGGGGTTGGAGGCCCCGTACATATGCAAAATATAAACATAGGTTGGTAGGTACTAATTCACCTGTTATCAGGTCATGTTAGCAATTGTCAATATAGCATAAAGCTCCACCTACTTATAGCCAGCGCCATAAAAATGGTGCCCACCGCGCGGTCGGCCTCGCTCACTCTATGGTGGCTTTGGCGCGAAACATAAATACTAGATCCGAACAATAGAGAAATTTTGTAAAAAAAATTACATACATACGTACTAAAGAATAACAACAGGGGAAATCAACCAGTCGGAACCTTACTGTCGTAAAATTACATTATAACTTGTAACTTGTTAGAAGCCAAAATAAAGATAGTAGCCGCCGCTGTTGCTAACTTATTTTGTTATTCCCACCATACGGTTCTTGAAATCACCAGAAAACCTCTAATACCGCCTAGTGTTACCGCTTACTGTCTAGTAAGTAAGCAACTAAATCGGATGCACTTACATAAACAAATTATTAAGTATTTCAAAACATATTTTTTCAAGCAAATCGAACTCGATTCAATTACTATACCCTGTGGTCTATATTCATTAAAATCTATATACAGCCAAAACATCATTCAGGGAATCCCCATGGCGCTGGTAGGTATTTACTGGATCGCAGTGTTGCCTACACCATAAAAGTTGACGCACTTTGTGTCAAAGGACCTTGTCATAGCAAAATATAATGTATTATAAATTTGTTTACCCGTTAGTAGTTGAATATCTTGCTTACCACTAACAACAACCATTAGCCACTAAAAACAAATTTTATCCACTAGAAGGGATGTCTAAACCACCAGTTTACGTGAAAAATCTACTGAGGTGGCGAAACTGTTAGCTGCTGCGGGACTTTCCTGACCCACAGTCTTACATACAGATCTGGAAACGAAGCCACATTTAAATGATGCCGTGAGGCACCGTTACAAGATCCACTTTTTATTCCGCTCACCTCCAGATGCTTCGCTCCTATCGGAGGATATCCCCCACCCACGGTCTTCTGTGATCTCACCCTTCGCCCCCACTTATAATTTCCGTCTTGTCATGTGATCGATAACCTTGGTCCGTGTGTCATCTCATGCTTTTCAGGCATTTCTTTCACGAACTTGAATATTTAACAATTAATTGGTTTTCGTCTATAATCAAGTAAAAATACATTCCCGTATACTGGTAAAATTGCAAGCCAATTTACCGAACTTTTCATGAAAAATGACTACTCTAAAAAGGTCTCATTTATACGGCGTTTTATGGAGATAACGCGCTGGCCATATTTCTTTGTAATAATTTGAACACTAAATAGCTCTAGATGCCAGGTGTAAACTGCTCACACGTGTAAATTATTGTAAAGATTTCGTAGCGACAATAAAAACAGCCGGTCACCGAATGTATAGAGAAAATGTTCAGGATTAAACTTAGAAAAATGTGACTAGCAGAAAAGTTTTCGTAGCTGCGACTTTTCAGAGAATGCGTCTATCAATCAGTTTAGTCTTTAGTAAGCGTATTATTTGTTCATTTATTTTTTTATTCGTATCCTCATCACAAATTTGTGGGCAAGGTCGACGGCGCATGCGCCCCAATCTGGAGAGTGGGAGAGACCACGGTCTTACATACAGGTTTTGCAACGAAGCCAAATTTTCGTGGTGGGGGTAGGCACGCTTATCGGCTTCACTTTTAGATTCACTAGGAACCGCTACGCGTCGCTACTAGCGAGGGGAAGTGTATTCCCCCTTACCTCAGCTCGATAAACTTAGCCACCGACCATGAAAATATCGAATTCTTTTCCATGCCAATCCATTGTTAGTCGTTTGTTAGTGTTTGTTAGACTAATACCAGCGTTTGTTAGACGTTATTTATTTAATAATACGAAAAACAAATTTTATGTCAAAGTTAGCCGCAGGAAAATGCTGTTCTAATGATTTCGAACTATTTTTCGTAACCAATCGTTTGTTAGTGATTGTTAGTCGATTTTTATCGTTTATTAGAGCTTAATTTTGACTTTATCGTTAAACAACTTTTCACTCCCATAGCACGCTGCAAGCCACGTGAGGTTGGCCGCATCGCCACGACGGCTGAACAGGGTTTTGTACATGAAACTCCTCAATTTCAGCAAAGTGCTGATTATTTCAATCCTACTCGATTGTTAGTCGTTTGTTAGACAAAATCCAGCGTTTGTTAGACTTTTTATTTAAAAATACGAAAAACAAATTTCATGTCAAAGTTAGCCGCAGGAAAATGCTTTTTTAATTATTTCAAACTTTTTTTCGTAACCAATCGTTTGTTAGTCGTTTGTTAGTGATTGTTAGTCGATTTTTGTCGTTTGTTAGAGCTTAATTTTGACTTTATGGTTAAAAAACTTTTCACTCCCATAGCACGTTGTAAGCTACGTAAGTTGGCTGCAAGGCACGTGAAGTTGGCCGTATTGCCACGACGGCTAAGCAGGGCTTTCTACCTGTAACTCCTCAATTCCAGCAAAATGCTGATTACTTCAATCTTACTCGATTGTTAGTCGTTTGCTAGTGTTTGTTAGACAAAATCCAGCGTTTGTTACACTTTATTTATTGTAAAATACGGAAAACTAATTTCATGTCAAAGTTGGCCGCAGGAAAATGCTTTTCTAATGATTTCGAACTTTTCTTCGTAACCAATCGTTTGTTAGTCGTTTGTCAGTGATTGTTAGTAGATGTTTATCGTTTGTTAGACCTTCATTTTGCCTTTATCGTGAAAAAAACTTTTCATACCCATACAACGCTGAAAGCCACGTGAAGTTGGCTGCAAGCCACGTGAACTGGCAGCATTTCCACGACGGCTGAGCAGGGCTTTGTACATGTAACTAATCAATTTCAGCAAAATGCTGATTATTTCAATCCTACTTGATTGTTAGTCGTTTGTTTGTGTTTGTTAGACAAAATCCAGCATTTGTTAGACTTTATTTATTTAATAATACGAAAAACAAATTTCATGTCAGAGTTAGCCCCAGGAAAAAGCTTTTCTAATGATTTCGAAATTTTCTTCGTAACCAATTGTTTGTTAGTCGTTTGTTAGTGATTGTTAGTTGATTTTTATCGTTTTTTAGAGCTTAATTTTGACTTTATCGTTAAAACCTTTTCATTCCCATAGCACGCTGCAAGCCACGTGAAGTTGGTTGCAAGCCACGTAAAGTTAGCAGCATTGCCACGACGGCTGAGCACGGCTTTGTACATGTAACTCCTCAATTTCAGCAAACGACTAACAAACGATTGGTTACGAAGAAAAGTTCGCAATCATTAGAAAAGCATTTTCCTGCGGCTAACTTTGACATGAAATTTGTTTTTCGCATTATTAAATAAATAAAATCTAACAAACGCTGGATTTTGTCTAACAAACACTAACAAGCGATTAAGAATCGAGTAGGATTGAAATAATCAGGATTTTGCTGAAATTGAGGAGTTACATGCACAAAGCCGTGCTCAGCCGTCGTGGCAATGCTGTTAACTTCACGTGGCTTGCAGCCAACTTCACTTGGCTTGCAGCGTGCTATGAGAATGAAAAGTTTTTTTTACCGGTAAAGTCAAAATTAAGCTCTAACAAACTATAGAAATCGACTAACAATCACTGACCAACGACTAACAAACTATTGGTTACGAAGAAAAGTTCGAAATCATTAGAAATGCATTTTCCTGCGGCTAACTTTGACATGAAATTTGTTTTCCGTATTTTTAAATACGTGAAGTCTCACAAACGTTGGATTTTGTCTAACAAATACTAACAAACGACTAAGAATCGAGTACGATTGAAATAATCAGTATTTTGCTGAAATTGAGGAGTTACATGTACAAAGCCCTGCTCAGCCGTCGTGGCAATGCGGCCAACTTCACGTGGCTTGCAGCGTGCTATGGGAGTGAAAAGTTTTTTAACGATAAAGTCAAAATTAAGCTCTAACAAACGATAACAATCGACTAAGATCACTAACAAACGACTAACAATCGATATGTTACGAAAAAAAGTTCGAAATCAATATAAAAGCATTTTCCTGCGGCTAACTTTGACATAAAATTTGTTTTTCGTATTATTAAATAAATAACGTCGAACAAACGCTGGATTTTGTCTAACAAACACTAACGAACGACCAAGAAACGATTGGCATGGAAAAGAATTCGATGTTTTCATAGTCGGCGGCTAAGTTTATTGAGCTAATTTTTTACCTCGTACGCGAATTTGGTTAGGTTGGTACGAGAAAAGCTGGAAAGCCATCTACCATCCCTGATCGTGGTGCCATTCGTTGATCGGTGGAGTTTTCTGCAACCAGTAGTAGAAGCCTCCTCTCCAAAGCAACAAGGCAACATACCTACAATCCTTCATTTTTCGCTTTGACGATGTACCAAGATTGTTTTTATCCGTTCAATGCGACTGCTTGATGAAAGTAACATAACTCGATGAGCTTGGAAAACCGAGGGATATTTTTAAAACAGTCGTGCAACATCGCATTATTTCTTCGCTGAATTTCAAAATAATTCCTGCCAGGTAACTTCCCAACCTAACTCTCCTGTTATTCAGCGACGCTTTCAGCTTCGCCAACCGTACGCCAACCTCAAACTCATCCTTATTTACGATAACGTACGCTTGCGCCCGTACCTCAATACCTCATTCAATCTTTCGTTGTATACTTCCGAACGAGCGAATTATATTTTACATTTGCATTGTTGACTTTTTCCCAACTGATTTTGCGCACGTGATTCAGGATGATTTAAACTTTCGACCAAAACGAGTACGAATTAAACTTTCAATCGTTCCATAAGTATGTGATTAAATTCAACGAGTTGTCGGCATAATTATCTTACAATTTAGTTCTTAAGTCTGAGTACACCTGTGCGGCTTTTTACTTTTACTTCACCCCCTCGCTATATACGTTGAAACCCTTTTTAACGTTTATTTACATTCTCGTTTGGCTTTCCTTTTCTTGCCTTTCTCTTGTTTATGCTTTCTTTTTTGCCACCTACTTGAACACGCACGAATCGACAATCCATATGTCGTATTCTCTTTTCTCGATTAGTTTTTTCATTTCACCACCTCCACCTTACAACCTTTCTTCTGGCCACTTTTCCAGACTAGTCACCGCTACGTTTTTTTTTTTTCTTCTATTTTTTCACTTTTGTGCATACGTCCCAATCTTTCTTCCTTCTTGGTGCAAAAGCGGCGTCGAGTATCTCGGTTATTCGTCTCACCATTTGGTTAGCCATCATATAGACGAGTGATGATCGAACTGTATATGTTTCTTTTTCTTTCAAGTATGACAGCCAGGCTTCTTAAGGATCCGTCGACGGCCGCCAGTAGAGTCTTCGTCGGCCATTTACAGACAGAGATGACAAATAAGACGGAACTAGAAGAGCACTTTGCCAAGTATGGCAAAGTTATGGGTTCGCTGATCAATCGTGGCTTCGGTTTTGTCCAGTTTGAAAGCGAAGAAGCAGCTAGAAGCGCTATACAGAAGGAGGACGGAGCGATATTCAAGGGCCGAAGAATCGGTAAGAATGTTAGCTGTAAGGATCACGAAAGCTCGACGTTTGGATGTTTTCCAAGCCGGTACGATGCTTAGTTCCAGAAGTGCCAAACAGCAATGGCCAATGCAACGAGCTATATATATAATTTAGAGAAAGGAAATAAAAAACTGTGTACACGAGGAATAGATAAATGCTTGGACGTATTCTGTGATTCTAGACGTGAGACCGGCAAAGAAGGAAAGTTACGGCAGTGGTCCGGGAGGGCAAGGTGTAGGCGGAGGACCAGGAATGAGACCAAGTCCAGGCATAGGTGGAGGAGCTGGATTAGGAGGAGTAGGATTGGGAATGGGAGGAGGACTCGGAATGGGAGGAGGACTCGGAATGGGAGGAGGCCTCGGGATGGGAGGAGGCCTCGGAATGGGAGGAGGCCTCGGAATGGGAGGGGGACCTGGAATGGGAGGAGGACCTAGAATATCTGGAGGTTCCGGGATGGGTGGAGGAGGACCAAGTATGGGAGGACTGGGCATGGGAGGGGGGGGACAGGGAACGGTTGATTCACTCTCCAAGGGTGCTATGAATCCCTTTGGTAACAATCAATTTGCACCGCAATGTAACTCATTCGGTGGTGGTGGAAATCAGAACTTTGATCGTGGAAACTTCGGCGGGCCGAATCCGATGTTTAATCCTGACAATATGCAAGGTGGGAATCGGAACCTTCGCGGTGGCCCACCGAGTCGCGACGGTGGCAACGATCGCTTCGACGACGATGTGCAGGAAATTCATGACGAAAATAACGAGCAATTCGGCGTTAACGATTCTTTCGCGGATGGAAATCAGAACCGCGGTAGCAACAATGAGTTCGGTGCGAATCAAGATAGAGGAAACGATTCATTTGGCAGCGGCAATGGAGGGAGTGGAGGCAACAACGGGCCTGGCAACCTTCAGAATCGGAACAATAACTTTTCCGCGAATAATCAGAATCGCAATAATCAGTCTGCTAATCAGAATCAAAATCAGAATCAATCGGGTTCCAATGGACGCTCGCGCGGCAGAAGGGGCGGTAAGAATAGAAATAAGAATAACGATTCTCAAGGCGGTGGGAACAATAGTTTTCGAGATCGTAGCCCGATCGCTCGGGGTGGACGTGGCAACGACGACAAAAATGGCCGCGATTGGGATCGTCAAGGGCGAGAGAGGAACGTTGGTCGGGACTCGTTCATTGATTTCAAGAGTTCCACCGGAGCTCCTGGCTTTGAGTAAGTTGCTCGGCTTATTTTCACACCGTTCGACACTTTCAGACGCGGAGGTTCTCTTCATTTTCTTTCGATCGTTTTTAGATCGAATGCTTCCGGCGATGGCCCGACATCAAGTACTGACAAAAATGATTGTGAAATCATCGTCGTCAATAAGATAGTCACGTAAGTTACTTTACTTTCCGTCGCTTTTTTTTTTTCTCACAGCGCTTGCGCGACAATTGCTCTCGCTTACTGATATATTTCAGCTCCTGATTTCAGAGTATTTCCATTGTGCAGTAGCAAAATAAATTGGGGTCGGCTCAGTCGTGTTCGAGCCCTGTCTCTTGTTTTTTCCGAAAACTTCACTATCTCGTATTTATTTGCTGTTTTGCGGGATCCCAGCGAAAAAAGCCAAGCCTTTTGTTCCGATGCAATTCATATTCTTTATTCATATCGAGAATACTCAAGTCACTATGCCAGGCTTACATTCTCTACACAATATTGGCTTATCAATACGAGTACGTGTGAGTCACTTGACTACACTCGGACAAATCAAAGTTGGCCCGCTGGTCGGGGGTACGGGCTCACGGTGCGCGCGGGCAGTCAAATTCGCCTCAGCCGCTAGTCTGCGGCCCTACCGTACCTCTGGGACTTGGGGCCTTTTTAGGCTCCTCTTGAAGTCCCCTTTTTCGCGATCGCCGTTTCCTACGATTCTCATAATATTTTCATTCCAAAGGTGCCTACATTATTGTAAAATTTTGATTTCGCAACCCTGAAAATTAGCGAAATTTTCTTCATTGTCGTAGAAGCTGTTATCGTTTGAGGTCCAAGAAGACAAACTCTCAAGCCCTTTTCAATGACACCTCGATCGTTCTCCGAGCTTCACCCGTTTGCGGGTTAGACTGTCCGCAATGCGTGCGCACCCCTATATTTCCATATGCAGCTTCCGCGCCCGTAACAACAAAAAATTGCCTCACCCACGCCAAAGACCTCGTTCGGTAAAATGTCAGAGATTCAAGCTTTATGAATCCAGCCGGTTCGTTGCGATCTCATAATTATTCGCAGAGTTCTCGCGTCCTTAAATTCGGCATAATTTCGTTGCATGGTAAATTTTTACCTGGCTACCAACTCGAACGTACAGACGCTTTCGCGTAAAAAAAATAACTAAAAAAGGAACAATGTTTATATTTTAACGTCTATTGGCTTCCGTTGCGTTGAAAGGTATTTATTGCCGTATTTATTGATGCTCTCTTTCTCTCATCGTGCAGGGAGTACGCCGAAATGATTGAGATGCGATTGAAGAAAATCGGTCTGACGGTAGATCTCCTATTCCCGAATGAGGACGTACCGCTTAGCCGGGTGCTCGGTAATATCGCGAGCCGTGGTTGCTTGTACGCAGTCGTCGTTACACCAATAAACATGGAACATCGTTCTCTGACTCTCAATATCCTCCATGGCTTGCCGCAAGGTATGTTTTTCGGATTGCGCATCCTTTGGGAATCCGTAAAATCCTCGTTGTGTTCGGGCCATCGCGCGAGGGCAACGTTGCTCCATTTTAAATAACATTTCTCGACTTTCTCGTACGATCGTTGGTGGTAATTTGTGGAAAAAAAAAAATTGGTTGCAGAGCATCGAAACATGCCCTTGGAAGATGCGTTAACGCTGATGGGCCGCGATTTCGCGAATTACAAAAGTGGCGGACGTTCCGTACCACTCAACACACCGTTTTCGAACGAACGTCATCCCGACGCTATTCAAGTATTGGTCAATATGCTCGCGGATAATCATCAACTCACCGTTCTTCAATACGATCGGATAATCAAGTATTTGGAGATGAAGCGCACGGAGCAAATACAAATTGAGCTCGGTGACGCCAAGGATGCCACCGCGGCGGCGAGTTCGATCGGAATAAACGATCCAAAGCAGGCTGAGCTACAATCGAGAATTCTCAATATTCTCAACAGCAACAAACCAAACGCGAATGTTCCAGTGCCGAGTCCGGTTCCCGCCCCGGTGCCCGTTCCACCCACCACTTGGGCAATAGGTAAAAACTCTTATGAATTATTCGCGTTAGCGCGTCAAAGAGACCGTAGCACCTACGACAACAATAGAGATTGTCAGTTTTTTTTTACATCGCGTATTTACGGCAGACGCTGGCTATTTGCCCTACTGTCCTCTAAAACGTTAATAAACCGTCACAAATTTCACAATTCGAGTGATTTTCTACGTTTGGGAAGTCAGTTCGTCAAGACAAGATTTTACTTCCGCGTTAACGTTTTTTTTTTCCTCTCTATAAGTTTGAACCTTTTTACCATTCTTTATCCTCGACGCTATCTCGAGCGTCTTTTATTTTCGTCAGACCGTGCGTGGCGTCACGCAACGCTGACACCGCCATCCCCCCCGTCTTTCCCCGTCATTTGTAATACCCGTTGCAATCGGACTGCACGTTTTGGGAATTACACGAGTGTGTCGGGGGCAAAATGATAGGAAATGAAACCCAGTTTGTCCGTTGTATCCGGTACCGCGCAAGGGCGCGTCCGACTTTTCTTTCAATTGAGCGCAACGACGCCGCATTTTTCGTTCGCATCGTCGCTGACCTTGTTCCACTTTCTTCTGTATTTATTAAGGTCCGTTTACCGCTACGCGCCGCAATGTTTTTTCTTTTCAAACTAGTAGGACGTCCGTAACGATAACGAAACAACAAAAAAACGTTTACATTTCATTGAGATCCATTTCATTGCACGAGACCGATTTTATTTCTTTCTTCAAGATAAAACATTCGTGCATGTTTACGCAGAGGAACGAAATAATACTTCGGTAATTGGTACGATCGTTCAGAAGAATCTTTCAAGGTAAAACAGATATTGCTATGCGATGCTTGTCGATCATCGTTTAAAGATGTCCATTTTTCATATATTGGCCGGGAAATATCGTCTTCTTGTGATTAACTCCTCTTGTCGTTTAACGAATCGAGACAAAGAATGAAGACATAACGAAACAAAAAAAATCTCGACTTGTGCAAATGAATTTGCAAAGTAGCATAAACGGGATAAATTTGAAATAATGAAAAATGCGGCCACAGATAATTCCGCATTCTCATTCTTCCCAATAGAGTTACATTCTTAGTATTGTTGTTGTTGCTGTTGTTTCAATTGACGAAACCTTTTTTTCTCAAGACATTTATTTTTCTGTGTGGTTGGGTTTATCGAAAGACCGTGTTGTATTGCCAGCAGCACCAACAAACACCTCGGCATCAACGACGTCGGCTGCAGGAGTATCCCCGTCGCCACTGCTTAACGACCCGACAGTTCAAAAGGCCCTCGATAGTCTGTTACAAGGAAACTTATTGAAAAGCATCGGGGACTCACAACCGGCGCCAGCACCCGCGCCCCTTTTCGCTGCTTTTCCGTATATCGGTCGTTTGTAAACAACACCCTATTTGCACTCTTCCGTGTCTCTATCGAATCCAACATCAGCCAGAAATTCGTCATACATTATTATTCTTTCGGAAGAAAGAAAAAAAACAATATCTTGACAATTTCTTCGTTCCCGTGAGATAGATAAATAGATGATAATTGATTTATTTTTCCCTCGCTAGAACTTGATGAATGTTCGGGCCCATCGGTGTCTTTAATTTTCTTCTTTACGAGTACCTTACTTTATGGCATTCGAATATATCTATGTATAAACGTACGGGATGAAATAAGACGATGGATTACGCGATAGAGACGTATATGGTTTTAACAAGAAAGCACCAATCGAGATGTTTTCATTACATGAAAATTGCACTAGTTAATTAAGAACCCCTTTTCAATAATTATCCATTCGATTACTATTCATCATTGTTCTATTAAAACGGTAGATTGAAGCTTTTTTTTCTTCATAGCATTGTTGGTCCGTATTGTGAGAAGCAGCGGTAGTGAACGACTTACGGGCCAACACATATATCCATATCTCACCTGAGTCATCTCGGACGATTATCGGTTTTAAAATATATGAATATAATCGTTTTGTCGGAGGGCCGAAATTTTATACTCATTAATTTGATCGGCTATATTTTCTCCTGTCACTCGATGTCGACTATGACGTGTAATAAATTTAATAAAGCGGAATACTCGTCGGGAGTCCGTTACGTCTGTCCGTGTCCTTCTCCTTCTCCGCCGTGTCGCTAGAGTTCATACGCATTGTCAGTACCTAAGGATCTGAAAAGTGAAATAGTACACGTTTCTTCTTTCCTTTTGTATCGTGAAGTGTACGCACAGAGCAGCCGATGAGAAATATTTTAGCCATGGCCTTTTTGGAAGGAGAACAAGGCAAAAACAAAATTAGGCGAAGCAAGAAAAAAGCGTGTTATTTCAAATATCTTACATAGCAAACCAAGTGATACGAGCTAGTGTAACAAACCAACAGCAAAATCATAAATGCTCGTCGACTAAAGAAGCAGGTAAGCGTACACAAAATTCTACTTGAACAATTTACCGAGATAGTAACTCTTGAGGTACTGAACGGCGTGAAGTTTTTCCTCACATGGCTTCTTCACTGCGCTGTGCAATATTTCGAGAACCGTTTTCACAGCCTCGACGTCATATTTATTTTTCAATAATCTCTGCTTGTACGGTTTCAGTTTTTCGACGAAAGCTTTGTCCTTGGCGATCGAGCCGATGTGATTCCTTAGGATATCGGAATAATTTGGCCAATCGTCGATACAAGCCGGACACTGACAATCGAAGTAATATTGTTCCATGAGTTTAGACTTGCGCTCGATCAACGGCATGTAAGAGTGGTCCGCACCGTAACCCGTGAATATCTGTTCACCCGGATTAATCGGTTCCTGGGCTCGAGTCAACATCCTCAAACCGTCGAAATGCCTGAACGTATTTGCCGCGCACGAGTGATTGTAAAGACTGTGAACGACGAAGAGTCCCGAACCAGCCTTCACTCCTGGATCCAGTTGCATCTTTGGGCATTTCATTTCATCCAAATGAACAATCAGATATTATATTTCGGCAAAAACGTGACTATCTAAACGCGGTAACCCTTTGCACTTGGAGGCCTTTCTCCCTCGGATAGAAAGTGGCGAGCGAGAGTCGCCTCTTAAGTGCAAAGGGTTAAAAGCCAAGGTGATTCGAATTTACGCAGCTGCCGAAAAGTCTAAGCCCACCAATTTAAAAAGCCTAGAGATTTCAATTGAATTTTTACAATTTCGGAACGAACAAATATGTCGAAGCGTATCGAGGTACAAAAAACATTATTTCGGGGGTAAGTAATTCGCAACGGATTACGTAATCTATTTAAATCGAATTATTCATAAGTAGTTTTACACTATTGAAACGTTTCTGACACGAGATATTATTTTTAATAAAAGCAACATCTCGAAATATTCCGAGCCTATTGCTTAAGGCGGGATATACATTTACAACGATAAAAACGTCGATTTCTTTTTTTTCTTTAAACGATACAACTATGTATGTAGAACATTTTCCTAAAGTTTCAAAGCGAAATTCGAAAAACTTCAAATGTTACAGTCCGTCAACGCTGTGCCTCATCGCTCGGATTCGGAGCGGACGTGACCTTCAAACGCGTTTTTCTCAAAACTGCATTATCGAAATTGGCTTGCAGGATTACTCAAAAACTATTCAACCGATTGAGTTGAAACTTGGTAGAAATATTGATAATAATGGTACCTTCTACTTGGCGAGAATTGTTGTTGAAAAATTGGAAATAAACTAGTTTTTTCTTCCACATTTTACATAAACGTTGAGTGAAATGGTGATTTTTCGTTGTTGTAAATGCGTGCCATTTTCTTAAATTTGCATTTTCTTCATTTTAATTGCCGTCACATAAAAACTGTACATGTTCTAACTGAAAAAATGTTTGCACTTTTTTGCAAATCAAAGTCTACGGGAAGCGAGACTGCACGCCGATTCGCAACTCCCGCGGCGATCTTTCTGTAACACTCTGCCACAGCCCCGTTATTTTGATGATGAATTAGTAAAAAAAAATTATTTTCTATACTTAAATATACTATCAAAGTATAGCTAAAGTTTGATAATTGTAGAATAATTATTTCTTAGTTTAAAAAATCTCTTAATATTGCTTTTTTTCCTGTCTAAATGTATATCCCGCCTTGAAAAGGAATTAAATAAAACAAAATTAATTAAATTTTGTTTCTTTAAATTTTCTTTTGAAAATTAATCTTGTAGCTTCACACAATTTAAGCGCTCTTTATACTTTTGATGTTATCTTTTTAAATGTGCAGGATCTAAAAATATTCTGACAATAAACAATATGCGTTAAAAGGGTATAACAATTTTTTTTTAAGATAAGAAAAGAGACCCTCTTGATACTCTTAAATTCATTAACTGATAACAATTCTCGCTAATAATATGAGTAGATTAAAAAATATTTGTTACAACCATAGTTTGAAATGACTGAAAATATACGACCTTTTGTTTCTCAATCCGTTTGGCAATTCATTCACAATCCTTTTTTAAGGAGGTACACCAGCTTCAGCAAAATGGTGATAGATCAATAAAATTTGGTGAATATATTCTTTAGTATTATTCATGTAGATACAAATTTTTTCAGATTTTTTGGTTGTGCCGTTTTCTTACAAATAATTCACAAGCGTTTATTCTTATACCCGGAATATATACCTATATCTATAAAAACGCTATGCTTATACACGTGAACTTCAATGTTCAATTACTCGATAACGGCACAATGAAAAAATTTGAAAAAAATTGTATTGACATATATAATACTAAAGAATATATTCACCAAATTTTATTGATCTATCACCATTTTGAAATTTTACCATGGTTTAGCATGGCAACATTGTATGAAGCTGGTGTACCTCCTTAAGTGGCCATTTTTTTCAATCGATTAATATGTAATTTTTCAAGAAGCAGCTTTTTACCGAAAAGCAGTTTGAAGAAACCAAGAGGCAGGCCCGAAACATGATGCTACCGCAGAATTCTAGATCACGAAGCTCATCAATATTTCTGAGCTCGGTGACGTCGTACTTCTTGCCAAAAAATTGAGTCTGTGTGGCGAGGAGAACGGTCGTGAGAGCCGATATACAAGCGAAAGCGCAGACGCCGACCAATGGTCTCGTCGTCACATTTGTAGCTAGACTAAGCGCCGATCTTGCACTTTTGCTGTCGAGAATACCTTCGTCCGTGAAACCTGCGGTTCTTGAGTCTGCGAATGTTCAAGTACGAAAATGAAAAGAATGGATTGAGACATCCAATGGTCGTGCTCTGTGTATCCTCAAGATGATTCGTTACCTTTCTTATCGTTTTCAACGAGCAAATTGTTAAGAGCAATGCTATTTTACAAAATACCATTAGCAAGTAAGTCATTATTTGACATCTTTTGTTTTCACCATTTTCCCCGTCTACCGTAATTATATTACACATTCTGTTGACTGATAATCTTCAATAAGTTTTGCCAGCCGAAACTTGCCTGGATTGCCTTCAGCGATTTTCATGTCTTCGCGTAACTCGCTAATTTTTTTGCCATTCTCCGTAACCGTCAACACAAATCTCATGATCTTCATCATCATCAACGTTCGCACTCTTTCTTCATCAACGTCCAGCAGATTAAAGAGTACCGATAGTACTGGACACTCGATACGATGGGCCATTTCCCAACTGGTTTGGCGACATTTTTTCGAACAATACTGCACCAATGGACACCTCGGGCATGGTATCGAGTTGTAACATCTCTCCAGACAATAATGACAGTGAGTGTAGAATCTGAGGAAACAGACAAAGCTTCACCATATGTAAGCAACTTGATTGTACATATTCCTAAACCTTTACCGACAAAATCTACAGTCTCGTTTCGTGAATCTTTTATCAATGCAGTTGCAACCTAATCTATAGAGAAAATGATGCTTACCAGTACGAAAATGGTTAAGAAGTACTAATCGACCGGCACACAGTAGGAGAAAAGCCCAAAAACCTGGCCAAAACCCCAAAAAATAAATTTTCGAAATAGGGTCAGTTGAGTAGTCATTCAGGTAGAGGACTAATAACTGCATTCTATTGTGGAAGGGAAAGCCCTTTAAGTGTATACCTGCGCCGCAGCGTCAGTTGGCAGTTAGTGTTCGTGAAGAGTGTACGTGTCACGCGCTGAACAGACGAAAATAACGCTGACTTCAAAAACCCATAACTTTAAAGTGACGGGTTTAATTTCAATTCTGCAACATGGATACGACTTCTGGAGGTATGTAGAACATGTTTTTACATCGGTTGAATCTAAAGTTTATGTATAAATGATTGAAATGTAGTATAGCCTTCGGCATAAATAAAATTGAATAATTTTGAAAACTTATATTTTCAACGGTCCGAAAAGTTATATATTTTGTGACATTTTGCAAAGCTCCTAGTCTCGGCCTTTAGTTTAATGTATAAGCTTTCGAAATTTACAAGAGTTACCTGCGGAAAACGTGCTTCTTGTCCGTTATGATTTTTTTCGCATCGTGCGGTAGCCGAGCGTGCACGCGGCACTATTGAGCAGCCTCTGCGCCTCTACCTGAGAATGGGTGAAGTAGCATCATAACGGACAAGACGGCTGTTATACGCTTGAAATAAATTATTTTAATATATATGTATGTGTATATATATATATATATATATATAAATTTTCTGTGATTTAATTATGATATATACGTATGCATATATATATATACATATTAAAATCAACCACATAAAAATTTCTTAAATATGAATGAAATGTTATAACATTCAAATAAAATATTTGAATATATATATATATATATAGAGACGAATTTTGCGCCGAGATTGAAGCCGTGCCGGGAGTTGTAATAGATACAAACTCGGATAATGATTCTGACTCCGACTCCGACTCCGATTACGATTTTGATTAAGAATAAAATTTTCTATTTTTGAAACGTTCCGTATGTATTTTGGAAATAAAAATAATAATTGCGTAGAATACACTGTTCACGTTTATTTTATTATGATGATTTTTTTAAATATATTAATTTATCTATTTAGCAGGATACTCGGCCATTTTGTTTATAACAATTTGCTGTAAGCTCTTTGTTGCAAGTTATAAACAATAGATATCGGATTGGTAATCAGCGACCTTGAAAACCCGTATATACCAATTTTTGTCAACATCTGGTAACTTTTTAACGTTCATGTCGGCCATATTGGATCGGCCATTTTTTTTACGATAATTTGGCTTGCGGATTCGTAATCAGCGACCTTGAAAACCCGTAAATACCATTTTTTGTCGACATCTGGCAACTTTTTAACATTCATGTCAGCCATATTGGATCGGCCATTTTGTTTACGATAATTTGGCTTTCAGATTCGTAATCAGCGACCTTGAAAACCCCTGTAAGCCAATTTTCATTCCCGTCAAAGGTCATTTGAGGTTTTGGCCAGGTTTTTGGGCTTTTCTCCTACTGTGCGGCAGCTCAGTTTCTATTAAACTTTACCAATTGAATTGAGAAATTTGATTTCAGAGACGTTCGGTGAAGAAAATTTACGAAATATAAGTAGAAAAACGTAAAACGGACGTTATACGGAAGAAATCGCTCACTTGTCTTGATACAGAACCCACGAGTAAGGCTCTTCACTGGTGATCAAATCACCGGGTTTAAATTCACGAGTAGCCACCATATGCCTCCCATATATCTCGGAGTAAGATATACGAACGCCATCACTATTCGCCGGTGCTTCTTTGCTTGGTCCGTACGTCAAAGACATTACTCGGGGGTCCAACAAGTGGCGGGGTTTCGGTGTTTTACCAGTGGAATCGTGCAATTCCAAATTACTCGTCAATTGCTCGTTATTCCTTGCCGGGAGAGGTTTATTTCCAGAATTATTTTTCAGCTCGTTCTTCTCGACCTTTGAAGTCGGAAGATATTTTTTTATCTCCGAAAGACTCTCTGTTGTTTCGAAAGGACATTCTTTTTTCGACCGATCAGACGAATTCTCATTTGCGTTTTCATCCGAGGCTTTTTTTTCCTCGATTGCATCCAATAATTTTTTTATCTCCCCGATAGCTTTGGCACCGCGTTCTTTCAATTTTCCGCGCTTTTCTTTCGGATAGCCTAGTTCAAGAGCCGTGTCAATGTCCATCAAACATTCTTTGAACATTTGCTTTCGGTATAATGCAGCTGATCGATTTGCATGCGCTTGAGCCATAAGCTCATTTGTATCTGCGTAAGCGAGACTCATCGTGTAACTCTCAATTGCCGCGATGTCGTCCCCCGCAACGAAATGTTGATTCCCTGAATTGGAGCATGCATTTTTATTATTACATGTTTATGTTATTTGGTAGAAAAAGTCATGGAAATTTCTATAATTAATGTTCGTCAATCCTTAGAAGAAAAAAACACTTGTACGAAAATGCCACAAAATTTATTTGAATGTCCTGTTGTTTATTACTGTAAGAAAAAACGGGAGTTTCTTCTTTTTATAGTAATTTCATAGAATTTTCAAGAATTTTAACCACCGTAACGTTCGTAAATAGGCTTATTCGTTAAAAAATCTGTAAACTCGGAGGTATGAAGTAGAATTTTATGATGTTTAGACACATGGTAGTTTATGGTTTCATGGAAGTTTCCTATACATTTTTTTATCTAAAAAAATAACAGCGCTGTAGCTGTTGGCGTCGAGGTCCTCCACCAGCAAGCATGTGATCGTAATTGTATACGAATTGCGGAAAAAGCTGATCTGGAAAAAAAAACAATCCCAGAGAGTCTGACTTCAACGCCGCCTACGGTACTTGTTAGGGAAATATTAGCGCGGCAAAGAAAAGGAGGAAAAACGCGAATTTTGTACTTTTTTTTACAATTCATAACTAAGAAACTAATCGATAGAATATCATTTTCTTTGTGGATTCTGAAAAAGCGGAGGTGGAATTTTGAGAAAAGAATATGGCGATATAATTTTTTATCGTTATAAACCAAATCTTCAGGGGTGGACTAGGTCGATTTTCGGAGTGTTGTTTTTCGTCGCAATCTATGTATGGTCTATTCTGATGAATCGCCACTCTAAAAATCCAATAATTTCAAACATTTTTCTTGCATATTGCATAAAACCTGAAACAGCGTATATTTATGGATGAGTCTCGCCGTCAAAATCGAAGTTGGAGTAAACGGCATCCGAATTGTGATTCTCGGCATCTTCTTTGTCTTCGTTGGTATCGTGGTCGGTTATATTTCGGACAGCGTCATTTTTTATGTCGATTTCGTTGTCCAAAAGCTCCTATCGACAAATTCGCAGCTGCTTTTGGATTTCTTTCACAGTTTGCGTGTTACTACGAGTAAGCATAGTTAACTGTTAACCCTCAGGGTACGACCTGAAAAAAAGTTTCGTTGAGTACGATCATGGGTTAGGCTAACCAGCGTCGGACTGGGCCTAAGAGGCCCGGATGGCATTATGACATTAAGGGCCCGTCGCTCGCCCAGGATCAGGGAAAATAACCCAAACAAACTAAATAATAATAATAATAACTAAATAACAAACTAAATAATAATAATAATAAAATAGGAGAGTTTTTGGATTCTTTTATTTCAATATTTTTACATACCCTTTTAGGTCAAACTTTTCCTCTTTATTGGCTAACCAATCAACATTTTTTTCAAAAGAGGAGAAGTTTCAGCTAGATTATCTATAACGCGTTCGTAAAAGCTGCTATCCTCGTCATCCTTGATAAGATCCGACTCTGTGTTTAATATAATCAACGATTCCAGCACTTTTTGTCCCAGTAAAGAACGAAGTCTCGTTTTAATACGCTTTAGCGCGGAAAATCGTCTCTCGCAAGTTACTGGGGTAAACGAAATTGTGAGGATGACACGACAAGCGATGTATAGGTTGGAGTACGTACTGATGTGCATGTTGTATTGAGACAAAAGTTTACATGCACATGGTATGCAACTTCGGCAGGCATCCGAACTTCTTTTAGACAAGCAAATAGCGTTCTTTGCTGTTTGATCTAAACCATCATTTTCGCATCAACTTTCGGTATCTACTATTTAATTAAGTACAATACCCGCCACGGATCTTTCTGCTTCTGAAGTTAGCAAAAAAGCGTTGCACATTGGGATTAAAACAGACAGAACAGACGAAAGACTGTGAGCGGCGAAGGGTAGATGTATAGTTCCTCGCCGTTGCTTGGCAGCGGAGCGTCCGAACGACCTTTCGTAGCTCGCGCTTCTGTTTATACGCACGTGGGGCTGATTCCGTGTAAAGTGCGGCCGTGTTCAGTTGTTTTGTTATTTAGTAGTTATTACGTGTTCGTATTGTTCTATTTGTAAGTTAGTTTACTTGTAGGTTATTACTTGTTGCATTTTTGTTAAGTTTTTTTCATTAGTTTACGTACTTTGTTGTTGTTTTTGTGTTAAGTTTTGTTGTTAGGTTACGGTCGTTACATTGTATTATTAAAAATGCTGTGTAGAAATACAGTTTTCAACAGACAGGCGAGAAAAATGATGGTCAATGTACATGATTTGTTGCTCAAGAAGCTGTAAAAGGTATAAAGAACTTAAAACAAGTTCATCAGAAAACTGCCAAGGCGACCGAAATTTCTTTGAGTACCATCCAAAACATTATTCGTGAGTCCATGAAATGTGAATTGGCCCTGGTATTCCACATGCCTGGTAAGAAAAGGCCAAGAAAAAGCGACGTCACAGATATTGATAACTTTGACCAAGGTATTATGAAAAGATGCGTCCATAATTTTCATACAAAAAGAGAACTGCCTACAATAAGTAAGCTGAAGGCAAAATTACAGGAAGACTAAACTTCAAAGGGTCGTCTGCCAGCCTACAGCATATTTTAAACAAGCTCGGGTTTAGTTGGCAGAAACCCGAGAATAATAGAAAAATTTTAATATAGAAGACTAACATTCGGCTGAAACGAATAGAATATTTGCAGATGATATTAAAATATCGACAGGAGGGTCGGCCCGCTATTTACACTGAGTCCTATATGCATGCAACACATTCGAAGTCGAAATCATAGTTAGACGGATCCAATAAAGGACCTAACAGCCCATATCCAAGGGCCAGAGAGTAGCTATTCCGCGCGCAGGGTCCGCTGGTGGATTTGTTCCCGGTGTTCTATTAATGTTTAAGTCCGGTACAAAATCAAGAGATTATCATGACATTAACTATGAAGGTTATTCAAAATGCTTAAGAATGCAATTGATTCCGAATCGGCCTGAAAATTCAATCGTCGTCATTGTTAATGCTCCATGACACAATAAATTACTAAAAAGAAATAAACGAAATTATTTAAATAAAAAAATTGTTTAACCCTTTTATACCTGACGGGACATGTGCTGCCCCAGTCTGGGAATTTTTTAAAATTACGGCCGTGACAAGATATCTCTCAGTTACTGAAAAACACAGGCGCATTTCAGTGGTGAGGAATTCGCACCTATATTGAGCAAGTTTCACCCAGAAAAGTTATTTCATCGTAATAATCACTTGGAGGAGAAATAACTGTTTCCGGTAATGAGGCGCACTAAACTGATTTTTTCGCCGTATTGAAAGGGTTAAACCACGTTTCTAAAACGGACTAAAAAATAAGAAATATTTTCTCCTAGTTAAAATACTTGTAAGATTTAAAACCAAAAGCGTTGGGCGCATGTTATAGATAACTGATGCATGAATAGTTCACCTAAGTCACTAACAATTTTATTATACTGCAAATGATATGAACTGTTGTGTAAGGTTTCTCAACGACAGCTACTCCCTACACTCCTTACTGTTATCTATGCATGTGCCCCACGTTTTTAGTTTTAAATCTTACAAGCATCTTCATAGCTATTAAGGGGTTTTCTCACTTTAGACGATAAAAAAGGTTATTTTCATGAATTTTTTTGATCGGATTTATTATAGATATTCATATAAAAGTTGTTACACTTAATACTCTTTCGGAATACAGAGAAAAAAATTATTTATTTGAGTCACTGTTTGTAGACGAAAATGGTAGTTAAAAAATGTCCTAAAAAATTGTAGGTCTGCGCGGTTGATGAAATCTCGGAGATGAATCATCCGAAACAAAAAAATCAAACGGTTTTAGATTCAGTATGTTAATGGCTATAGCGCAAATCATATGATTTTTATATATGCAAAAATAACAAAATGTCGGACATTAAAAAAAAATATGGTTTTTCACGGGTTTTGGCAAAAAATAGCAAATATCAAAATTTAAAAAAATATCTTATGAATATGATGATGAAAACAATATGTGGTTAAAATTTTATAAGGATCGGTTCATTAGTTTCGAAGATTTTTTCGACAAGCTGTCGAAAAACGTTGTTTCGAGAAATACGCGTTTAAAGTTTGCTTGGGTTACATAAATACATAAAAAAATCTTTTTATGGATTTCGAAAGTTTATTTATTAAGTGTAACAACTTTTATATTAATATCTATAATATAAATCTTTTTAAAAAATCATGAGAATAGCCTTTTTTAGCGTCTAAAGTGAGAAGACCCCTTAAAAATTCACAATCACAAATTTTCAGGACAATCTGTATGCGGTTAGAATTTTATATTGGGTTATAAATCTGTATGGGGCTAGAAAAATTATTTTATACTTTCTAGTCCGTTTTAAAAAAAGTGGTCAATTTTTTTTTTATTTTAAATAATTTTATTTTCTGATTTTTACTCTTGTGTGTGTGTGAAATTTTGCTTCTCCTTCACTAGGCGTCGCTTGCGTTGGGGGCTGTCCCTTGCCCATCGTTGAAATCTTCACTAATGCACTATTCACTATTAATACTTTTTTTTATCCTCTTTCACTAAACTATATTTTTTATTTCTTTATTTATTTTGCAACATTTTTTTCTTTTTTCTCTCTCTGTGATATACTTGCCTGTCCGTTTATTTGCCTGTCATCCAGATCTGAACTATGTTCAAAGTTTCAAGTCCCTAGCTCATCCAGAAGTTAGTTTAAAATCGATTGCAACATTTGTATCGAACAGACAAACAGACAAGCAAAGCGAGTTAATAAAAACGTGGTTAAATAAACGACTATGGTCGCGCTACTACCAGACCAGCGAGTCAACGCGCGTATACACAGATAGGAGGTACGGGCACGGGCCCCGCGCTCCTGCCCCAACGACTCAACGGGGCCTGCCTGCATTGCATTGTACCAAGACACCACGGCCGTGAGCGCACGTTTTATATTATTGTCGCAACGGGCGTGCCAGCATTGTAAATAGAAATCACCCAATTCTTTTACCAATATAATTATAGATACAATCGTAAAGTTGAAGAGTAAGGATTCATTTATTGGATATCGAACCTGATTTCCAACAAATGGGACATTCCACGTTATTATGTACAGGATTTCAAATGGTAGTGATTGCGTTGAAAATAATCTCTTGGAGTTTACGTCAATTTTTTGTTCATATGTGCTTCGGAATCTGTGATCACCCGAAGGTTTTGTATTAAGCTATTTGTTTGTATGCTATATGCACTATTTTTCACGTAGGTAGTAAGCGTAGGGGGGCCCGCGTAGGGTAGGGCCCGGGTGGCAAACGCCACCCTGACCCTATGGCCAGTCCGACGCTGAGGCTAACCTAGGAACTTTGATGGGCTGTAATTCATCAATTACAACATTTTTTTCCCAATAGATCGGACATTTCCTTAGAAATGTGCTGGTTTTTCCGATTTGTGATATTTTTTTATTAAAAAAAGTTATAGTTGAAAATATACACAGCTGTCCTAAAATTTTCATCGAAATACTTTTTTTTTTCAAAAGCTTGTATTTTTATGAAAAAAAGATATCGACACTTAATAAGCGGCTTTAGAAAGCTAAAAGGTACTTTCAAATGGTTTTGGTCGTTTTCGGATACGCTCCAAAAAGTATATTTTTTTCAAGTACGAAAATATGCGATTTTTTATGTAGCGAAAAAAAAGCTATCGAATGAATTCATTATAAGTCTCGTAAGAAAACATATTTTACACTGTAGAAAATAGTCGTTATACATAATAATGATGGGTATAACATAAACATCATAAATCGGACACAAATCTCGGCATCATCGATGTCGCTTATATTTTCATTTGGACTATCGTCCTCGTCTTCTCGATAAAATTCCTCGAGAGCCGAAACGCTGCGCGTTCTCGGACGAGTCGCCATTGTACGGAAAAAAACTAACAATACATATGAAAAATAAATATTAGAATACACATATATTGAAAGTTATAATATCTAAACGCATTCAAAATAATACAATTTTACATACCAGTATTTTGGTGTGTAATATGTACGAGATTTCGGGACGACGCCTTCCGCTACACACTCGTTCTCACCGATTATTATCTTTATTACACACTTTTTTCGCTCTTTAAATTACCCGAGCTCGATTTTCAATTCCGTGCCCTTTTTACACTGGGCGCCGGCTGATGCTGCCAACCGACCTTCGGACAGGTTAGTTGGGGCCGAGAGGGATGACCCCCTCCGACCCTATGATGCGAGATGAGAGTCCGGCACACGGGTGACGATGTTGCTCCGGGGTTTAAGAGGCAACTCCTAACTTCTGGCGTAGCGGAGACGCGTATGGTCTTCAAAAGATTTTTACCGCATTAAAAAAAAAGAATAACAACAGGGAAAATCAACCAATCTGAACCTTACTGTCGTAAAATTGCATTATAACTTGTTAGAAGCCAAAATAAAGATAGTAGTCGCCGCTGTTGCCAACTTATTTTGTTACACTCACCATAAGCGGTTCTTCAAACCACCAGAAAACTTTAATACTGCCTGGTGTTACCGCAACTACATCTGATGCACTTACATGAAAAAAGTATTAAGTATTTCAAAAGATACTTTTTCAAGCAAATCGAACTCGATTCAATTACTATACCCTGTGGTCTATATTCATTAAAATCTATATACAGCCAAAACATCATTCATGGAATCCCCATGGCGCTGGTAGGTATTTACTGGATCGCAGTGTTGCCTACACCATAAAAGTTGACGCACTTTGTGTCAAAGGACCTTGTCATAGCAAAATATAATGTATTATAAATTTGTTTACACGTTAGTAGTTGAATATCTTGCTTACCACTAACAACCATTAGCCACTAAAAACAAATTTTATCCACTAGAAGGGATGTCTAAACAACCAGTTTACGTGGAAAATCTACTGAGGTGGAGAAACTGTTAGCTGCTGCGGGACTTTCCTGACCCACAGTCTTACATACAGATCTGGAAACGAAGCCACATTTAAATGATGCCGTGAGGCACCGTTACAAGTCCCACTTTTTATCCCGCTCGCCTCCAGATGCGTCGCTCCTATCGGAGGATATCCCCCACCCACGGTCTTCTGTGATCTCACCCTTCGCCCCCACTTATAATTTCCGTCTTGTCATGTGATCGATAACCTTGGTCCGTGTGTCATCTCATGCTCTTCAGGCATTTCTTTCACGAACTCGAATATTTAACAATTAATTGATTTTTGTCTATAATCAAGTAAAAATATATCCCCGTTTACTGGTAAAATTGCAAGCCAATTTACCGAACGTTTAACGAAAAATGACGACTCTATAAAGGGCCTCATTTATACGGCGCTTTATGGAGATAACGCGCCAGCCACATTTCTATGTAATAATTTGAACACTAAATAACTCTAGATGCCAGATATAAACTGCTCACACGTGTAAAATATTGTAAAGATTTCGTAACGACAATAAAAACAGCCGGTCACCGAATGTTTAGAGAAAATATTCAGGATTAAACTTATAAAAATGTGACTAGCAGAAGAGTTTTCGTAGCTGCGACTTTTCAGAGAATGGTTCTATCAAACAGTTTAGTCTTCAGTAAGCGTATTATTTGTTCGTTTGTGTTTTTTGTTCGTATCCTCATAAAATATTCGTGGGCAAGGTCGACGGCGCATGCGCCTCGATCTGGAGAGTGGGAAAGACAGACAGAAACTATTCTGTCCATGTCGCACACGTACCCGTTAACTGCAATTCCACGCAATGGCGAAAAATGTAAAGAAAAGGGGATCGGTTTAGCGCGCCTAACATATCGTGGCCGTTTCCAAACCTGCATTATTATTAAATGGGACTTCAGTGAATTTTTGACCTGTTTATTACTTATAATCCAATACTTCTTGACCATTTGTGTCTCGGTCGCATTATGCGAGAGAAGTTTCGCTACTCTGAAATTTATAAAAAATTATCTTCGATCGATGATGAACCAAGAACGCCTAGTAAATCTGTCCATCCTATCAATTAAAAGAAAAGCTTCAAGGGAAATAGATTCTAACGACGCTAATGAGAAGTTTAGTAAAATGAAAGCACGAAAACACGTAAAAAAGTTACAAAGCAAAAGCTTTGTTTTTAAACATATAAGTACAATAAACGTTACTTCTCATTATAGTCTTCATTATTTCTTTGCACTCTACCTGCTAGGTGCTGTGCTGATTGATGGTCCGTATTCTAACTTTTCTACCCATATCATAAGTAGGGCGTATATTAAAATTACATATCATCAATAATACATTCATTTTTTAGCAGACCGCGAGCCTCATTAATATGGTGCCCTGGGCCTCTGATGGGCTTAGTCCGCCACTGCGCGTACTGTTTCTGTTTCCGTGCCTAGCCGAGTAGAGGTGAGGTAGGAACTGATCTTATTGGGCTGAGTTTGGTCAGATGACGATACTTACATACCTTAATATTATAGAGATGAGTGAGGTTCCGAAAAGGTGCACCCTGCGATCGGGCTGAAATTTTGCACAGACCTTCATTTTAAGGGGTGAGATGCAGTCAGAGACGTGAAAAAACGAGCATTTTCAATCATTGTTTTTTATAGTAATTAAGTTTGTTTTACAAAAGTGGTTACACAAACTTTATATGTTATATTTCAACTTGACTTGTACACATTTTAAAAAAATTGATTATTTATAAAAATATCGCTATCTTTGTCGGACCCCCTTCGGCATGTGGTGCTTTGCGGTGACCATCATAAAATTTTACTGGATCATCTAAAATAAAAAACCCCAAAAAAGATCATTAGTTTAATAATAAATCTAGTCCTTAACCGAAGTTTTTTTTTTTTCAAAAATTAACAAAATGGCGGCTTCCGACAGATAACTTTCGATTTTCGACCAAAAAATCGCTCGTTTATTGGTAAAAAAAATCGAAATTTTCAACAAAATTGAAAATCCTTCGATCAAGGACTAGTTTTTAATGCTATCAATAAGCACACCAAATTTAATCGAAATTCATCGAGTGGTTTTTGAATTATAGTGGTCACCGACTTGAAAAACATAGTTTCGAGAAAAACGCGTTTAAAGTTTTTCGATGTGGCTATGGTATTATATGTTCGTAAAATTTTGAGCTCGATGGATGAAGCTAAACTTTTTTTTATGTATATTGATCCGCTGAATCCGAATATTACAATTTTTTGCCTAAAAGTCGAGCATTCAATTGTTTATAGCCAGATGTTAAAACCATTTTTAAAAAAATTCAAGTTTTTCGGGATGAATTTTTTTGAAAACATTGGGCAATTTTAAAACGAAAGTATTCTTTATAAAATGTTGCTAAAGTTTATAGTTTTGGAGTAATACATTTTTGAAAATTTCTGAAAGAGCTTTTCAATTTTACACTTGATTTGTGTATAGAAATACTAATTGAAAAATACTTACATCGAATCATCAATTCCTGGCCCATACCGGGCTTCTGCCGATGTGGAAGCTTCCAAAATATCAATTTGTTGTTGTCTTCGAACCGGAAATTTTCAGTTACGATCAAGACTATTTATAGAATATAAAGGGGGGGGGGAGTCGAAACCGATTGCTTCCTGCTGCCGTCCGCTACCTGCCATAGGGACCTAACGCCCCTTCATTAATTGTGGGATATCCCAAAAACTATTCATCGGATTGACTTGACATTTTCATGGAATATTTTCGAAACATCATACTTCAAGAAAATGTAAAAATCGATTTTTTGGAAATTCTGACTGCATCCACCCCTTAATATTTTAAGAAATCTTCCAAAAGAGTTTTTGTCGACGCGCCATAGTTCTCGAGATGTCGATTTTTAAAAATTATTTTTTACTTCGTTTGTATGATGTGCTTCCTAAAATGGGGGGTTTGGGGTGAAATTCTGTGTCGATTGATATAAGCATGTGTGGGTTTCACATCAACCCCGGAATTTTTAATTTATAAGGCGGGCCAATCAGGTGCGCCCGCATTATAAATTAATAACAATTCCGGGGTTGATCTGAGACCCACACATGCTCATGTCAATCGACTCCGATTTTCACCCCCACCCCCCATTTCAGTGAACGCATTCGGTTCTGGGACACCCTCTATACTATACTTTATCTATAACAGGCTCAGTTCTGGCCATGCATAAATGTTATCGCGCTGTCTGCTTTACACGGATCGTCGTCAACCCCGCTCCCTCCCCCCACGCAATATCTAAAAATATGGAAAGCTATTTGAGAAACAAAAAAATCAGTGTAAAAAGTGTAAAACCAATAAATGAAATACAAAAATCTATTACCCCTCGAGAGAAAATTAACTGTGGAACAACAAAAACATGAACTTACGATGCACTGTGTCTATCTCAATATTTCACGCACATGCGCTTCATGTACATCCGCTATGTACGCTATGTACATCCGCGGGGGTCATGCCCACATTATGATTCTACGCATCCTACGATTCCACACAGATACATCCGAGGTGCTCTGCGTCCACACCAGTATACCAGTATTAAATGGACACACTCACCATACATACCACACGCGCACTTTCCAGCTCAGTGAAAATCCACGCAGAGCGGAGAGCGCCATAGCAAATGTAGATATAGCCAAAACTGAGCCTGATAGCTATATATATAGTAGGTAGGCGCAGTAAAATAAATAACTTTCAGAAACCGATATCTCGAAAACGATGGCCTGTTGACAAAAATCTTTTTAGCGGATCCCTTAAGACATTAAAAGGAAGGTCTGTAAAATTTCAGCCCGATCGGAGGGGGGGGGGACCGTTTAGAACCTTTCTCCTGGGATTTTTAATATTTTTATGGTTTCTATAGTTTCTGATTTTTTGTTTTTAAATAGTTTTTAACTTTTTGGGTTTTGCATGGTTTTGATTTTCTTTTATTTCGCATGGTACCTCTTTATAATTCTTGGTAACTGGGCACGGTAGCGATGGAAGGAGGGTTTCTATTGCCTAAACTTGACGCAGATCCACACAAAGCGGAGAGCGCGACAGCTCTGTTATAGCTAGAACTGAGCCTGTTAGCTATAGATATAGTAGGTACGCGGTAGTAAAAATAACGTTCAAAAATCGATATCTCGAAAACTGTGGCGCGTCGCCAAAAATCCCTTTAAGGGATCTCTTAAGATATTAAAAAAGTCTCTGCAACATTTCAGCCCGATCGCAGAGGGAACCTTTTCGGAACTTTATACCAAGGGCGGGGGGGGGGGGGCACTGGAAGGAAAAATGAATAGAAGAATAAAAGGGAACGCGAAAAAAGAATTATCTATGTGAGACTGTTCAAATGCATGGCAAGAAGGGAATCATACAAGTGAAAAAGGACGAAAGATAAAAGTTAAAGAGAAACAGGAATGCGAACAAACGCTAGAGAAGGAAACGTGTAAAAATGCTGTCTATAAACCCGCAGGGGTAGACGTGGAAATAAAGAACTTCTACTGTTTATTTATTAAGCAGGCTAGTTTATTAAATAAAGCATGGTTTCGAGGGGAGGAACAAAGTGTACAAAATTACACGTAATAGCTGAGGCCGCGTTCATAAAGTCTGCAGTCGATCACTGCCTGTACCCACCGCACGACGACATAAATGTTTTTACGGATGTAACGTGATATCTTGAGCTTGGAATCGATTTTTTATCTTCAACGCTTTAGGGGTGAACTTCGCAACTTTATACATTTCTTAAGTCAATGACTCCGTCCAGCATGTAAGGTTTCATTTTAAAAAACGGTGCTTTATAGGACCGAGCCTCGGTTTGTTAGTTTTTTCCCACTAAATTTCGTTACGATTACTACGAATCTCACCTTCTTCTCGATATCTGATGGAATCTTCTTCGTTTTTCATGTCCGGCTTCATTTCTGGCAGTCCCGACTTTACCATATTGAGAAGTATATGTTTCACAAGGGCCTCGCTCTCCTTCTGTAGGCCATAACCGATCTGAGGTTTTTTCCGTTGCTTCATTGACATAATCACCTCCGTGGCGATTTCCATGATTCTAAACTAAATTATCTTTTACTTTAGAACAAAAGCGAATGAAAACCGATTATTCAACTTCGATGTCGAAATTTGCAGCCCTGAAGCTCGGTCAGGCTGATAAGTAGTCACAGAGTGAAACTAAAATTTCCTGAAACTAGACGCACGGGCACAATTCAAGATATCAAATGTTTACCGTAACGCGATTAACAATATTAAACAATAGAGTTTATCAAACGTCCCAAAGATCACCACAGCTTTAAATTAAATCTTTTTCTTATTTGGATTCTGCAGCTCAGGCCGGCCAACCGAGTCTTATTTCGAGACTGGCCGGCTCTTGCATGCATGGGCTGGCTATGTGTTTGTTTTTTTTTCTTCTTTCTTTGAGTGAGCTTCTAATTTGGCAGAGAGTCAGATACATTACAGTCTATTTAATACTCCCAACAGTACCGCGGACAGAATGCGCAGTCAAGCTATTTTTAACCCAGATGATTTTTAAAAAAGTCACTTTGAAATGGTACTTTGTATCGTTGAAAGTTACTTTATGTTTACAGTTTTAGTGTAGAAACGAGTAAAATGATAGATCTACAAAATAGCCACTTTATGTTATTTATTTACAAACCCATAAATCAATCATTCATCGAAATGCTACTTCCGCATGAAAAAATCACTGATAACATGAGATATTATTTTAGAAAACATTTATCGAAATTCTCTAAGAAGCATATTAAAGTTGAATCTTATTCGTGATACTTTTTTAAATTTTATAACAAATGGAAACAATCAATAAAAAGGTCTTTGAGAAATTTCCGAAATTCATATTATATATTTTGTATAAATGAACTTGGTTGCTTATACTATAGATTTACAATAGTTGATGGGGCGGTATTAATCATCGTCTGCCTCTAAATTTATGTGGCTACCAAACTTGGCATACAATTGAGTCTTCAAGTCGCTCATTACAGTCTTCAGGTCGGTACATTTCCGCTCCAGGCTTGAAATTTCAATTAATTTTTTCTGCTTCGCTTCTTCCAAACATTTCTGCAACAAGAGTTAAGAGCAGTGGTTTCTATGTACTTTCCATTTTTAATACCTAATAATGATAAAATACCTGCGTTTTTTCTAGATCTTGATTTATAAAAACGTCTCCAATGTGATAGGGAATTTTAACATCATCATCCAGGAGTGCTAACTCGTCACAGGCATCCTCCAAATTTTTCAACTCATTCTGTAAGATGAACATATCCATTTAGCTCTTTCTATGCCATTCAAGTTTGTATCGCTGGAATGCAACTAAGTTTTTTACTTGGTTAAATTTTTAAATTTTATCATGCAAGTTTCAACATAGTTTCAATAGAGACATCAATATTATTTGTGACGACACATTTATGATATATATATATATATATATATATATATATATATATATATATATATATATATATATATATATATATATATATATATATAGGAAAAGTATCCTGTGCAGATGGAACCGATGCAAAAAAACTACAAGAAATATATATATATATTTCTTGCAGTTTTTTTGCATCGGTTCCATCTGCACAGGATACTTTTCCTTTACATGCCCACCTTCCTTAAATGGTCAAACGACATTTCCGCCATGAGCATAGAGACAGAGGCTTGATTCCAAGTTTCAGACCTCCGTCGTGTTTTGTTGAGAAATTAATCAGAAGCTACAGGTTGTCCCACATACGCACATACTGGGTTGTCAATGTGTCATCCATGTACAACTGGAGCTACATTACGACTATTTATTTTTCTCTGAGATTATGAAGCTGGGATTTTTATCCGCAATCTACTGATGATTTGGTTTAAAGACAAGCATGCCAACCACCAGACCAGCAGCTTGCTTTTTAACATTATTCCTTTTCAACATAGTATATATATGTTATACATATTTTCTATACACTACTGAATATATTTGTATTGTACACATTTGAAATCATACAAGTTATATATAAATGAAAATATTAAATTAACTAATTTAAAATACGAGCTTGTTGATAGTTAATATTAATTAGTAAAAACAAAGCCCCCCCCCCAATGATAAATTTTAATTAGAAGCATAACTCAAAAGCTGCTGGTCAAAGAATACTTCAAAATGAAAGGATGTTGGGAGGATCTCATCCAAACCAAATATGGTCATGACTTACGAACATCCGAATGAAAACGTTATTTTACCTGTTTTATGTTCAGCTCTTCTTTGTAATCATCCATCTGCGCATTTTGCTTTGCGAATTTGTTAATTTTTTGCTGATCCTCATACGATATATGCACGTCAGAATCCTGAAGAAAAATCAGCGACGGAAGGTTGTGTATGAGAATCACCGTTGTTTTCACGAAAAGTAAATGTTAGCTTAATGATTTAGTAACTGCGATATTGATTTACTCACCGGTTGGAAAGCTGTTTGACCATTCTTACCTCCTGCCATTGCGTTATGCCTGCTTCTTTGCAATTTGTTCGATTATAGTAATTTCTTATAATTGTGTATCCGACGTAAAGAGCATGAAGCCTAGAGGGAAGGAGACCGAACGGGCATAGGAGAATCGTAATAAACTCTGAAAGCGACGAAAAAGATATATGTTGGTTGTAGTTCGAAATTCAGCCACGAGCGCCCTTGTGTTGTCAGTATAGGATATGTGAAGTATGGCATTGGTGATGCCATGAAGTGAGGAGTATTCGTTATCGACCCTCGGTCATTGCTGAAATAAGGATATATTGTCTTTTAGTGTTTACACGCCGATACATTATTTCCATTTTCCTACGTGCAAATTTTTTTGCACGTATCAGCGGTCACCCATCCAAGTATTGCACGCGCATACGATGGGGATTCGTGCGCGTGCGTTCCCTGAGGTGAGTTGCGTTCTTCGGGGTTCGTTCGCGGCTTGGGGGTGGCTTTGCGTTCTTTGATTCAAAGGAAAGGAAAAATATAAAACGTGAAACAATAGATTCTTTTTCAATCGCTTTGTCTTTATAATCGTACACAGACCCACATTCGCCGAGTTCTTGTTTACATTCAGATTTAGTATACTCACCTCGCAATATTCTTCTTTCTTTCATACATGTTTATAGAACAAATTTCTCGGCACGGATCAACGGCCACTCATCCAAGTATTAGTAGCGCATACGATGGGTATTCGTTCCTTGGGGTGCGGTTTGCGGTTGCGGTCTCGGGGGTGAGTTGCGTTCTGTGGGATTTGTTTACGGCCTTGGGGATGAGTTGCGGTCTCGGGGGTGAGTTGCGTTCGTTGCGTTGCTATGATATTGCACATATTTGTGTTGTGTTTTGATTCGTTTTAATTTTCTTAATCAGTGCGTTCCTTACCCTACATCAGGATTAAACAGAGACAAGAGTAAGTAAAAGTAAAGAAATACGTAGTATACTTACGGATAATAATTGTATACGCAGAGGTATCTAACAAATCCAATTTTTAGGAGGGGGATATAAACACAATGAGGATTATACCTCGAACGTACTACTTTGGTTGGTTTGAGGCATAATTTAATTTTTATTGATTTTGGAAATCAAATATAAAATTTGCACATCTATATCTCGTATCCAGCCCGGTATATATTATTGCGCTATCTGAAATACGCTCCTCTCTCTCTCTCTTTTATCAGTCTTTCTCTGTCATCCTATACTAGCGACAGCAGCGCCGCCACATAGACCTATATATCTTTTTCGTCGGTTTTAGGGTCCACGTCCATGGTACAGTGTTCGGGCTCCTTTACCAGAGATTAGTAGGGAGATGTATAACGCTCCCCTTTTCGGCAGAGATTAGTAGGGAGATGCACAACGCTCCTCTTTTCGGAGTGCCTCGGAAATGGCGCTAAATCGCCTCTGTCGAGGTTGCAGATTCCCTTGTAGCCGCGCAAGTCGATGATCACCGCTCAAGTCGGTAACGCAGTCAGCGTGAACACGAATGGGTAGCTGGGTAGGGGAAAAGACCCCTCGCCTCCTTGAAACTCTGGTGGTGGGGGTATGTCCTCGGATTGAAGCACCGGCCGTTTCGCCTAGTGACCACGAGTGTCGCTGCGATAGAGTGATGCAGGCTTTGCGAGAGAGATGGAAATCGATTGTTGACTCATAGGAACCTAACCTAGCTGTACCTAACCTTGCCTACACCAGCCAGGCTGGTGTAGGCAAATTATGATATTCAATGTCAAAAATGCATGATGGACCTAAATACAATTAAAAGTAACTTTATCGTAAACCTGAAAAAAACCAAACGACTATAGTTATCCAAGTGGGTACAATGAATATGAATGTTTTTCATATAGGTGTCAATGTGAGCTCGTGTTGGTCGAGAGATTCGGTGCAAGCATCGTAATGCTGCTTTCAGGGGTTTGATCCCTGTGCGCTCGGTTTTTTAAAAACATGTTTTAGCTTTTATAAAAAAAATAGGCTTTACGCGTTGTTTTAATTGACCGGAAAATAAGTGGGAACTATTCCAGACCGAAGTGGAATCCAGACCAAAACACTTGCAAGATGTGTTTCTTGAAAATGAAACAAATACTTAAGAAACACTGCTTCTTTTGCAATTCTTTATTTCCTCTTCAAAAAATTTTAATGCATGTCCCAAGAAACACTTTCAATAATCTCTACTTTACAGTTTCCGAAACAGTGTGCGTTGGTAAATTTAAAAAAAACACCTCTTTTCCGACCTTGAAGCGAAGGACTCTCGAGTAGGATAAATGAAAATAATTCACTAACTTTGTTTTATGTTTTCCAGCCTGGAAAGTATTCATTGTAATGATCCCAATAATTTTTCATTTTTTTCAGGTTCCCGGCTCTAACGCCTGTTTCGCCCATTCTCGATGAATATATTTCGGTTCGAAATGATTTTCGCACACAACATGTCTCGGCTCTAATTTCCCAACTCCCGGTATCGCGGCCTCCCATTTTTTTAATTGCGCCAAGTCTCTCGGCACCCGAAACACTGAGCGTTTCGATTTTTCACTCTGAGAGCCTGTTTTACACGTTGGCACAATACACCACTTAGTCATTTTTCAATATCACCGTTTTTACAAGTATACAAGTAGAGCACGTCGCGTGTGGTCGCGTGAATCAGCGGTTATGATTGGGTTTTGTTTACTTTTGAAATCTGTTTCCGTCTCTCTCACATAGCCTGCATCACTCTATAGCAGCGATCCTCGTGGTCACGTGTTTAAACAGTCAGTGCTTCAATAAGAGGCCAACCCCACCACTGAAATTTTGAACGAGTTTCAAGACCTGCGTAAGACCGTGACCGTGACCGCCACAGTAGTCCCCCCCGTAACAGCGTTGTGAAGTATGCTAGAGGAGTGTGCGGATGAGGCGTTCTCGGAGCTTGAGCGGTTATGCCGTATTAGTGAAGCCATTTGAGTACGACTGTACCAGCCCCCTGTCACTGGTAGATAAATGCTGTGCGCAAAATGTCCTTGCCGCACTGTGGCGCTAGTAGTCGCATGACAAGCATGCATATATATGTATATTCCCCTGGTGTTTCGAATATTTTACACGAGTAAAAGTCTATTGATATATTTGGAATGATTTTCCGTTCTAATGATTTTCCATTTGAACACAATAAATAACTTCGCCATAACGATAACAGGCGAAACCCACGAAAATATCGAATCGTTCAGCTGATCGGAGTATTTAGAGCCGAAGGGTGTCACACTGTTGTTGCCAACGCTAGGTAGTGGCTGTTGCCAACGCTAGGTAGTGGCGATTTCAAGAACTAAAAAGCCGGGACAAAACGCGTTTTCTTTTATCGTATAGGAATAGTGGGCCAGTGTCAGGGGCACGGTCTGTACCGACATGCCCTCACGTGTTGGCGGCTCGTCAGCCGAGTGTG
The DNA here is from genome assembly GCA_944452715.1 of Ophion slaviceki. NCBI lineage: Eukaryota > Metazoa > Arthropoda > Insecta > Hymenoptera > Ichneumonidae > Ophion > Ophion slaviceki. The sequence continues at coordinate 53,867,674 of OX101786.1, forward strand.
TGCCTGGGACCCCATTGGTTGTTGTCGTGTGTGGTGAGCTTGTGAGCGTCGTGGCCATGGAGGCTAGAGTGGGAGGAGTCCAATCTGTGCATTTCAAAAGGCGCGGTCCACTGGCACAAGCTCACGGGCGCCACGGGCAAAAATATAAGTGGGCCGCATTTTGGGCGACGCGGGCGACTGGAGCGGAAGTGGCCAGACGTGACAGTTGCAACATGGCTGCTGGACCATTATAGCGACCGCAAGTTTTTAAAAGAAGGTCTCTCCTCCCGGCCATTTATTTGCATTGCGCATGCGCGACCGCAGGCGCGCATGCCGACCCACGATGAACGGTGGGTCATCGTGAGTGCACCGTGGTCACGCATATCAACGCAGCCATTGCGACCAGACAGCAACCACGGTCGTTAAGACGGAATGACACCTTATCGCGGTCGGTATATGGTAGAACAATTATAGATACCTAAAAATCCCTGAAACCGCTCTTCAGATCCCGTCGAAACTCCGCCAAACGACGTCAAATAGATAGACGAACAGCTGTCTGCCCCTTAAATTTTCTGAATTTGAGAAAAAAACGTAGATTTGCTTATGATAAGTCAATCTTCGTTTTTTTTCTCAAGTTCAGAATATTTGAGGGGCAGACAGCTGTTCGTCTATCTATTTGACGTCGTTTGGCAAAGTTTCGACGGGATCTGAAGAGCTGTTTCAGAGATTTTTAGGTATCTATAATTTTTCTGCCATACCGACCGCGGTTTCGAGCGCAGTGAGCGTTGTGGGCGTTAAGTGGACCACACCTAAAGTGGCTACAAAAATGTAGTCAAACAGAGATGGCGCCACTATCTCTAAAACCTCGAGAAGTAAGCTGAGTATCGATGTGGTGTGAGAGAGATGGAAGAGGATCGAATACGCATCCTAGCGTCCATGGCAAATACAGTAGAACCTCGCTTATCCGAGATAATGTGGGGAGAGGGTACTTCGGATAAGTGAAATCTTGGATAATACGGAAACAGTAGCAATATAGGACACAGTAGCAATATTGTCCGAGATTTTGCGTATTATCCGAGGGTACACCTCGGATAATGCGGAACGTCGGTTAATCGGAGGTCGGATAAACGAGGTTATAATTATGTAGTAGCAAATACGATAATATACACACCATATTCGAACAATTTGATAATTGTTAAAATCGAATTTTCGAGACAAACCAGCCTTGATGTTGACAAGAGGACACAGATATTTTATCTTTAAATCTTTTATCTTTAAAACATTGAACATTGTGGTATCGGCGAGACCCGCGCGATACCACACATCGGGTGTCCCCGAGGTGGCACGCGCAATACCATATATCGGGGGCCCCGAGGTGGCCCGCCTAATCAAGTAAAACGTGATTATGCGTCGCGCGTTCCCGTTGTAAGTGGGATTACATTTCTTTTTTCTTTTTTCCCCCTTACAGATTTTGAGCAAAGCCAATGAGATTTTTTTTTTAAATTTTTTTTCGTTTTCCTGTTTGGCTCTAGCCTCATCGGAATTTTATTTCGATTTGAGGTTTTTGCACCGTTCTCGGATAGGGAGAAGGAATTATTTTATTTTAAAAAATTTTCCTTTCTTCCTCTATCGCTCTCGACCTCGTCGGATTCGTTCGTCGGAGGGGAACAAAAATTCCCCCAGTTCCCGGAAATCCGAAAATTCATTTCGGATCGAGAGGAAATATATTTTATTATTATTATTATTTTTTTAATTAATGTTCTCTCTCGCTCACGTCCCGTTGAATTCACTCGACAGGAGGGAATCAAATTTCCCTGTTCCCGTAGATCCGAATAAATAGTTCGGATCGAGAGAATATTTTAATATTTATTTTTATTTTTTTTTATTCAATTTTCTCTCGCTCACGCCCCGTCGAATTCACTCTACGGGAGGGAATAGAACTTCCCTGTTCCCGTAGATCCGAATAAATCATTCGGATCGAGAGGTAATTTAAAAATTTTTTTTTTTGTTCCCTCTCGCGTTCTCGATTCCGTCGGATTCTTTCAACGGAAGGGAAATCAAAATTTCCCAGTTCCCGAAATCCGAAAATTTCTTCCGGAGTGAGAATTTTTCTAAAATTCTTTTTTTAAATTTTCTCTCGCGTTCGCGTTTCCGTCGGATTTTTTCGACGGAAGGAAATTCAAATTCCCCCGGTTCCCGAAATCCGAATATTTCTTTCGGATCGAGAGCATTTTTTTTTCTTTCTCTCGCGGTCCCATTTCCGTCGGACTCTTTCGACGGAAGGGAATTTAGATTCCCTCAGCTCACCAAATCCGAAAATGTATTTCGGATAGAGAGGAATTTTTTTTATAATTTTTTTTCTCTCTCTCGCTCTCGCATGTGATCCTGTTTCAGGGTTCTCGTACGGGGGAAGGAAAGTTCCCCCCGATCTCGCCTTTTTGGAAAATTAAATTTTCCAAACAGGCAGGATTTGTTTGTTTTAATTATTTTTTTTCTGTTCTGTCTGCCGCTCTCGATGTCGTCGAATCAAATTCGACGAAAAGGGATACAATCTCTTAGTTCTCGATTCAGCCAGTCACACTCTCGTACTCCGAGTGTCCCGGGAGGAATACCCCATAGCGACCGGAGACAGGGTACCCTGAGCTCCCGTCACGGCTTTCGGAACGCTCGTCCGAAGAAGCGGACGAGGTTTTACCGATCGCGGACCTGGCACTGGGCCCGCGGAGCTCGACCGTAGGACAGCTGACCCGACCGGGTCGCGCCCAGGCGGCCGACGCGTGACGCCTAGAGCAGCCACGAAGCTCTCGATACATTGGACGCCTTGTTGCTACCATGCAAAAAGCCTCTCGCGGTCTGCGCCGCCACGCCAGTGATTCCCGAGGCGTTTATGCTCCAGTTCGGGAGGGACAAGGCGGACAGAGCCGCGCCCCTGCTACCGAGTGGTCCCCTGAAGACCACGGAAGCTACCGAAAATCCGAGTGAACCCAGCTGCTGCAATGACGGCAAAACGGGTCACCGGTATAGAGAATGTCCGGACTACCGGCGACTCTTGTGCTACCGGTAAAACCGTCAGGCGTGTCCGTGACCCGTTACCCTTTCGAAATCGGGGTAACGGTCAAGAAGGCGAGTGAGGAACTCTGCCTCCCGTGATCCTCCCCGTAAGCCTTGACGACATACTTTCTCGACAAGCTCCCGTGTAGCGACCCAACGCCGATCAGTTACCGAACCCGCAAACCGGCGAAGGCAGTTACGAGGTACACCCTCAACAACCGATACGTCTCCCCTGAAGGAAATCCTTCCTTGGGATGACGTAATAGTTAACGTCGGGTCGGACGCAAGTAGAGGCACCCATCGGATAGAGCCCTCATTGGTGGCCGACCCCTCAAAGCTCTTGTTAAAGACCTCTGGCCTATAGCTTCCGTGTGAGGTGGCAACACCCCACAGCTCCCGCGATATGGGCCTCTGGCCCATGGTTCTCGTGCGAAGTGGCAACACGGCAATGGATCTCCGCCATGCCAGCCCGGCCTCTGGCCTTGGCGTTCGCAGAGGCCACAACGCCTCACAGTTCTCGCAGTACAGGCGTTAGCCTGGGTTCTCGCGCAGGGCGGCAACGTCCCGCAGTTCACGCCATGAGAGGCCTCCGGCCGCAGTTCTCGTGCAGGACAGTGATGTCCCGCAGTTCGCGTGATAGGAGCTAGGCCCCTGATTCCCCGCCGAGGAAAATAGACCTCGCAGTTCCCGCGAGTCGCGACGACGCGACTCAGTGCTCGGCACCAATTACCCCGGAGAAGAGGATGGAAAAGTTGGAGCGGTTCCCGCAAACTTCCCGGAGCCACCACCGAAGTAAGGACGCCACGGCTTATTCTGGTTCGTTCTGGTGGTAAGAGTGGATCTCGATTGATACTTTATTTCTCTCGTCGCAGGGCGGTTGTCCGTCCGCGGCAGGTCTCGGTCTCTTCCCCGATATTAAGGCTACCGAATTGTAACCGGAAGAGACGAACATGCTACCGTTTATGCAAAAACACATATATTTTGTAATTTGTGTTTGGCGATTATATTTTCCCGTGCTGTAGGGTGATTTGTCGCCCACGGTAGATCTCGGTCTTTTCCACGTTTAGGCTACCGGTTGTAACGGGAGAGATGAATTTTAGCCAGGGAATACCAACAATTGTTTTGTGTTCTGGTTTTTCTTTCTCGCGCTGCGGGTACTTAGTTCCCCGCAGTAGATCTCGTTCCTTCTCACCGCTTCAAGCTACCGACTGCAACTGGGAAGGACAATGATTGCTACCGTGTGCATTTCAGCTACGGCTCCCGCTTAGCAAGGATTACGTCGTTCCCTGATCGTAACCACCCTTAAGGGGTGGGGAGTTGTAATGTGATTTTTTTAAGACACGTCACAGAAATGCTACCGATGATCGATGTATGCTCTCGATGCCCGAGTTGCGATCCATCCGTTTGTGTTAAGGGTCTTTTCTCTAGAATGTTTGTCTTGTTACGTTTGAGGTTTTGGATTGTGGTGTCGTTTAGGTTAGGTTGGCGTGCGGAGCTCGGTCGAGCGGCGTGTGGCTCGACGTACCGAGCAATCCCGACCGAGAGATGCACCCAACGAGGCTTCTCGGGGAATCGGTGCGCGCCCGGCTGAGAAGTCGGCGCCCCACTGTAGTGGTGCATCGTGCTGGAGAGCGGGCCGTTTGGGTTACGGGCGGAGGTGAGAGGTCTCCGCGCCGCGCTTCTGAAGAAAATTTTTGCCCGCTTTTGCACGGTGACCCGGGGATGCGATCTCCGAGAGCCTCCATGCTACCGATGGGAAAAGGTCCCGATTTGTTGCCCTTCCGTTTTCGGGGTAACTCGGGCAGAAAATATAGATTCCGAAAGGAATATTCTATCAGAATATTCCAGTTCCCGAAATAATATTTCAGCTCTCGATATTATACGAGATAAAGCTCTCGCTTGAACCGGCGATTTCGCATGGTCCGATGCCGCGAGCGTGTTGACATTTTTTCTGTTAACGCGCTCTATCTCGCTCTCGCATAATCCCTCGCCCGCCGGCCTTGGTCGCGCGAGGTACAGAGTTGCTAACGAATCTTCGCGTGAGACGGTTGTCTCCCAAATCGCGATCGCTCCCGATTTTTCGGATGTCGTGAGCAGGGATGGTAGATGGCTTTCCAGCTTTTCTCGTACCAACCTAACCAAATTCGCGTACTAGATAAAACATTCTCGTACGTCATCAAGCCCCCAAGGGAATGTATGGCTGCAGCGTTATATACAGGGTGCGCCAGAGAAACTTACTTATTTGAAAAAATTCCCGCGCGGTTAGTTGGGTGGGTAGAGGGGCGAGAGGGGGCGCATCTGGAGGGGGAAGTTCCCAAGTTTGTTTCTCCCTCCAGTCAGTTGCCATCATGCTCTGGTCTAGAGAGCAGCGGGCCTTCGCAGTCGAGAGCTTCTTTTCTAACGGTCGCTCACTTGTTGCTACGCAACGTGCCTTCCGCGCTCGCTTTGAAATTCCTCCTCACAGACTCGTTCCTGGCCGTAATTCGATTCTGTCGTGGGTTAACTCATTTCGGGAGTGTGGAAGTGTCGCTAAACCCAGAAATGGACTTCAACGGACCATCAGAACTCCGGAAAATGTCGAAAGAGTGAGGCAGTCAGTTGTGCGTTCTCCCCGGCGTTCGGCTCGCAAACACGCAGCTGCTATGGGAATTTCTGACACCACTGTTCGACGAATTCTCCATGAAGACCTTCAATTTCATCCCTATAAATTGGCTGTTGTGCAAGAATTAACTGAACGCGATTTTGTTGCCCGTCAAAATGCATGTGAAATGCTGGTTGACAACCTGCCTGAAGACGCGGTCTCCAGATTTGACTCCATGCGATTTCTTTTTATGCCGTTATTTTAAATTTCTGGTTTATGTCGATCGACCACGGACCATAGCACACCTCAAGAACAACATTCGCGACGCCATTGCCAACATACCGATTGATATGCTGCAAAGAGTGGATACGAATTTCAAAAATCGACTTCATCAGTGTATGCGCAATGGGGGTCGCCATTTATCCGATGTCATTTTCAAGACTGCATGAAAAAAAAATTGGGATATTGTATTCTCAAATAAAAAAAAATTTTTAAAATAATTGAAGTACTTTTGTTTTTATTGACCTTTCAAATAAGTAAGTTTCTCTGGCGCACCCTGTATATATATATATATATAAAAAAATGTCAGGAGATAATTTAATTGATTTCAAAGAGCTGATAGAGTGGCGAAAAATTTCGCCACTCGCGTGCATGCGATTGTCTGTTACTGTTTATCGATAACGAAAACTTTCGCTACCGAGTTATAACGAGTTACAGAAACGCGCTACTGCGCGCGCATCGGCTTAGCAACGGTACAACCAGCCCCCTGACACTGGTAGATAAATGCTGTTCGCAAAATGTCCTTGCCGCACTGTGGCGCTAGTAGTCGTGTGACAGGCATGAATATATATGTATGTTGCGTTGGTGTTTCGAATATCTTACATGAATAAAAATCTATTGATATATTTGGAATGATTTTCCGTTCTAATGATTTTCCATTTGAACACAATAAATAACGTCGCCATAACGATAACCGGCGAAAGCCACGAAACTATCGAATCGTTCAGCTGATCGGAGTATTTAGAGCCGAAGGCTGTCACACAACAGCCAACGCTAGGCAGTTAATGTCATTTAGTTTTACGTGCTGTGCCTGGCTAGAAGCTCTTACCAACACGGGCCCCGCGACCTCGGGGTCGGAGAACGCCGACCACCGCGGCTCGCATGTTCACGACACGCTTACCTCCCAGTTCGCATTGGGAGGCAGATCGACAATGCAACTACTGGTCAAGCCGAACGACTTTCCAACATTCTGACAACTCTGCAGGTTGCCGCCCGGGTTAATAAAAACGTAGCTCACACGTCGGGTGCACGTAGTTGCCCTGACCAGCATGCGGCTTAACCACTGCCACCACGGAACCAACCACAATCGGCTAGTGACCGCCCCGTAGGACGGCGGGCAAACTAGCCCCCATGGTACCATTCTTGATCATTGGTCGGATCCTCGTGCGTACGATCGCTTGCACCACTTCCAATTGAGGTGTCCTTGCCCACTTCGACATTGGTCTGTCAGCGCTTCGGCTTAGCGGTGTCGCTACTCACCGGGTACCCGGGCCGTCACGGGCCTTCACGGATGTACCTACCTGCCCCAAGCCAACGCTAGGCAGTGGCGATTTCAAGAACTAAAAAGCCGGGACAAAACGCGTTTTCGTGATCGTATAGGAATAGTATGGGTACAACTACCTCTGCGAGCGACAGAGTAGAACCCAAAAAAGTAGTCATTTTACGTAGAAAAAAATACCAAAAGGTGCCAGCCCCCGGGCCGGAAGGCAAAATTCGCGTACTTTTCGGTACGAGAATGTACTTTGCCTCGTACCTCGTACGGCCGGTCATATTCTCGTATCCCTACGTGCATTCTCGTACGGCTACCATCCCTGGTGGCGTCGTCTCGAACGCCGAAATTCTAATCGCTCTCGTTTGACTACTACGTTTGAAAACTATTTGACGGGGAGAAAAAACGCTTTGACAGATTTACTCGCGGTACCCCCCTGAAGCCCCCAGTTCCAGATGGGTCACTTAATATGAAAACCCTGTAATGGAAGAGGAATAAAAAAAATAAATGAACGCATTGTGTATGTTTAAAAGGCACCGTTTTTATTGATTTGTCAGTTCGGCGAGTTTGTTTTGTTACAAAAATATTTTTTTGCCCATTTTTGGTTTTGTTGATAGGCGAACTGGCGTATCCTCAATCGAAAATAATAAAACATAACGAAGGATAAGGCCGGGTCCACACTATGCTGTTCTACTGGAACGTTTCAGGTAGTTTAGATTTCTAGAAACGTTGTGAACACATGTACTGGCTGTCAGCAGGTTATTTTTTCATTGCTGTATATCTATTTCTGCAAGACTACTTCTACTTGCCAGCGCTTCCAGTGGATAAATGAGGAACTAGGTTTTTGCCTCACTAACAATGACACTTTCCGCCATGCAAAAACGCCGGAGTTTCCAGACCTGTATCAGGGAGACTAGAGTAAAGGAGTGGACACTGTGTGCTAGCGATGTAGCTCCAAAATCAAGGAAAATAAGAGTTGTAGGTGGCGTTGCAATCGGCTTTCCCTTATATATAGATATGCTCTCTTGCTTAGCTTTCCGTCGGCTACTTATACATGGTTGTCTGTGGATTGAACCCGTGCTCGAAAATAAAGAATTATGTGATGTGTAAAAAAATTATAAATAAAAACTCACATTTCAAATGAGTTTTGTATATAGTTATTAACATTTTATGAGAGGCAATGTTACATGTGTATAAATTGAGCACGAAATATTTATTGAACTGTTCGGTGAATCGTTTTCAAATTTGATAGAAGATTATTACATAGACAAAGTAACAATGGGTGTAATTGTGATAACTTATTATTTAAAAAATTACGCTCGTTCAATAGGATATTTGTGATTATTATTACTTATTGTGATAGTTATTTATTGTTACACAGACATAATGTACAGCAAAATGCGCCTTGATAACAGTACAGATGGTTTATTTAATCCATTCGCAGTGAACCAAAATTCAATTTATTTTTCAAAATTATATTGATTATTTTTCGTTGTAACACTTCTGTCTGCCGTTGTAAATCGCACGCGTGAACGCTTCCAACATCGCTCTTAACTTTATTGGAACAATAAAAATGGAAAACAATGCAAACCCTGCAGTACGTCATGCATTGAAGCTCAATCTGACTCTGTGCATTTTTTTCAGCGATGCAACAATCTTACATGTTTCATTCTCATCATCTCACTTTCTACAACTAGAGTTCCGTACGTTAGCTCCGTCAACTACGGAACACGTATCATTTTTGTGTTTTATAATAAACGAAAAATTTGACTGAACGCTCGCGAATACAAAAGAAAACTAAATGTTAGTATATTACAAGTTTGCAAATATCATGTCCTACAAAAAAAAACGATGATGGCAAAATCAGGAGGGCATCATGCAAGCGTTGCTGTATCCGTAGAAGGCCCGGTTTCCAAACAAGTTGAGTTTCACAGAGGGCGAAGTCATCCGCATCATCAAGCTCGCGGACGCCGAAGGGGCAGAGGGAACCATCGACGATACGACAGCGTCGTCCAAGAGCGTCCAGTGATCACGGGGTATCGATTCCTTTTTTCCATTGATTATGAAATCATCACTCTTTTTAATATAGTCTGCGAAGTGAAGCTCATAAATAAAGTGCGTTTTTTCCACTGCGAAACCAAGGGCCTTGCTCCATTCCTGGAGACGCGTGTTGCACTGATTCAAAAAATTGTCTCGAAGTTACAAATATAACTGATAAAAATTGATGAACCTACCCTAGTTGAGTTTCAACATATCTTACCTTAGGCACTGCAAAAGTGGATGTTGTTTCGAATTGCGTTTAATTTTCTCTTTTTCCTTACATTTAATTGACTCTGTTACAATACGCAGTTTAGGTTTATTTTAGGACGCCAGACTAGGCTTCGTTGACGTCCGTTGCCATGGACTAGGCAGAGGCGGGGTATAGGAGTTCCCCGTGTTGGTGGTGGTAGAGGTTTTCCCCGGCGATGTCGGCGGCGTTGACACCTCGGGGGGAGCTGTGGTCTGCTGGACAGCCTGGCTATGGCCGTTAGCGAGCGGCTAACAACTGGCTCGGATGGCTCCCACGCGCTGTCCGACTGGTCACTGGTCTGGCAGGCTCTGCTGATTCCACCCGATGGGCTGGTCTGAGTGCCCTGGGTGGTCGAGGGTACGCGGGTGCCGAGTGGTGGCGTGGCAGGCAACGGTGAGTGCGGCGGGGGCACGATGGTCCAGTGTAGAGATGTCCAGCGTCTTCGTCGAGGGTCCAAGGGTCCCAGCAGGCAGGCCGGCGGCTGCGTCAGCGGAGCTTGTGGCCCCAGCAGGGGGGGGGGTAGGTCTCCACGGCAGCTTAGGTTGCCCGGAGTGGGTAGGCAAGCGAGTGCTCCCCGAGATAGCTTTATCGCCGCTAGGCAAAGGTGAGCGTTTGCTCTCGTACATGGACCTGCTTGTAAGGCAGTGATCTAGAGCGGATCTGGTCCGAAGAGTTCAGCTGACGAGTGAGCCGCGTCGCCGCTATAAATAGATCCTCGCGTATCGCGCCGCTTGTGAAAAACTTGGGCGCGTTGGCCGGGTCGCCTGACTCGGGCGCTCACCCCCACGTCGCGCGTGTAGCGGCCACGTAGGCGCTGGTCGAATCCCATTCAGTTGTTGTTCGCATTCCCATCCTTCTTTTTCTCGCCTCGTTGTTGTATCGACCGCACTGACAAAGTAGATGGATTACTTAAACAATGATTTGCAAAAAATGTTGCGAAAGTTCTTTTCAGTACTTGAAAAATCACCGAAGAAACTTTGATCTCACAAGAACATTCCCTTTCAAACTTTTCACTGCAAAATAATTCAACAAGCATTGACACACATTGGTCCTACTTGCTCTTGTGGGATTAGAATTTCGTCGGTGATTTTTTATGTTCTTTAATAGATAAATTAATTAATAATAAAAACATACGTTCTTCAACCGCTTATGGCCTTTCGTAAAAATGAGAACTTTTTTTCGAGCCACACACTTTTTCAAAACTTTTCACTCGCAAGAAACCCGGTATCATTCAAGTCACGCCAAGGTAAAAGGAAAACGACCGAAAAGACGCAAACCTTGATTTTGACAACTTCCCTCTAATGCGCATGTCTAGAACCTTTAGCTACAAGTATTACTATCATGGAGACTAGATGCAGGAGCCTAAACTCCAATGGGGAAACCATAAAAAAAGCGTGCCCAAAAATGAAGGCAACAGGGATGGAGCTGCGATCGCGCGAAGGATTGCGGTATTAGCTTCACGCGACACAGACCGAATGCGAGTTTGACACGTTACTAGACCCAAGTAGCAATTTTCAAGAAGTTGTCCAAACGTCGGCTAAGTGGGTACCAAATGTCCGCCCGGAAGTTATCTTAAAGTTAACAACCATCCAAAAAGATAACTGTTGGACACATGGTAACTTATAGGTAGCTTCCAAGCGGACATTTGGTACCCATTTAGACAACTTCTGGACGATTGTTTGGAAATTGCTACCTAGGGAGCGAACAAAATGATTGCGAAAAAAATAGCGAAATTGAGAGCGGTCAATAACTGAATGGTTATTATATTCATAATAAATAAGTATTGTTAGCTTTTAAAAGTTCAATCTTCCTTTATTATAATTGCCAATATTCCTTCACATGTTCCCACAAGTTTTTAAAGTTCTTTACTTTTCGCGTTTACTCCACCATGTTTGATATCTCATTAATTAGTATGCCAGCCATGGAGCCTAGATACCAGGAGGTTCAGCGGCAATGGAAAGGCGCTGAAAAAAGCGTCCCCGAAAATGTCCCGAAGTGATGGCGCTGGGGTGCAGCAGCACCTACATATATAGTAATATATTGGTCAACGAGGTGAAAGTGATCGGATGAGTTTCTAACCTCACGACAGACCGATCATGACATCAAACGTCGAAATATCCGCTGATTCATAATTTCCTCATGACGGTTCGGGAAAAAAAGCAAAAGCGAGAAAAGATCTCAAACTCAAACTCAGAATGGCGGCGATACAGCCCATCTAGAAAAACGTGTTTTTTTTTACATATAGCTTCACGGGAGAACGGTTTTCTCGTAAAATATACGACCTGAAACAAAAACCAAAAAAATGATAATTTATATGTTATTAGTTATGAGACTACCTAGAAATTTGCTTTCAAATTTTGCAAAAATAGCGTACTTTGAAGGAAATAAATCGATTTTTTGCCAAAAAAAGCAGTAAATTGTTTATAAAAAGAAGTTTACATTTAATCAAAAAACGGCTACGTACTCCCATAAAGAATATAATTGTGAAGCTGCTATCAAAATTTCAAATCGATGCAGGCAAAGGTGGTCGAGTAATCCGTCTTCCGAGATCGAATAAAGTGGTTTCGAGAAAAACGCGTTTAAAGTTGTACGAGCAACTCAGCGCGCGTTTCAAGGCGCTGCGGCCAAATCGGTAATTGAACCTTTAAATTAAAAAAATTGCTACAGGACCAATTGCATATTGTTTTTATGACACCAAAGTATTTTTAGGAAAGAAAACGTCTTTCCAAAATCCTAGAGTGGTGTTATCCCTTGACACTAATGAGGGTTAGGTACATCATCTGTGATCTGTCTTAGATCGCACCCATGTTTAGCGTATATCTATATACATATAGGTGCCGGAGCACCCCAGCGCCATCATTTCTTGTTCTCGTTTTGGGGACGAGTTGAAAGGCCTCGCTGAACCTCCTGTAGGCCTATTCTGTAACTCGTTATAACCCGGTAACGACAGTCTTCGTTATCGTTAGCTTCCGACAGCCAATTGCATGCACGTTCCAAGACGAAAGGGGGCCTCTTATTGGCTGTCGCTAGCTAACGATAACGAAAACTGTCGTTACCGAGATATAACGAGTTACAGAATAGGCCTACTGGTATCTAGGCTCCATGATGCCAGCATAGAGTACAGAGCCTTCTCACTAGTGTGCTATAGCATAGTAGTGAGATGGACGAGCCCAGCAATATACAGAGTGTAACGCGAGAGGTGGAGCAAACGACGCATAAGGATGGAGGACCTCAATACCTATCGATTGAAGCCCCATGTCTCTTATGCGATTTTCAGTGGTTTAAAAGTTATTTAGGTTTTTGTGAATTTTTTGTAAGATACTAATTTTATACGACAGTTCGTAAATTAAATTAAATTATTAAGCGTACTCCCGTCATTTTTTTCTTTACGAAGTATAATAGTGGGCCTACCGTACTAAAATACCACTTTCACACATGAGCCGAAAAGTTTTCAAATAAAAAATTAAGTCCGTAAATGTTTTTGCAAATCTAGTTTCTTACCAACTTTCAAAGACTCTGGGATAAAAAATGACACAGGGTTATTTTCTACAACTTATATATTTGAATTTTAATTAAAAACTATACACACGCACACACATACACACAAACGTTGTCATGTACAAGTATTATTATATTATTATCATCAGAGTATTTTCCACATGAAAATTACGAAAAAAAAAATGCATTGTGACGTCAAATTCGCGTTCGGTCTGTTGTCGAGTGAAGCTAGCACCGCAACCCAACTAGCCTCCATAGCACAGCTGTTCGGATCTGCGTTTGATTGGCTGACTTCGACGTAGCAGCGCTTCAAGTGGTGGAAACGAGAACTGCCATTTTGCTTTATAATCTGAGTCACGCCCCACCGTACAAGTTTCCAGACCTGTCTGTAAGTCCGTGGCTGTGCCTCAAAACTCATTATCCGTGCTAACCTGCGAGTGCCGATTCGTTTTTTTTTAATCAACAATTCTCGATTCCAAGATATACGGCACAATAGGAGGAAAAAGACGCTCGGAAGAAACGACGCGATGAATAATTCAACTATTACGGATCAGTCCCTGATGGACAAGTCTATGCGAAGTGTATTCGGTGAGCTAGGCGTTATTGTTATTTCCATCGATATTACGGAGTACAGTATTTGTTATTGTAATTCTTCTTGCAGTCGGGAACATTCCGTACGAGGCGACTGAAGAAAATTTAAAAGACATATTCAGCGAAGTTGGCCCGGTCCTGTCATTCAAGTATGCTCCGATTTTGACAAGTATAACTTACGCGAATACATGGCAATGGCGTACACGAAAGTTTCCGCACACAGGGTTTTCACATTCACATGAAAAGTATTTGTACACTTGCCAATCTTGCAAAAAGCGTTCACTGTCACAAAGAAAATAAGTAGTATCTACATTTCCAATTTGATTTGAAATTGTTTATATGTGCGTGAAAAAAAACGCACCGATCAGATTTTCTTAGATATTTTCAACAATCTTATTTTGAAAACAAGGCAAGAGTTTTTGTAAAAATGAATGGCGAGTTGAGATAGGATGTTAAATGACCGGATTGAGTTCCATCAACTGATAGTTTCTTGATAATAGAATAAATCTGACAAGCACATTTACAACTTGAAGGAAAAAGTGATTTGCGAAACACTAATTAATGCATATAGAGCCTTTGAACGTTGCAGCGGCACTATGTTTTTTGTATCGCCCATACCGCCCAGAGGGCAAGCCTAGGGAAACGTCTGTACGATACGACGCGCAAGGTTTTCATCTGGTATTACCACAAGCGATGTATCGCAGATGGATCGAACGACGATTGTATTTAATTGTTGAATCCAACAGATTAGTTTTTGATCGAGAAACCGGCAAGCCGAAGGGTTATGGATTCTGCGAGTATAAGGACCAGGAAACAGCGCTGAGCGCGATGCGCAATCTTAATGGCTATGAGATCGGTGGGAGAACGCTCAGGGTCGACAATGCTTGCACGGAAAAAAGTCGGATGGAGATGCAAAGTTTGCTGCAAGGACAGAATACGGAGAACCCATACGGCGAGGCGGTGCAGGCTGACAAAGCACCAGAAGCCATAAGCAAAGCAGTAGCTTCATTGCCGCCGGAACAAATGTTCGAGTTGATGAAGCAAATGAAGCTTTGCGTGCAGAATAATCCGAACGAGGCCCGACAAATGTTGCTCCAGAATCCTCAGCTCGCTTATGCGTTGCTGCAGGCTCAAGTCGTCATGAGGATAGTAGATCCCCACACCGCGGTGAGCATGCTGCATAAAGCAAACCCAATACCGGGTCTTCTTGTTCCATCCGAAAAACCCATGGTTCATGGACTGCCAACGAGAATTGAGGAACCGTGGACCGCTAATAGACCAAATACGAGCTCGGTACCACCACCGCCGATATTTGCTGGTAGGTTTGGCGGTTTGATCTTATACTATTTTATAAGATCAGATATTATATTTTGCTTGAGACAAAGGGCCCTGCGTATTGTTCAATATGATACTTGAACTTTTGTCTTCCAATCAGCCATTGGAACCCCTATAATTTAATCATGTGATCCGTCCATCTGTCACAATGGAACGACGCTGCTAAAGGCTTCTATGCTTCTACCCATTTAGTTAAAAATTTTGATACCATTCCAGAAATTAGCATTTAGTGAATAAAATTGAAATCATTAGTTTTGGAAACAATCAAGAAACACGTTTAATTGGACACGGCCCGATCTGCCATATTTTCTTCGAAGGACTTGGCATCTCGAACATTGATAATTTACGTGGTTCGTTAAATAATGTTGATTAAAAATACAACAGATTTATGCGCAAATTTTTTCAAAATAATTGAGTTTTTATTCGACATTACAATTGTGCACGGTTCTAAGATGGTACAGTACCCAGGTTAACGCGTGGTCCGACACGCACTTCGTTTTCTTTATCATCGTTTCCTTTATGGAATTATCCAGAGAATGTCAATAATCGTCAATAGATAAGCGTAAAATTATGCTGCGTATCAGGTTTAGACATCGCAATGTTTTCCCGATGTTTAAGCGGTTAGGCTACTATGAGGACCCGAAAATCAAGATTATTTAAGAAAAAAATAATTTTGAAGGAGTAAGTAAGACGATCGAAAATTCGTTTGAACATTTATTTGTATGTACGTTAACAAAAAATTGTGTACCAACTTTGATTTGAAAATATTAATAATTCAAGAAGTTATAAGCAATCTCGTGAAGTACCGTTGAACGCGAGAAGCTTAACTAACGGTGTACTTGATTTTGGCTACCCGGTAGATCTAAAACAAAAAAGTTTTTCTTAAACTATTTTAAGAAAAAAACTTTCGTTTTAGATCTACCGGGTAGCCAAAATCAAGTACACCGTTATGATATTAGCTGAGACTTGACCGAGCTTTTTTTTTGTTATCGTATTTCAAACATAAAAAAAATGTTTGCATTTTTTCAATTTTTTTTAGAAAAAATTATATTGTTAATAGCTAATGAAAAAAATGTCAATAAGACAAAATGTCTTTCAGGACTAAACTACTATTCCCTGCATAAGTGTCCCAAACTTCAAGTCAATCCGTTCAAAAAACATAGTTTCGAGAACAACGCGTTAAAAGTTTTACTAGCAGTTCTATCGATGTAATACGTTTACCTTCAATCTGCGATGCCCGCACTATATGGTGGACCTTCCTCTTCAATGTGAGTCGCCTCAAGCGACGATCCAATAACAAAAAAATTCACCGTAGCCTGACTCCCTAATTGCAAAAGGATGTGCATGATCAGTAATAGTTTTTTAAGTAATATAACGATACTAAGCGCACAGCTATGCGCAAACTTATGCTGTCTAACAGTTTTAAACATCTCAACGTTTGTTGCGATATCTATCGATCAACTTGTCGTCAAATTTATAATCTAACCAGCATGCCCCCGCGGCTTCACTCGCGTTGATGATACACGAAAGGAATACAATTTTCGATACAACCTTTTACAGCCCATTTCACCCAACTTCTTAGGAGTTGATTTTCAAAAAAATTCTTCCTTAGTGCACCTCTATACCTTCTGAGGAACATATCATCCAAATTGCATGTGTCTATATTCAGCGGTTTAGGCTGTGCGTTGAGAAACGGTTGGATATACAGTGTTAGTATTTCACAGTTATATTTATACACGTTTGAAGTAACATCACAATTTTTTAATAAATTTTATTCGAAATTGTACATGATATTTGATGTTGCGCCGGTCTTGTGACGAAAATTTGTTGTTGTCGGGCGTTGTTAGATTGTGGCCGTCTTTGTCATCTGAAACGAACGATGAAAAAAAAATTCTACCCTTTATGAATGTGGTCGTCGTTTGGCCAACTAATAAAAAAAATGTAGGAACATTTACGAAATGGCGGCGTTTGAAAAAAAGAGTACTCTGATTTTTACAATAAAATATTCACTTCTCGCGGCCCGGAAAAATAGTAAAGATATGGAGGGCCGAACGATAGCCCGACATGTACTCTACATGTGTGCAAACTTGCAAGTCAATCGGCCCGGTAGTTTCTGAGAAAAACACACGCCCGACGATAAAAAAATTCGCGACATGACCCGCCCAACATCAAATATCATGTACAATTCCGAATAAAATGCCTTGAAAAAATTAAGATGTTACATCAAATATGTATAAATATAACTGCGAAATATTACAACTAGATTTAACCGCTTCTCTAATTCCCAAAAAATCACCTTGAAAATGGGCATTGACACTAAAATACAGCCATAATAAACGAATCAATCAGGTCAAGATGTGGATCTCCGCACGTTGGATAGACAAATGGATCCGCGTTTGGCCAGAATGGATCAGGATCTTCGAGGTCCTCCTCCGACACAACCCGCGCCCGTTAGCGCTCCACCTCCAGTTCCACCGGTCGTTGGTGCCGCAGGACCTTTCAACTTGCCCGAAAAGTTAGTATTTTCCGATAGCCTTCATTCCACCGAATCCCAACGCAGTGTTATTAAAATACGCTATGCTCTTCTTTGCAGCACTCTTCCTGTGGAAGGATCTGAGAGGTCTCGCGATTAATAATCGTATAAATGCTACCAATAGTCGATTTCCACTAATAATTTTATCTGATTTTCTAGCTTCGTCCGCGATCCCCGTGCCGATAGATTTGCTCGAGATCCGAGAGATCCCCGTGAATCGAGGAATGCTGCTGTTGATCCACGGATGAACAAAGCGAGCGGTGGGTGCCTCTCCTTATTACTGACTATTGAAAGGAACATTGGGACAGTATTTCGATCTTAGTTGCGTGGCGACAAGACCCTGCTCCTCATAAATCCGACCCTGCGCCAAGTACTTAAAAATCGGCCCATTATCCTTTTTATCAAATCCTTCCATATACGTTGAAAAACAAAATTTAAGTAAAAGTCACATCACATAGGCCGAGTTGTAGTTCTTTGAGGTGGTAAAATTTTGGCGTCTGATTTTTTTTTGGCCACCGCTGGTGTACATGGTTCATTAAAATAAATGAGAGGTAAGGTAAAGAAAGCTGTCGGCCTCTTATTAGCACGCTATACAACCTGTGCTGGACTGATGATCGAGTTAGGATGTTGTATAGATCGAATGGAGGAGTATATGGAGTCCTTCCGCAACGGGAAGATGTAGTAATATTTTAAAAAACCGGTATCCTTTCGAAACCTGTCTTATCAACGTGCTTTAGTCAATACTATTTTATTGTATTTAATAAGAGTAATTGATAATAAATTATATTTTTGCTTGGATTTTATTTTTAAATTTCCTACAGTTTAGACCTCGAATCCCCTGATCTTGAAATTTTAGAATATCGTACTCGCGAAGGATGTCGTAATTTGTAAACTTGGAGATCCTTATTCCTTCGATTAATTCAATAAAGCGTGGACTAGGGAAGAAATTGACACGCTAAGTTCATTTTACTTCAGAGTACTACAACTTGGCTCAGGCGCTTTCACTTGAATTGAAACGAGATTTTTTTAAGCATTTATAAAGGTACGCATGAAAAGGGTAGAGTCCGGTTTCTAAGTACTTGGCATTTCTTACGTTCAAAAGCATAGTTTTTACGTGTCTTTTCGATAACCTCACTGTTTTGTGGAATCCACTGGCTAATTGCTTGTCAACGCATTGCACGTGTAGAACTACGAGTACTGTAAAACGTGAATCATAAACGTTCATTCTAACATAAAAAGTAAATAAAATTCTTAATGTGTCATTTAGCATTTGTTTCCACACTTGAATTTCGAGATACACACAGTGAAATATACGTATTACAAGTTTTTCAAAAATATTTTTTTTAGTGCGTGAAATCGAGTTGCTACTGCGTTTGTTATGCGTTTTTATTCGCTTTGGTCAATTAAGAAAACACCCATATTTATAAATACTCTAAGTAATATTTTCTATTTACCGATTCCGAAACGTATTTTTTCATCGTTTTTCGATCACTTCAAAGAAAATCCATATCTTTGGTATTGTTATACCTTACGAAATTGCATTGAATTGGATCGATAAACAAAAAATACATAATTCGTTTCCTCTATTTCTAAAGATATGGATTTTCCATTGTCTGTTATTGATGCAAGGAAAAAACAATGGTTCCAGTCTGTCGATACCTGAAGATATACGTTTTTGCTTGTCTTCGAGTGACACGAGGAATGTTCATATTTTTGGCTCTTTGATATCTGAAGATACAAATTGTTCATTGCATGCAGACAAAGCATGAAATGTCCATACTTTCAATAACTCGATACTTGAAGCCATCAATTTCTGGTTGTCTTTGAAGCAATGCAAGAAAAGGCCATAAGGTTCGCGTTTTTTACACTTTAAGACAATCTACTATTCAGTGTAAAATATTATATATCCATACGCTTTATTTTTTTTATTGTCGAAGCTTTAATACTTTTCATAAATTTAGTTATTATTTTTTAATTATCTTTTAATCAACTTTTATCGTACTATCATAAAAAATATTCCAACTTTCTAAACAATGCTTGCTATTTTTTCATTTCTTTAATGCGATATTGAAGACCGCCATTTTATTTTTTACAAATTTGATGTAAACACAAGTAGCAATTTAAAAATAGTTATCCAAAAGCCATCTAAATGGGTACCAAGTGTCCGCGCGGAGGCTACATTCAAATTGACAACCGTCCGAAATGACTACTTTTGGAAACATGATAACTTATAGGTAACTTCCGAGCGTACATTGGACAACTTTTTGGGAATTGCTACCTGGGAAATTACCAAAACTCTCGCACCAAATCCGGAGCGGGATCATTTTTTTATGGATATACATCTACTCGAAATTTTAATATAATTGAAATTCAATAAAAGCAGATAACGAAATATATATATCGATTCCCTTTTGGAATATTAAATTGGTTTTGAAAAATGCAACGAGAGGTAAATAAAGTATTTGTAGGCTTCATATTTTTCAACAATGGACATACATTCATTTTATCTACAAACAAATGGTGAATTGATAACCAAGAAATATTAACTAGCACCTATTTTTAAATCTGTAAATTAGTACCAAAAGAAATGTCAAAACGACATCTATTGTTAAGAATATTACGATTTACAAACCCTTTTGTATCAATAAGAGTAAAGTATTTACTCTTATTGCAAGAACACCCTACGCAATTAATCTTTCCACAGACATTCAACATGTACAAAATATTTTCTTACCTACTTTGGTCAAATTTAAATGTTTTCCAAAGTTAGATAGCTGTTGGACATATTGAGAGTTCCAAATGCTTTATTTGCTTCTCACTGCATAAATAATCGATAAAATGAATACAATACACAATCGGTATATCAAAAATATTACCCTACCTAGTTTGATCGAATTTGTATTATTTCCATACATAGAATAGGAGCTCTACCTCTTCGCAAAAAACGGTCTTCTTTGGGCATAAATGACGAAGTCTTTGTCATTTACATACAACTTAAAAGTTAGAAGGATACAATATTTCTTATATGACGATTCGAATAGTTACATAAAATTTAGTTTTTGTTTTCTAAGAAATAAGTATATTTTCTGAAAGTGCGTAAAAAACTCAATAAAAATGGCAATCATTTTTTGTGTGGTATCGATTATTTTCGACTAAGCGAGGTTTACAGTAAGAGATGAAACACCCAAAAAAGTCAAGAGTTGAACAATTCACCTAGTTGTTAAAGCTCGATAATTTCGTAAACCAAGGAGGACAAAAAGTACACGTCAAATATTTTTTTAACATAACATAGCATATTAAAAATCCATGCACTAATAAACGTTGGTCAGGGTTTCGGAATAGAACTCTCTCTCTCTCTCTCTCTCTCTCTCTCTCTCTCTCTCTCTCTCTCTCTCTCTCACACACACACACACACACACACACACACACACACACACACGCACACACGCACGCACGCACACACACACACACACACACACACACACACACACACACACAAACACTCGCACACGCACACGCACACGCACGCGCGCACACACACACACACAAACACTCGCACACGCACACGCACGCGCGCACACACACACACACACACACACACACACACACACACACACACACACACACACACACACACACACAAACTTAACTTCCACGCCGTCGTTCTCGAGAAAAAATAAAAAGGCTACTAATAAATAAATCTATTAGTAATTCAGTACACTTTCTCGTGGAAGGTTATAACATACATGAATTCATCATTTGAAGGTGTTAAAAATGACAAAGTTGAGGTTAAAAACAAGTAATGTTGCAGTACCGACTCCAGTTCCGCCAGCAACAGTGCCACGACCTGTTGCGCAACCTGCAGTACCGGCTGTCACTCCCAGCGCAGGGAATCCCACCACAACGGCCAGTACCCTTGCTGCTTCCAATAGTTCGGCGACTTCACGACTAATGGCCGGGATGTCACCGGCCGGTAGCATTCCAAGCGGTGCTTCGGATCAGGAAAAGGTACGCGCACGAAAAATAATATGAGGTCATTTTTTAATGGTATTATTCTTGTCAGTGTTTGTTTTACAATCTCTAGATCAAAATGACGAAGTTGCCAATAGTCTTACGAAAATAAATTCGGATTCGCCGAATGAAAAATAGTCTCTCTTTGAATAAAATTCTTTTATCTATGTACCAACACATATGCCATGGTTGTATATTTTGATTAACAGGCCGCTCTGATAATGCAAGTGCTGCAACTGTCGGACGAGCAAATAGCTATGCTACCTCCAGAACAGAGGCAAAGCATATTAGTTTTGAAGGAACAAATAGCCAAAAGCACTCAACGCTGAGGGCTACCGCGATTTACGCGACGTAAGTAATACGATTATAACATCTATGAGCTATCCGGACGTCTGCTTTTGGCGTCTAACCGATAGAATAGCTTCAACTTTGTACTTTGGTCAATAAAATATGACGTTGCGAAAATAAACGTATAAAAAAAGAAACTCAAGAATATTAAGTACAAAACGATCTGAATTATATCTATTTGTGTTACATCGCTACTAGTAACTAAGTACGACGAGGTCGTTATCATCGTCCGTCTTCCGGTGATATCATCCTACAAATCTGTTGCTTTGACGTACAGACCCTCGTCAATGATGGATTGATAAACGAGGTCTGTGCATTCCTCATCTCTATATACTTCAACGTCGTAAGTCTGGTTTAAGCGACCCTGAAAAAAATGCCAACCGGCCGATTAGCCCGATTACATTCAGGAGTGAGACAATTATTTGAACATTCGACGCTCACCTCGATTTTAACGTAGAACGCCAACGAACTTTGATTTTCCATGTCAGATTTATTTGCGTAAACGCTGCGTATTTTCGCGCAGGCTATCTCGAAATCGTCCACAGGGGCTAGTGTCACATTCCATAGGTTACAGTACAGCGACATACATGGAGCTTCGAACCATTCTTCTTTCAAAATTCGTACTCTGCGGAATAAAACAATTAAATAATTAATCACTTGTTGGTATTTTACGCAGACGATATTGCGATAATGGTAGAGGAAGCAGAGGAACTAGGAGCTATTATTAAAACGCTACAAAAATATGTGGAAAAGAATGAGTGAAAGCAAATGTGGGGAAAACAAAAATAATGGTATTCAGAAAGGGGACAGAAGGAAGTCAGGCGAGAGTTGGAAATATAAGGGAAATAAGATCGAGGAAGTGAGTGAATTCAATAATCTAGGCTTTCGGTTCTCCGCAAAAAAACACGACGGGGCAACACCTGAAGAGACTGGAGGGGAAAGAGAGGAAAGCAATCAACGCAGTGTGAGGTGTCATGAAAAGGGCAAGGAAAGATCACATGAAGTCGAGATTACAATTCATAAATTCTCTAGTCAATGCGAGAGCTTTGTACGGAATTGAAGTATGGGGCTGGAAAAGAAGGAGGTAAAAGAAGGAGGTAATGGAGAAATTACAAGGAACTTGCGTAAAAATGGCAATGGAGGGGGGGGGGGGTAGCAAGCAATACGCCCGACTATATATGGAAACTGGAAGCGGGAGACAAAGTGTAGAGGTGAAACTGAGGCGAAGAGCAGGTACATAGGTAATAAAGCTCGGAGAAATGGAGGAGGATAAGTGGCCGAAAATATGTCTAAGGGCGGAAATGAGGGAAATAAAGATCAGAAACGAGTTGAGGTGGGGGAAATAATTAAAGAGGATTATGGGGGAAGTGGGCGACCGCCGAGTTATAGGCCTCATATGTGACGGGGAAGAAATACCAAGCAGTTGGAAAAAGCACTCCGCGGAGGATGCGAGAGGATGGAGGAACAGCATTCGCAAAAAGCATGGACGAAAGTTGACCGATCGTCGTTCAACGAGTTGTACAAGAAGATGAAAATGGGAGTCGAGAGGGGAGCATACTGGGACTGTACGAGAATCGGAGGCAGGCTGAACGAAGAATGGACCAGGCTGAGAGTGGCAATGTAGGAAAAGTGGGGAGAAAGCATTTCGAAATTGGATGTGCGGGGTACGCGGTACCAAAGAGGAATAACATATTTTGGAGCGTGAAGAAGCGAGGAAAAATATCAAGAAGGAATTCGTGCAGAAAATGAGAGCATGGATAGAAGAGATAAGGGGAAACGAGCTGCGAGAATGAATAGCGTAAACATTAAAAGCAGAAATTAGAAGAGAAGTTTGTGTGGATTCGAGGGAATTCACTAAGCTCAAAAAGACAGTTGCGGAGGAGAGGAGAAGAAACTAGAAGGAGGAGGAAGAGTCGGATTGAGTGTAGGAATTATCGGGCAAACGGAGATTCGAAAAAAAAGGGAAAGTTGTGTTTATATAAATATCAATAGTGGTTGATATTTATATAAACCACTATTTTGGTTTATATAAATAAACCAAAGTAGTTGTAAGACTATGACGATGTAACGAAGACGCAACGATGATGGAGGAAAGATAAGGTGGTCATGTAAAAAGCGCAAGACGTTGTACACTGGAAAGACAATAGAATACAATACCTATTAGTTTTTTATTTTGCACTGAGAGGTATCTAGAGGTGCATAAAGCCTATATACTGATATACTTATCTAATTTATCATTTGGTTAGGAATGCGTAGGGTAAACCAACTAGTGAATGGACGAAAGCTGATTTATATTCAAAATACATAAAGAATATGAATTATTGATAAAAACGCGAATCATTATAATTTATCAAAAAAATCACAGGTGTCGTTAAAACCGATTTCTTAGTTTAATATCGAATTTTAAGGCCACACGGAATTTTTCTAGTTTGTGGTACTTGCACCCCGCGAAGTTAGTTACGAACCGGCTGTGCACAGTGGTTTCGCCTAAAGGCGAAAACAATCATTTCTATGAGTTTCAAGGGTAAGTATTACTTTCATTACTTAAGATAGAATCAATCTTTGATTTTCTGTAAAATTTAAAAATAAATCCGTAAGGACAGTTTAGAATCGGACATGAATTACACACACATAGAATTAGACAAGTTTATCCGCTGGTGCTGTATTCTGACCCCTTTCCAGTGAATGACCGTATGTGCTCTGCTCTGATAACCTCAAAGCCGAGTATTGCTCATCTGCTGAACATCGCAATATTGATTACTGTTAAGAGATGACAATGTACATTTCATTAAATGTTGTCATAAAACCATTTGACTAGATTTTTAAATTTTTACAAAATTAAATTTTCGATTTATCCGTCGAAACAAACTTTGGTAGTTCTTTATTTAATGTATTTTCGGTAGTTCTTTAAGGTACCCTTCGCGGAGGGCCGTATGTTGTGGAGGTCTGAGGAGGGCCGTTCTGAATCATTGGTTAAATGACAGTAGCGCTTAATAAAAATAAGTCACAAGCAATTATCACACCCAACGACAAACTAGAATAAGAACATTTCGCACAATTTTCGATTATCTAGACATTTTCTCTGAAAAGTCGTGGCTTCGATAATTCTGCTAATCACATTTTTCTGAGTTTTATCATCAATATTTCTTTGAAACATTCGGTGACCCCCAATTTTTATCGTCGTTATGGAATCTTAAGATTTTTGTACACGCATGAGCAGTTTATATCAAGCATCTAGAGTTATTTAGTGTACCAATTATTGGATAGAAATGTGACTAGCGTCATCTCCATAAAAGTTCGATAACTTGGCTTGAAGTCGTAATAACGAATATAATACTCCTATGTATAAGAATATTATCGTTTTTGTGCAACACAGTCATCTCCAAATCTAGCAATTTATAAAAATAAACAATACATCTTCATCTTTCACAGCGTTCATCTACATTACCCGTCCATTTACTGGTTATTTCTTTCATTCACTGACCATTTAGCCATTTTGCTACTTATTTATAAATGCCGCCAATATTATTTGTTGTAATTACTTCGAATATTTTTTAACTATCATAATAATATATTTGGCGAGCTATAGCAATTAAAAAGTTAGTTTTCATAATATTTTCATTTTCCAGTCCATCCGAAGCTACATTGTCGTTATTCGTCCATTCACTGGTCGGTTTACCCTATGTACATTGAACAGAACGTGTGATTGAAAAAAAGCGAATGTCGTGAAAAAAGGTCATAAACGCAATAGAATCGAACGGAAACCCTTGCGTTTCAGGTAAAAGAAATTTTCGTAGAGATTAAACTAGAGAAGCTAACTCGTTCTCTACTGTATTACATAGAGAAGGAAATATATCTGGAAATCACTTATTTCACTCACTCGTCAGATCCCACGTAAGCCTCGTTACCATAGTCAACAAATCGAACTTTGATCGTGTATCCCAATTGGCAAGGTTCCAATGCATAATCAAGCACTTGACACCTGTACCATATGCCATCCGTAAATTTCGCACAGCACGGTGAATCTACTGACAGAATAGCGTCGAACAGTTAAAGTCCCTTTGAATCTCGTGGAGGTTGAGTTTTTTAAATAGAGGTTATAATATTTTACCTTTGTCGGTAATCTCCAAAACCGGCTGGTCGTTGGCGTGAAGTTGCATCTCAAGCATTATCCTATCGTATTGCTTTCGTTGGTCCATAAGGATCTGTACAAAACGTGAAAATATTTTTTAACGTTCCCCGCAATTGAGTTTTTCGTTTGAGGTAGCTGTAAAACGCATGTGGCTCAATATCTAAGTTATATAGTTACCGAAAATATTTTTGCAATTATTAGAATGAAGAAAAAGTGATGGCACGATACATTCTATTAATTTAAAGAGAGTAACAAGATATTGAATGTATTTGTTCGTACAAACTCTACGAGGATGGAATGATCTGATCCTTTCATTCAATCAAGGCTAAACATATGGAGCAACTAAAACTGAATATATCAGAGAATGTTCAGAGAATAAATGTTACTTTGAACGTGGATTTTTTAATAAATGACAACGGATACATTTTCGCCTGGTTAAAATTCCAATTTGATAGTTCGTGCATCGAACGATTCAACATCTTCGATGTCAAGTTCGCCCGTGCATCGAAAAATCACAAGGGTTTTTTAGTGCCAATGACAAGAGAAAATGGCTCACTAATTTTTTAAAATTTACGTCGATATTGAAAAAAATGTGGATTGCAGGCGAATTTCCGGAACTGTGAACTCCAAGGGTCAATGGTAAGTGCTTTGCGCTCATGATTTACATCAGCCCTCTGCCGTGTCACTAATATAACACGTACGTATATGCGTGTGCGTAAATGCATATTTGTGTAGTCATAGCAACGCGCAACCTACTTTTCAAAAAATATTCAAGTTTCATAATTCTCACCATGTACGCGAAGTTTTCGGATTTTCATGAATGTTGAGAGCAACAGGCCTTAACATTGTTATGACGTGCGTTTGAAAGAAATAATATATCTTAATTTGTATCTTCGTATCAATTGTCTGCAAATTTAGGGTCAGCCATTTTTATACTTTGTCCGAAAATACATAGAGGGCCAACTATTCCAGTTATATGACTGAAAAATTGATTATATCATATATTAAGTTATAGTTATTTAAATGTTATCTTTTATGCAAGTTTTTTTAATTATGCGTATACTTCCGCTTTAAAATGTTATAAAATCATCGACTTTGTTCTGTAACAAACTTCTCTCCACACAAAAACAAAATCTTGATTTCGATCTGACATGGCCGTACGTTTAAGTTATTCCTTTCGCAACGGGCCGTATATTGCGGGGACATAAGGAGGGCCCATTCTGAATCATTGGTAAATTACAGTGGCGCTCGATAAAAATAAGTCACAATCAATTCTTATACCCAACGAATTGGTGAAGTCACAATCAATTCTTATACCCAACGATCAACAGGAATAATAAAATTGGCGCTAATTTAGTAGATTCGGACATTTTTATATTTTCTCTGAAAATATTGCGGCAACGAAAAATCTTCCGCTAGTCTCATTTTCTAAGTTTTATCATTAATATTTTCTTTGAACATTCGGTGACCCCCTGTTTTCATTATCGTTATAGAATCTTTAGATTTTTTACTCGCGAAATGTGGCCAGCGTGTCATCTCCATAATGCGTCGTAAAAATAAGTCGATTTTTAGAGTCGTAATTTTTTGTAATTGTTCGGTAACTTGGCTTGAAATTTTACCAGTATATTGCGAGGTATTTTCACCCAATTATAGACGACAATCAGTTGTTGAATCCTCGGGTTTGTGGAAGGAATACCTTTGGGGGGGGGGGTGCAAATTACGTAACGCAATTTGGGGGGAGGGAGGGAGTCCGGCCAGGCGTCACGGTTCTACGTATGTGGGGGGACGGGGAGGCCAAGGTATGCGTTACGACACGATTTTAGAACTGCCAGAAATAGCCAAATTTCTGCATGTTCAAGGTTTTAATTGAAAAATCGCGCGCAATCTTACCGCCGAAAGTTGACAGCTTTCCATACGAAATGTCAGTTAAGGGTGAAAAACACGTGGCTTTCTCCAAGCAAAGTTTGGAAACATTAAAGAAATAATAATTCTTGAAAGTATATATATTCAAAAATATGTTGGCAAAATTTTAAGTCAAAAGTCCGGAAGTTGACGGAGTTATAGTGACTTTAGTGCGAACAGGTAGCGTGACGGATGAGGACCCTCAGTCCTTACAGGTATGGCATCGTCCAGAATAGATGAAGTGCAGTGTGTTATTATTTTGTGAAATATAATGAAGATGAAGAACCGTCATATCGCCCGATACTCGATACTTAAAGGGCTTACACCACTGTAATCGTCTAGAATTATGCGATTTTTTGCGATTTTTTTTGGTGGAAGGGCAAGTAACAGGATGATAATATTCAAGGATGTTATTAGTCATATCTTCGAGTGAATAAAAAAATATATATTAAAAAATTATACAAAATGGTGACGCTGGTGCGACTCGCACGAGGCATGTTGAATTTAAGACGGTCTGCGGCACGCAGTATAACTAACGCAAATTTGAATGTAGAAAAAAATATAAAAAGTTCTATTAATTTACATGAGTATAGCTAGAGAAATACGTAGAGGATTTCGAAAATATTAATTTTTGTGTAATAGGGAACGTTACTGCCAATTTCTTCGGCTAGAGGGGACATTGTATTATAACGTAAACAGAATATGATGTTTAGTGAAGTTCTCTTTGGTTGTGCCTGTGTTTCTACGACTACTGTTGAATTTTGTTTAAATAATCCGTTTGTCGTGGATAAATTGTGGAGAATGCATCAGTGTTGTGCAATTGGATGCAGAAATGACGGCGTTCATTTATTTCCAAAAAACGAAAAACTTCGCAAGCAATGAGAAATGGCTATACGTCGCAAGCACTTTACAGCTACAAAACATTCAAAGCTATATTCTGATCATTTTAGATCTGCGAACTATAGAAATTAAGGATTTGTTACAGCTCAGTGTATAAACATAATATTTTTGACGCTATTTACTTCTACATGTATATTGTAACGTAGTTAATCATCATAACCTAAAAAATTCTATTTGAAATATTTGCATTCTTTTAAACCTTTTAGTATTATTTTATTACATAATACTTACTTAGCTCATTTTCATTCTTTACGGGGATGAAACTGAGCCGGAAAATATTGAAAAAATGGGTTATACCTTCCCTGTTTGTTTGGAGCAAAAAAAACCTCGAAAGGATGAACAGAGAAGGAAAAGAGTAGAAACTGATTTTTCAATTCAATTGTTTATGTTATGTTTACGTGGCGCCATCTGCGCTAAGCTTTGCGTACGGTTCTCTATTGGCGAACACTAAGTGAAAGCTCAATTTTTGACAGAAAAAAGGACTATCATTTGTTAATAAATAATGTTATAATTAACCCATGGAAAATCCCGTACGTATTTCTCCTCGAAATGTTATTTTAAAGATTTTCTCAAAATTTGGAGTGAATAGAATGGAAATTGTTGGAGTTATGCTGCGTGCCGTTTTGAAAAATTGTGTTTCGAGAAAAACGGTCGACGTCCCGCACACGGGCCAGTCACTGCCACCGCAAACCCACACGGGCCCACAGCCCTTTTTTATACAGATTCCAAACTTTTTTTCCCTTATTATAAATGGTTCAAAGCATTTTTTAAGCCAATTAAAAAAAAAAACAATTTTTGGACAATTCGACAGTAGTGTTACCCTTTAACTCCTTAGCAGTCAGGCGAAAATGAGATTTTCGTGCTACTTTTGTGTTAGAAAAAAAAATTCATAGATTTATCCTATAATTTCAGTATTACGGTTTTTGAGGGTGCTGAATCCGAATCTGAAATCAGATTTCCAAAATTCAAAATGGCAGATGCAATATGGCGGATGCAAATTCGAAAAATGGTTTGATTCCCCCGAAAGTGGGTACCGTCTGGTTTTTGAGGTCGCTGAATCCGCATCTGAAATCGGATTTCTAAAATTCAAAGTCGTGGATCCACTATGGCGGGCGAAAGTTTAAGTTTTTCTTTGATTAAGTTGATTCGAATTTAAGCGCCTAAATGCGAGAAAATATCTAACATAATATAGAAAATGATATAAACAATATAAAAATCAAATTAAAAAAATGCAACGCCCGTAAAACATGTTTAAATGCAAAAAGCACATTTTTTTTAATACAAAAAGTACAAAAAAATACAAAATCGGAGTCAACAAGCGCCACGTCCTCGATTCGTGACTCTGGGTTCGGCAGAGAGCGGGATATGAAACCAAAAAAATCTTTCACATTTTTTTACTATGGATAATTTGTCATAAATGGTTTGCTAAATTTTCTGTTGGTCATAATGTATCAGAGCTTGATACTTAGAGTCAGGACTCGAATTCGAAATTCGCGAAACCACAAACCGACCAAAAATCTAGAGATATAAATTTTTGTCGAAATCCAACAACTTTTCGATTTTTCTCCCGCCATAGGGATTCGCCATTTTGAATTTAAAAAATCCAATCTCAAATTCGGATTCAGCGACCTCAAAAACCATAACATATACACATTCGTCGAAATTAAACTATTTTTCGAATTTGCGTCCGCCATGTAGGATCCGTCATTTTGGATTTGAGAAATTCGATTTCAGATTCGGATTCAGCGACCGCAAAAACCATCACATACTCAGTTTCGTCGGAATCAAATTATTTTTAGAATTTTCGTCCGCCATATTGTATCTGCCATTTTGAATTTTGGAAATCCATTTCAGATTCGGATTCAGCAACCTCGAAAACGATAAGGTAATTACTTTCGTCGGAATCAAACTTTTTAGAATTTGCATCCGCCATTTTGAATTCTGAAAATCCGATTTCAGATTCGGATTCAGCGACCTCAAAAGCGATAATTTACCAAATCACAGTAAAATCGATGTACAGTCCGACCTCCGAATAAGAAACCCGGCAATAAGAAACTTTCCCCAGTTTCTCACTCGAGCGCTTCCCCCATTCCGACTCGAACTCCGAGGTCAAGAATTTTGTGCGCGGAACCTCTGGTTAAGAAACTAGCCTGGGAGAGATTGTTCGGGCAAAATAGAGTGAACGTTGTAGTGTAAATTGATGTGTGCATGCGTGCGTGAGTATGTGTGGGTGCGTGTGTGAAAGTAACAAAAAATCTACAAGTTTATTAGAAATTGTTTGTATTGATTAAAAAGATAGATTTATGTTTTGACTTCATATAAAATGTGCTACAGTCTGATCTCTTACGCTTCTTTACAGTTCCGGTCATTTTATGACAGTTAATAGTAATTCAGATACAGTAGTACACAATAATATTCAATAGTATGTATATTAACGTGAAACAAAAAATCGCTAAATAAATGTCCACGCGCAGTCGAAAACTTTTTTGTATGGGCGATGTGAATACTAAGTTGCAACTCGTTCGAGAGAGTTTCTTGTTGAGAGGATCGCATGCGGAAAAGAGTGAGAGAGACAGACAGAGTCAGTGAGCGCGGAGCGCGCACGTGGTGGTGGTATGCGATATATGAGAAAAACTCTTCCCCTTGGGGGCTTTTGGTTTCTTATTCAGAGGTCGGACGTAGTCAAGACACGTTTTTTTTTGCGTGCCTACATATGTGTCATGATACAAAAGTGGCATGACTTTTTTCTGCCCAGATGTGTGGCACTTGATAGTCAAGGGGTTAAGGTAAGTATCAATATTCTAGAAAAAAACATAACTTTATATCAAGGAAAACGGAATGAAAACTTTGAACGTGTTTTTCTCGTAACAACTTTTTTCGATCTTGCCCCAGCGAATACTCAAATATGTATCAACCGATAAAAAAAATTGAAATTTTTGTAATCGCAGTGTATATAGTTGTATATAGCCGATTTTTTAAATGTTGATAATAACTATTTTCAAAGACTGCTTGAATTGCTTGAATGAACGGGCTTAAAAATAGAAAAAAAAATTCAAACCGTCGCCATTTAAGCACCTGTTACGTAACGGACTAGAGGCGGGGGTTTCCCAGCCAGGCGTTACTGTCCTGGTACGGGCGGGTGTCGAAAATTGGGGACTTTGGCGTTACATAATTTGTGTATACTCCCGTAAGGTTGTTATGGGGTCAACACGTTACCACAGAGTTGAATTTTTTCTGGACGTTTATAACTCCTTTGCTGAACATCCCGTACTGTTTGGATACGATCCACAGTTCTGTATATTGGAGAAAAAAGTCGGAAACGACGTATTTTGTGGGCTAATTACATTACGCTTATGGAAAACTCCCGATCACTTTTCAGTACATTATCAATATCTGCCAAGAAGATACTACCACGGAGCTGAAAAAATAGGTGCAGTTCGACTAACTATCGGACTAACCCTAAGTACCGCGAAAATGAGGATTTACAGTACCGTTATAAAATTATTATTGTTTTCAATAGCGAATTTGCAGGAAAATCAAGCACACCAAAAATTGTGTTGTGCTATCATGACAACCTCGTAGACGGCACAAATGCTACATATCTTATCCGTATTCGGTAATTATGCCCGGGCTTCTCAAACTATTCGCTCAGGATAATTAACAACGTATATATATTATTTGTTCTGAAGCTCTTAATTAGTAATACTTACTTAATATGATATGATTTGATAACTGTGTTCGGAAATGGTATTTTTCTAGAAATTTCTAGGCAGAGACAAAATAAAGCGGGTTTTTTGTTCATACATAAATTTGTTTTTTAGAATATCGGGAAATTATTGAAGTTTCTTATATCTTCCAGATTATAGACAGCTTTAGTACAGAACTTTTCTTTTCAGCCATCTTTTTTACTCGGACCGATATTTATTGTTGCCAGCTCCTTGGGCTGATATTGAGGTTACGAACGGGACGCGTATGTCTCTAACTTCGCAACACTTCTGCCAACCTAGGCATTATCATATACCACGATTTACGGCGTTGCTAATTTGTCTCGAGTTAATTGAGTGAGAAAAAGTTATAGAAAATAATTATACAAAGTAATGAAAACATTTGATATAATGACTGAATGTTTAAAAATGCATATTTTTACAAATAAATGTAGAAAAATAGTTCGAAAATGTACGTTTAATATGACGATTATTTGATAGCTAACAGTTGGTTACAGTCAATCCTTAAATAACAACCTTAAGGATATGACGGGCACTGATCCAGATATGAGGCAACTCATATCTGGAAAAAAGAAATAGACCGCTTAAAGCTCTTTTTAAAAACGAACAGAGTGTATATCGTTGTTCGATCTATACGTAACCCGTCTAGGAGAAAACGTTGTCGCGGGATTTTTCCCGATCGAACGTACGGTACACATTGCCTTAAAGTAGTGCGAGCACAGTAGTTAGTTGAAGGAGAATTCCGCTATGAAAATGGTCAAATATCCCTATCGGAAAAAAAGTCATATAATAAAGTATAACTGAACAAGAGCGCGGTCATATCGCCGGTCCCGTAAGAAACCGTGCTAAATCTATCGATTTTTATTGTTTATTCAGCTATTCATTAACCTTTCTAGAGTTTTTAAGTACACGCACCTGTATGCTTTACCTGCAGCACGGAAACACGATTCAATAGAGATCTAATTATCACGTACGTGCTCATACTACCTTAGGGTATTACAAACGACTTATTTATTGTAATGTACCTTTGAGCTCTTGTTATCCAGAAGATGCATACAGAGATTGAGAAGGCCGATCTTGCCAACTTCTGCCTTTACAACTTGAACTTCTTCGGGAATTTCTACGAGTCTCCAGTGAAGGGAGCGGACGTCGAACGTGACATTGTGCGGAGTGGACGTAAGTATTTCACCGTCTATAAGAGAAAGTGTATCGGGAAGCGATATACAATCTAATTCACCCATCGCTACTCGCTGATGTATTTCGATCTCGTCAGCGCTGCAGGTGAAGTTGGCGGTGCCGGCTATTATAGGGTCATTATTAACATATGTTGAATTTTCATTGTCAGCGAATGTTTTGGAGTCTTGGTTATCGGGGTCTTCCTCATTGGCGAGTATGTTTTTTGATTTCGGAATGGACGTCAAGGTAGGAATTTCCGCGGACACGGAAGAATCCATAGCGATATACTCGATCTCGAGATAATCATCTCCTTCGTGCTCTTCGGTATCGCTGTTATCGTTGTGATTCGAGTCTTTCTCACTTTCATCGAAACCGCCGCCCTCATAGCAAGCTTCGTTCTTTTTTTCAATGATTTTCTGTTCGTCGTCTGTATCTTCAGCGTTGTCTTCCGTTTCTCCACTACCAACGATATCATTATACCCAGCTTCTTGCAAAAACTCGTCGTCTTTGATGTAACCATCGATGATGACATCTTCATCCCCGTTCATGGTAGTGTTACTTTTGTCACTTGATGATTCCAATATTGCGCGGGCGGTTCGAACATTCATGTGTAAGTCACGACGGAGATATGTGATTAAGTCGCATCTCTTCTGATTCGTCACGATAACAGATACCTGAAAAAAGCAAACCTCGTCGCGTTAAAAATTCTCCTTTTTGCAACGTCGATGAGAACAGGTACCTCCAGGTGATCCGGCTGACGCCCGAGCACGCAAATCTCGCATTCACGCTCGATTAATAGAGCGTGGATTCTGTCTAAATCAGAAATATTCCATTTGCCCGTTTCTGTATTCTAAAATATGGAGCAGCGTGTTAAATATTTGACGCATTCCGTGTCAGCTGCACTTATCCACGAGATACGTACCGGAAATAAACCGCGGATCACGCACTTAGTGCCTTGACGCGGAATATTAACGAGTGCCACGTCCTTTCGGACTTTATAGTCTTCGCATTCTTCGATATTGCCGTAATCGATGAATTCAACCTGCAATTAAAGTTTTTCGTATCACAGTGTTTGGAGTATCCGTAGATCAGGTTCAGCCTATGATACCGATAGAATACATCGAATTTTTCCGGTCAAACGATGCTTCTATATTATGTAAGGAAACAATGTCATTCTAGTCATTACTTAAGAAAACTTTCGTGGGAGCATTTAGAAATTCACTTAAAGAAGTTATTGTAGCGTCTTGTACGCTTCCCTATTAACTCCTTTTTTTGAATTGGATTCGACTGTCCAGAATATATGGCCCGATTTGATTTACGGTTATGTTACTATCAAGTGCAGTCACACTCTCATATCCGTAATTTACTTCGGACATTAATTTACCTCAATCATGTTGTTGTCCAACATTCGGTGAACTTGTGCCCTATACCATTTACTGTTAGCGTGATATTGGGCAATGCAGATTTCTCCTTTTTCCCACACGCGATTGCGCTCTTGGGCCTCAGTCTTGTCATATTTTTCCGCCAAAGTTTTCTCTATGTAACGCAACGTTTGCGCACCTTGAACCGTCACAAAAAATGTTATCAAGTATAGAGAAAAGGTAAAATCGGGGACAAATAAACGTAAAACTAAGCTAAATTTGTATACTTTGACGAATGGAATGGAGATAGAGGCAACCGTCGTTGTCCAGACTTGTGGGCATGGCTGTAAACACATCGTCCGTAATTGGCTCGGCCGATAGCCACGCCGTTGGTTTTTCAGTGGTTGGCATGAGTACTTGGTCAGCTGAGGAATCCCCGTTCGAAATCAGCGTTACCACTGACGGCAATACAGTTTCATTGTCCTCATGGTTGCTCGAGATACTTAAAATGGATATCATGGTATCTTCAGCGGAACTAATTTCTGACGTCGAATCTCTATCGGTGCTTCCCTCATTTTCTTGGAACAATTCGTTCGTCTGTCTCTCCTCGGCTTTCTTGTCATCGTCAACGCACGATATGTATCTCTTCAGTTCCGCCGCGAGAATGTTCGTCTTCTTTTCGTTGTATCTGAAAATTGCGATATGTTTAACACGCGACCTATCGACACAAACGTTTCGACGTGATTACATCAAAACTCGACGAAATCATGCAAACAAATTTTTAAATGTCAATAATCATTATGTTTGCAAGTTTTACAGTTTCATCGGCAAAGCAAGGCCGGTTTCCACCAATAGACGATTGATAGAGTTGATCTCGATTCTTGCTGGAGCGAGAGGTCCGTCGATCTTTACTTGCTCGACCCAAAGTTCGACATCGAGATCGTTCGTTTCGATGCTATCCTATTGATAAAGTAAAAGATATTTGATTATGCAGAGCTCGACGACTTCGGAAATTTAAATTCCCATCAGGTCAGGTATGTCCGGTAAGTCGAACAAACTTACTACTTTAGAAATGTAGAATTTGGCGCCCTCATTTTTGGCAATTATGTCTTTGAGCTTCAGGCACGACGTTGAGAGCCATACGAGAGAACCACCGCACGGATATATGCCGGCCAATTTAACACTGAAAGCGTAAGTTCGTGTCGCCCAAAATTTTTTCTTCAGCGCCTGCAGTTCGGAAATTGGAATGATTTCCGTGAACGACAAATCATACAAAAAGACTTCAGCACTCTCGGGGTTCTTGAATCCAACAATTTTGCCACGGCAGAACAAGCCATCGCGAGCAGAGTACACTGCACACTGATTGTTGATCTTCCATTCACTATTGGTCGGAATGTGCGCGTTTTTCTTGTAGAATCTTTGCATTTCTGCCGTCATACTATCGTACGAAGCATCGTTACTAGGATCGGCAACGTAAATCGTATCGGGCGATACCACACGAATTATCTTCACCCTTAGCTTGAACGGATCGTTGGTTTCTTCGGGGCTTGAAGTTTTTGAGTCTGTGGTCCGTTTGCTTGCATTCCTTTTCGCTGTCCGTGTATTACGCACCTTGTTTGTGCTATTACGCGTTTTCGGTGGTGAAATCGGTGCCTCAGTTCTGCCCGCTGATCTATAAGTCGAATATCGACACAGTTATTAACATCATATACATGAAGGTTTTGTATCGTTTGCCTAGTGAGGCGCAGGCGAGTGGAAACAAAAGGGGGTTGACAACAGACTGGAATAACCATTTTTTTCGTCCTTCTCTCTTCACTAATATTGAAGTACCTTCAAGTACACGCCGTCAAGTAATTCGAACTAATTTCAGGCTACATTTCTTTACAGATCGTTAAGTAATGTGCCATCAAAAATAAGCTATGAGCCGTGATCACTTCTGTTCAACGACGTTTCGCGTAGGAATTCACAACAAAATCTGCATTCAATCGGAATTTCAATACCACGGAATTACTGAAAAATGTTAAACGATTCGAACGTACTGAGGATAATAAGAAACGCTTGTTATCAATAACAATTATGACAAACATGGATTGGCAACCTTCTTCGAAGTAGATAAAGAATTATTTCTTTGAAATGTGATTGTTCGGATCTGTTACCTCGGTCCCGTAGAGATCGCTAAGCTTTTTGCCACCAATAACGCGGCAACATTAATTTCGGTCGAGGTATACAAAACCACAGTGTAAACGTCATCGTGTCTTTCGAAAGCAAACAATTGACCAAATGCATGCTGGAAATGCTGGGATATGAGAGCTTCGGCGTCTCCGGTCCATTGGTCGTTAATTGGTTTAATGTCCGACAGCGATACTTTTATTGCCTGTCGATTGAACGTCATCGATAAATCAGCAATACATAGCTTCTCTGTTTCATACGGATGTGGATAAGCGTTGTTAGAAAAAATGAAGGAGTTGTTTACCTGAGTCGATGCGGTCATGAAGTTTTCGGGCAATTTACGAATCTTTTCATAATCAACCGTAATTGTCGGACCAAAATCGACGAGAATAACCGTCACTTTTCGTGATCCTGTTGTTTCTGTAATTATAGCGCGACGCCACACGCCTTCAGCTTCTTCTGCGGCACAAGCTACTCCTGGGTGGCACGATATTTATTTACCTTTAACAATCTGATGAATTAAATTAAATTTAAAACATTGAAAACTTACCGATCTCTGGTACGTGGATTATGCCATCGTCAGATTTGACTGTCTCAATGTAATACGCGTTCATTTCAGCCGACATATTATCGAGATAATTGGAATGATCCTCTACCTACACGAGAATGTTTGTCATTGTAATATTTTACGATTATCTGATTGACGGTTATCCCTCAAATATGAATGTTAACAAACAAATACAAGCGGTTAAAATGTGAAGACTCCATTGGCTGCTTATTATTGTTGATCTAGTTATTTCAATTGTTACAGTCGCTCATTCAACATGAGGAATCTGCACGTCTTATGCTTTTGACGATAAACTATACGTTTTTGCGCAAAACTCGCCTTTTGGACGTATATGCACTCAGGAGATTCCACATGAGTCACTTTTACGTTGTGGTAGGAGTTCAATGCCATATCTTCTCGGTAGAATCTTCGTACTGCACGTGGTGTCATTCGCTGAAAAGATTTCATGAATGCGTGACAACTTGTTTTAAGGGCGTCACAAAAAATTGTCATTTAGTTAAAATGATCGTCTATTTGTAATTAGACGCATTAGAATTAAAAAAGCCTTGGAAATAAATTTTAAATGTGATTACTTTTCTACTTAGAGTTTAAGATTTTCATGTGACTAATGGATCGTATTATGGATCGTTAGAAAATTTGATCGTGCCAAGACGAAATTGAATATATACACAGAGTTATGAACTTGCCGCAAGCAATTTACAGAATAGATCAAATATTGCAAAAAGTTTATGCTTCCTCCACATGCTGGGAAAGCGACCTGTTTACCTCGTTTCTTTTTACGAATTCATTTTTCTCGATACACTTCGCTTGTAGCAACGCTATTGTAAATACATATTGTCACTAAAATAATCATATTCAAGTAAACAAACTTGCGTGTTTATTGCGCATTGGAATTATATTGTGAAAAAGAACGACCAGTACGCGCGAGGAAGAAGAATAAGTCGAAGAAACGTACTAGCAATTGGTGGGCGGTGTTAAAAGCACCGCAGTCTGAATATATAAGGTGGTCGCGAATGGAAGGGCAATTGTTCCTTAAATGTCCCTTGCTGAGATCGACGCAAAACGTGTGGCCCTGGATTTTCACTACGTGCATCACGACGGACTCGGAGGGTTCTCTAACCGTACAGAACAATAGAATGTCCAACATAGTCCAACATTTATCAGTGTTGTGAGTAATTATCTTGATCATGCGTTGTTATAAAAAATGAGAAAATAACAAACGATTGGAACTCACTGATATTTGGCCAATGCTTGGCAAGCCTCTGACGTCCATTTACCATTTTTCGGCACAATATCGAACAAAGCACAGTTTAGCACCATCGGTGCTGGCATCGCGAGTGGCTTTGTGATATTTCGCAAACGCTCTTTGGGCACTTGGTGCTCGGTGCTTCCATTATCCACATCGAACACTTCGTACGTGTCCGATTCGTCGTCGTTCGTGTTAACAGAATTTATTCTTCCACGATACCATTTATGACTGAGTTCATGTTTTACAGCGTAAAGCGTGTCTGAAAATTTTTATTCGTAGATCTTACACCATAATAAATGATTATCGAATAGAATAGATCTTCATGATATGGGAGTCTTCTGCAAGGCCTCATATACCAAATACTTTTTTGCATCCGAAGCGGGAGTTTCACTTTTTCTCAGGTACGAACAAAATGACAATGCTATAATGTTGTCGTTGTGTAACCTGTCCTTCGACGGGTTGAATGTCGAGTGAATACAAAGAACATAATAAAGCAAGAGGTCTGGAGTTTCCTTATATGGCAATATACACTAGGCCAAAGAATTAAAGGATATTGAAAAAGTCCGCCAATTTTAGGGTCATTTTCAAATAGCTGTAACTCCTCGAAAAATGTTCGTACAGCAAAATAAAAAAAAGCAAATTGAACGTGTGAATGTCTAGTTTTGAGATCTTGAGCTCAAAAATTTTTCGCATCAGCCAATTTTTAGTAGGCATAAATAAAACCAAAGTGAAAAAATGTTTCAAAATTTTTGCTCGTCTTTCACAGTCTGCATGGACTTTTTATAATTTTTTTTGAATAATCGGTTTAGTAGGATCGTCTAGCTGGATTCTTCCCCTTTAATTTGAGCGGTGAGAGAGCTCTGAACGATTTTTTCTCGCTGAGTTATCGATGTTCAAAGCACAAATGACACTTTTGACTTTGATGACTGATTACTCGGAGACTAATGGTCGCACAGAAAAAAACCAGAGGGTTTTGGAAACTTTGAAGTATTCTCTATAAGATGCTTTTATTATTTTTTTTATCAAGATTTTTTTTTATGCGGGAAAATGTATTTAAAAAACGTGAAAAATGGCATATTTACGAATATTCTTTTAACTAAGGATTATTTTGCCAATATCGAATAGATCAACAAAAAAATCGGTTTTTTATGACCTCAAAGTATCCTAAAAAAAGCCCTCAAAAGTTTAAACCCCTGCGATTTTTTTTCATTGTGTTCCGAATGATCGAAATTGTGGTTTTTGCCAAAAATCGATTACTAACTTTACGACATTTTATTCGTCTTTTGAGAATCACAATTTTGTTTGGCACTGATCCGAAGTTCCGGTGCTAAAAAATGTTGATTGTTGAACAACGGGAACAAATTTTTGTTTAATGAAAAAAAAAATTACTTAAAATTTTTTTTTGACAAAAAAAAATTAATTAAATTTTTTTTTGACAAAAAAAAATTAATTAAAAAAAATCGAAAATTGTTAGAATTTTTTTTATAGCGCTGAACGTTTTTCTCGACACGACGAGCGATTGGAGTTGTTGGAATTCACAGTTCTTCGAATGTGTGCGTGTGTACAATTTACATTAAGGATACGACACCCTACGCACACGTCCCACGATCATTAATCGAGACTCATAACTGAGGGATGCAAAGTTTCTCATCTCTCAAAAACACAATCGTGTCACGTTCATCTGACCGCTGTATTTTCTAGCTTTCTTTTAATATTGATTTAATTTTTAGTTGCAAAACCGTATGCCCTTCTGTCAGTCACTGTTTTTTCGGCTGCAAGTTTTTAACTCTTGCTTAATTTTGTTCAGCGTTCACCTTATGGTATGAGCTTTGTTTAAGGAAAAAAAAGTTTTTTTTTTCAAGGTCATACAAAAGTCGAGACTTTTGGTAATTGAAAAAAAATCTTAAGGAGGCGACATTTGTCTACAGTCGAAAATGCGCGTGTGGTCACGCTTTTGCGTAAGGGTCGTTATACGCAACAGCAGGTTGCCAATATGATGGGCGTTACTCAATCGGTAATCAGTCGTGTCTATGCCCGATTTCGTGAGACTAGTAACTATACCCAACGTTCGGGATAAGGTAGACGACGAATAACTACCAATCGCGATGACAGGGCCATAGTGCGACATGCTCGTCGAGAGCCCGCCATACATGCCCATACTATCGCTCATCGGATTCAAAATCGTCGACAGGAGTTTCCTCGGCGATCCATTTCGGCACAAACGGTCCGGAATCGTTTACACGAGCAAAGACTACATTCTCGTCGCCCAAATCGAGTGCCTATGCTAAATAGCAGGCATCGTAGGGCCCGACTAGCGTACGCTCATCGTCATCAAAACTGGGGTCGGAGACAGTGGACTGTTTTATTCACTGACGAATCGTGATTTTCGCTTCATGGCAGTGACAGGCGCTCCAATGTGTGGCGCCGCCTTGGAGAACGTGATCGCGACGGATACACGCAGCCGATTGCTCCTTTTAATGGTGGTTCTGTGATGGTATGGGCAGGCGTATCTATCAACACTAGAACGCCATAAGTCATCATTGCAGGGACATTGACAGCCGAAAGGTACGTCAATACAATCCTGAAACCACACGTCTTGCCCTTGCGTAGACGTTTGAGAAATCGCTTTATCCTTAGGCAGGATAACGCTCGTCCTCATACCGCGAGGCTAACGAAAAATTTTCTCGACGCGAATAACGTGACGACCCTCGACCACCCAGCCATGAGTCCCGATTTAAATCCCATTGCACATGTCTGGGACATGGATGGTCGTCGATTGCGCCGGGATTATCCGAATCTGGGGGGTTACCGTCAATTGACTGAAGCGCTCCTTCGAGTTTGGCAAGGGATCTCGCAAAGGGATATCCGGCGGTGCATAAACATGCGAGAGCGCTTAGAAGCCGTAATAAGCAATCGAGGGGGCAATACACAGGATTGAACCATGACCCACAATGTATGTGGCTTATGGGATGAGTTTGGAGTCATAAAATACCCCAGAAGTGACAAACTGTGGGGTCTCATACCCATAAGAAGAGTTGTACGCATGCACGCATGCACGCACGCACGCACGCACGCACGCACGCACGCACGCACGCACTCACGCACGCACGCACGCACGCACACCCATATGCGTGACTTAAGGAATGAGTTTGGAGTCTTTAAAAACTGCGGGAATGACGAGCCGTAGGGTCTCAATTTCTTAAGAAAAATTATACGAACACACACACACACGCGTGCACGCACACGCACGCGCGCGCGCACACACACACACACACACACACACACACACGCACGCACGCACACACACACACACACCCACATACACACGCACACACACACACACGCCTAAAGAAGCGTAAATCCAACCGAGCAACCTCTACGTGGTACGCGTTAGGTTACGCTAATGCCGGTGGTAAATAAAATGTTTATAAAAAAAATCTTGATCTAATGATCGTGAGACGTGTGCGTAGTGTGTCGTATCGTATCGTAGGGATGTAAATTGTACACACACACGCATTCAAAGAACTGTGAATTCCAACAACTCCAATCGCTCGTCGTATCATGAAAAACGTTTAAGGCTCTAAAAAAAATCTAATAATTTTTTTTCGATTTTTTTAAATTAATTTTTTTTCATTAAACAAAAATTTGTTCTCGTTGTTCAACAATCAACCTTTTTTAGCACCGGAAATTCGGATCAGTGGCAAAAAAATGTGATTCTCAAAAGACGAATAAAAGGTGGTAGATTTAGCCTTTAATCGATTTTTGGCAAACACCACAATTTCGATCATTCGGAAGACAATGAAAAAAAAATCGCCGGGGTTTAAACTTTTGAGGGCTTTTTTAGGATACTTTGAGGTCATAAAAAAACCGAATTTTTTTTTGATCTATTCGATATTGGCAAAATAATCCTTAGTTAAAAGAATATTCGTAAATATGCCATTTTTCACGTTTTTTTAAAGCCATTTTTTAAAAATTGTATCTGCTACGGCGAACGCTTCGCTGATTGTAGCTTCCATGTACAAGGATTTCCCATTTTTACATTTCCCACCATTTTCTCCAATACACATCCCTAATCGATCCCCACCTTGCGGCCGCAGCCGACTTCCCCCTCTGTATCGCATTCACCATGACATTTTCTGTCACGGGTATAGGGAAACTGCGGAAAACCTATACCAATACAGCCGGTCACGAGTTCGCTTCCCAGCCTCGGAGCTAGTCGCGTTTCGTCGAGAAATAGCTCACAGGCTACAGCCATACACACCTGACACACACACGTACCGGTCCGTGTGCGCGACATCTGTGTAGAACTGGAGCTACGTCACGCCTGTGTTTTTATTTCTGTCCGAAACTAAGAGACGGTGATTCGAACCCGCAACCTCCTGATGTGTCCATTTCAGAGGCAAGCACGCTAACCACTAGACCAACACATCGGTTCCGTTTTTTTTTAATCAATTTTTGCCGCATAAAAAAAATCTTGATAAAAAATAATAAAAGCATCTTATAGAGAATACTTTAAAGTTTCCAAAACCCTCTGGTTTTTTTTTCTGTGCGACCATTAGTCTCCGAGTAATCAGTTATCAAAGTCAAAAGTATCATTGTTGCTTTGAACATCAATGATACTCAGCGAGAAAAAATTGTACAGAGCTCTCCCACGGCTCAAATTAAAGGGGAAGAATCCAGCTAGACGATTCTTTTAATCCGATTATTCAAACAAAAATTATTAAAGTCCGTGCAGACTGTGAAAGATGAGCAAAATTTTGAACATTTTTTTTACATTGGTTTTTTTATGGCTACTAGAAATTGGCTGATGCGAAAAATTTTTGAGCTAAAGATGTCAAAACAAGAGATTCACACCTTAAATTTGCTTTTTGTTATTTTGCTGTGCGACCATTTTTCGAGGAGTTACAGCCATTTGAAAATGACCCTAAAATTGGCGGACTTTTTCAATATCCTTTAATTCTTTGGCCTAGTGTATAATCGCACAAATTGCTTGGGAATGTTTTTGAGTCAGAAACATCTCCGTTTGGTGTGATGAGTATATCGCAAGGACGAAAATATTTAAATATGGGTCATTTGTGAAAGTTCTTTTTACCCAAGATACCATTCGAAATAATTTGGCAGGCTAAATTTATGTATAAACTATGTTCATCCTTAGCAGTTCGTCTTTCGAACTGTATATTTATTTCGTTAAAAGTGTAGATTTTTATATTCAAATTCCTGCTGAGCCATACGTTAATTTTCGGTGTCCCATGAACCCTTTGTTAAAAAGGTAATATGCAATAAATTAATAGTCCTTCGAATGGTCGGTAAACGACCTTGATTATTAGTGAAAATTTAAGAATGGGAATTTGATATTGCAGAGCGGTTGTGTAGTGGTTGAATAGGCTCGTTAGAATTTTAAAGACTCGGATAATATCATTTTTATTTAATACTTTTTTTTGTGTAGTTTGAGAGTTCAGATGAAGCAAAAACGTTATAATAGAAAAACTTCGAAAATGTTGCAATTCTAAGATGTATCGAGATTAATTTACGAACTTCCGAACTTTCGGCAGGTACGTACAGAAAATCTTTGTTTTTGGAAAATAATTAGAATGTTCAAGCGACATTTTACTGTGTTGATTCTTCAGCATTATTTTTATTATGGTAAACT
Organism: Ophion slaviceki; assembly: GCA_944452715.1. Lineage (NCBI taxonomy): Eukaryota > Metazoa > Arthropoda > Insecta > Hymenoptera > Ichneumonidae > Ophion > Ophion slaviceki. Next base: position 53,912,272 of record OX101786.1, read on the forward strand.
TATTTGGAAACGATAAGTCCCGGTAATGGTCCAAAGGTACCACTACCGTGTTCTGGGTTGAATCTTTTTACCTGATCGTCCATCAAAAGTATGTAGAGTTAACGATTAGCTTGGCAAGGAAATTTGGTTTGAGAGTGAATCAAAGGGACATAGCGTGAAAGAGTGAATCAAAGAGACAAGAGTGAAAGAGGAAGAGTCATATCAGCAGTTTTTAATTGCAACGTCCTCGTTAGTAACGAATCACTTACTTTGCTTTACGTCATCCGGTATTGAACCCGTCTGGCTCGCGTAGTTATGGAGCATTTCGTTTAACTCCGCGCTCTTTTGTTCGTAAGACACCCGACGGACGTAAAAGTTTGATGGGTGTTCTATATGACATATCTTCACTAGGCTGATACCGCCTGAGATAAGGTCAAGAATATACAATCCAAAAATAAGTATTAATTGCGGAATTAAGCAACTAAAAATCCTTACGAGAAACTTGATTTTCAATACCAAATTTTACCTTTTCTGAGCGGTCGATTCTCCGATTCATGCGAAGCCAATGATTGACACGACGAAGCCCGTTTCATGATCGACGATTCCGACAAAAGTGAATCATCCATGAAATCTGCAGAGATAAAACAAAACAAAAAAGGGTTGGGTACTTTCTACTTTTCCATTCGTGTTAAGGGAAGGTTCTGCCTTGTTAGGCCAAAAAATGTTCGATTTTTCACCAATTTTTTATGCGAAAAGTATTAAATATAGAAATGTTGATATTTGGTATGTTGACTAAGCGGTCTTTCTTGAACATTAAAATATTTGTTAAAGTTTGACAAAACATGGTGGTGGAAGTAGGAGGAGCTGCGTATGTCGGTGCGCGGGCGATGACATTCTTCGCTTGCGGAAGTCCTAAGTCCTGGACAGGTGATATGAAGCAAAACAATCAAACAAATTTTACTTTGTATAATATTATGTATAAGTCGACCTAGAGTGAAGAAGAAAAATTGAAAAATAAAAGAATAGTGAGCGATCAGAAGGAAGTTTGTTTTTTTCCCAAACATTTTCGCAGTTTTTTGCTCACTATTTTTATTTTTCAATTTTTCTTCTTGATTGTAGGTCGACATACACAATATTGTACAAAGTAAAAATATGTTTGATTTTTTTGCTTCAGATCACCTGTCCGGGACTTAGGACTTCCGCAAGCGAAGAATGTCATCGCTGGCGCACAACATACGTGGCTCCTCCCACTCCCACCACTATGTTTTGTCAAACTTTAAAAAATATTTTCATGTTCAATAAAGATCGCTTAGTCAATATACTAAATATCTACATTCTATATTTAATACTTTCCGCATAAAAATTGGTGAAAAACCGAACATTTTTTCGCCCAATAAGGCGCAACCTTCCCTTGAGGCGGGATATACATTTAGACAGAAAAAAATAAACAATATTGAGGGATTTTAAAAACGAAGCAATAATTATTCTGCAACTATCAAACTTTAGGTATACACTAATAGTATATTTAGAGTAGTACGAGATTTTGTTTAAATTTTAACCAGACATTATTCAGGTCATGATGCATGTTCGAGTGAAATTTCAGATCAGCCGACTATTTATATTGGGAGATAATGGGTTTTAAAATTGCAACTTTTAACACTGCAGGGTCTGCATTGAAATTTAGACAGAATAATTTTCCGTAAAAAATATTTGTCCCCTATAATAAGAAGACATATGGCAACACCGCATCGTTCCACGTATCCAATGACGTGAGTTTGCGCGGCATATTTAAAATAATACTGCAATACAAATTTTTATTTGGAAGTAATTTGTAATCGAACAATGGTTTTAATTAGTTATGAATGAACCAACACTTTTATTTGTAAATAAAGATAACATAAACAATATAAAATGTTAATATTTATAATGCAAACACTTTTTTGACTAAATTTTTAACTTTAGGAACACGATAATTATTTTTTTCTCGAAATATTGAACAATACTGTTCTGCGGTGTTGCCATATGTCTTCTTATTATAGGGGACAAATATTTTTTATGGAAAATTATTCTGTCTAAATTTCAATGCAGACTCTGCAGTGTTGCAATTGTAAAACCCATTATCTCCCAATCTAAATCGTCGACTGGTCTGAAATTTCACTCAAACATGCATAATGATATGAACAATGTCTGGTTAGAATTTGAACAAAATCTATAGAAATTAAGATTGCGCGCTCGTACAATCTTACAATTACAATTACACTTACAAATACAATTGTTAAGTATACAAAACAATTTTTTTTAATTAATTCATCATCAAAGTGACGGAGCTGTGGCAGAGTGTTACAGCAAGGTAGCCGCGGGAGTTGCGAATCGGCGCGCAGTCTAGCTCCCCGTAGACTTTGATTTGCACAAAAGTTCAAACATTTTTTCAGTTCGACTATGGATAGTTTCTACGTGACGGTAATTAAAATGAAGAAAATGCAAATTTAAGTAAATGGCACGCATTTACAAAAAAAAATCAATATTTCACGCAACATTTCTGTAAAATGTGGATGAAAAAAGTAGTTTTTTTTTTTCAATTTTTCAAAAACAATTCTCGACAAGTAGAATGCAGTTTTGAGAAAAACGCGTTTGAAGTTCACGCCCGCTCCGAATCCGAGCGGTGAAGCATCGCGTTGATGGGCTGTAACGTTTGACGTTTTTAGAATTTCGCTTTGAAACTTTAGGAAAATATTCTACATATGGGGTACACCATGCGTAGCGAGACAGGTTTTGGCCGCGGGATTCAAAATTTTTCGTCCGTTAATATATCGTTTTCTTATATCATATAAAAACATTTCCATATCGTTATTAACCCCAATTAAGACTTGGTTTTTGTCAAGTCCTAATCGAAAAATAAAAAAATTAAATATTTTACATACCTTTAATTGTGTGTCCCTTAACCCTTATGTGTGCGACCGGGTACCCGGGTACCCGCCTCGTCACATTTTTGCTCGTAATTAAAAAAAAAAATTTCGACCTACGCCTTCGGATCTAGGAAGTTTTAATCTTTATATAAAGAGATGGACATTGCTATATTTCGAAAAAAAAAAAAAAATTTCTTTAGAAAAATGACCTCGAAGTACGGGTAGTCGCAGGGTGCACTAGAGAAAAATTTGATATATTCACCTGTAAATCCAAGTTAATGTTAATAAATGTTTTATTGGGGTCATAGAGGTTCATAAATAAACAAATACAATGATTTAAGGTATGAATACAATACAAAATTATTTATTTTTCGCAATCTAAACATGTAACATGAGTCACCGAGTGCTCATCGCACACAGGTTTCTCGCAATTTTTGCAACTTTTGCGAGTTTTCCTGCGCCTTTTAATTGTTAACTTGTAACATATGTGGCATGAACCGGTAATAACTTTTCGCCCAGAACTATCGCGAGCCTCAGTTCCTCTAATCGCAGCAGTGGAAGTAGAGACTGAGGACCCTAGCATGCGTTCAATCGCAAGTCTCGCCGGGTGATGTCGCATGATTTGAAGGTTCGAAGAGCGATCCTCAATCACTGGTTTCGCAAGTTCTTCGCTCAATTGGCGCAAGAAACTACGATGCTGATTCGTTTTTTTTCTTGAGCATATTATTATTTTCATAAAAAATAATGTATGCTGCAAGAGCAGCGACATCAATTATGTTGAAAAAAAATGCAAGAGGCCACCTCTGAGTGCGCCTATGCGTCGTGTATCGCGTCACCATTTGGTCCATCGTGTCGACGCCAATCATATATTTATTGTAATATTCGATCATATGCGGTTTTTTCTTTGCATCGTTGTTGGCAGCAGTGTCGCAATGTACTGTAAAAAGTAAGATCACAGCTTTGTTTTTTTTTGGGACGTAAGAGCAAAGTGCGATTTCGCGTCCGTGGAAACCAAAGAGAGAAGAGAATTCTGCTCTAGATTTATTGGTAGCCATTTCTTTAGGAATGGATGGTTTGTTTTTCCTCAAAGTACCGGTAATTGTCAATTTCCAAGATAATAAGTGTTTAGCGAGATGTAGAGAAGTGAAGAAATTATCCATCGTGATATTTCGGCCGCTTCCTTTGAATGGAGTTGCAAGTTCTTTTACAACTCTCTCTCTCCTTGATTTTTTCACGAACGTTGCCAATTTTAACCGTATATATTATTCTCGATAAGGGATATGAATTTTCCGCATTGAAAATCCACCATACTTTGATGCCGTATTTAGCCGGCTTAGAGGGAATATACTGTGTGAACTTGGTGTATCCACGATAAGGATAACGCTGCTCATCAATCGTTCAATTTTCCGTCGGTTTATATATCTTACTCAAATTCGAACTCAACATTACCCATATATTGCGTATAGGTGCAGCTTTATCCTCTCGTGTTCGTTCCTCACGCGTTTGGGAATTGCCGAAACGAATGAATCGTAATAACGCACAAAATCGGTTGTAACTCATCGCCGCACGGTAAAGAGGATATGAAGTTGTTTTCCACATTTCACTGACATGATCCGTATTCGAATTGTTGGCCGCAGAACAAATAAAAATCCCAATAAAAGCGTACATTTCTTGAACTGTTACCGGTCGCCACGATCGAGTCGAATTGGGATTCTCTGCGTTGAATCTTCTATAAACCTCCTCAGCTTTTTGATTCGTGTAGCGAATAATGATATCGATCATCTCTACCGTCATAATTTTTATGAATGTGTGCACTACCGACAATGTTTCAGTGCATCTGTGTGGACCACTCCTTTGTCGCAATACGTTTTGGGAAGCAGTTTGACGAATTTCAGGCGGATTCTTCTTCCAAACAGTTTTGTCCTTCGCAATATATTCGTCACTATTTCCGATACCTGCTTTTCCCGTCTCACAGATGTAGCTGGAACTGCATCCTCGGTCTCGCTTTCACTTTCTTCTGAGTCACTGCTGCTCTCTTGCTCTTCTGTAAACGCTTCGTTTTCGGTTACGACATCCAGTTCAGTTTTGTCTCCTAACGCTTGACTTGGTAGCCAGTCTTCGTCGTCGCTGTCGTCTTCGAGTTCGGAGTCTTCATCTTTGTTTCCAAAAATACTTCCCAGATATTTCTGTTGGTCACTACGACTCAACCTAAAATAATAATGAATTATTATTAATGTAGTATTATAATTGAAGCAACTCATAATATGATTGGAAAATATCGTGATTTGAAAAATTATGATACGAAATTATGCTTACCTCGCAAATTCAGTTTGTGTTAACATAGTGTTCATGTTAGTGTGTTGTTGATAGCTCAATAATATCACTAGATGAATATTATATCACAAATAACAAAAAATACACAACAACAACTATAAGAAATGAATTTTGAAGAAACAACGTATAAGGCTTGATGGTCTGTAGACACAATAGACGTTCCGAAGAGGTATACGTCTTTACACTGTAATGGTCGGTTTCTAACTGAACGAATGCGTTGTTGTCGTGCCCTTCGACACTTCAAAAGGGGGGAAATCCCCGAAATCCCCTTCTCGATCGCTGTTTATGGCAGCGGTGCGCCACTTTATGATCCATTGTAATAAAATTTATAATGAAATTCTACCTAAATGTGGCTTAATTACTTTATTGTATGTTTATTCAATTAAGTAAATCGATTTATAATGATTTTGTTCACATTTCAACTCAAAAAGTAATTAAAACTGGGGGTGGGTACCAGGTACCCCGGTTGCACATCGACGTAGGAAAATTTGGTCGCACACATAAGGGTTAAGTGTCAATACAGCAAAAATTAAATCTGACCAGCTCTTTTTAACCGGAAAAAAGCGCTCTTTTTAATAAAGCTAATAGAATATTATTCCTTTTTTTAAAAGAAAAAGGTAAAAAGGCCTAAAAACGGGGAAAAAAACCCGTTTTTATTTTTTTTCGGCCCTTAGGGTCTACTGAATTTTATCAAAAATTTTACTGAACATAGTTTAACACGTGAGAAACGTTCCTTAACATTTTCGGCCGTTATTTCTTGTTCACTGGCAATAAAATTAATAAGTTGTCTTAAACAATTAAATTGCATTAATATTGTGTTGCGAGAACTGCAATGAAGTGAAAATGTGACTCAATGTGAATATTAATACTGTACCAGTTTAGCATTAGTAAAATGTATGAAATCTATTATTCCGAGATGAAATATTCTTTTCGTTAGTATATGGTGGCCCTGAAAAGGGTCGTTTTTTGCAGTGTTTTTAACGATTCACGATAACTTTCGTGACCTGTGCTGTAGAAGAGGAATACGTTTTGAAATTAATTTTTTTTATCTTCATTTGGTATGGTTGCGTGAAACTTCAGTGTCCCGGGTACGGTATTAGCCTTCGCGTACCGTTCCTTCAAAAATGTCACTGTTGAATCATACTCGCTTTTCGCGCTAAAGCGAATGTCGATCCCTTTGATATTCTGCTTCGCCCAATCGAAAAGCCGTTGTGGTGTCAAAATCTGTCTCTCTGGAGATAGTTGAAGGCTTGCACGTGCGGCAAGTCTCTTGACTGTGCCTGATATTCCGTCACAAGCACCTTTTCCATGCGCGGTGGCAAAGAAATGCCATTCGGCATCCACACCGAAGTCTTCTTTGTGATGAACCAAGTTGATGAAGTTTTTACAATTCTTGTATTGCTGTGGGGCTCGATCGGAAAAGTAATACATTTTTTTACCGAAAATTGGACTTTTAAGTATTGAACGAGAATCCGTTGAAAGGCATACACTGGACTTGTTACGTGATCAAGACAATCAGAGATGATCGTCAGGTTTTTGTTGACAATTCCATTTTCGGACTTATTATAAATCACGTACGGGTGAATCGTTGCCTGGTCATTATTCCAGTGAAATCCCTGAGAAGCGTCCTGTGCAACGAATGCGTAATTCTGGGCGAAGTCCAAATCGACGACGAATTCTTCTTCTTGAAGATTTTTCTTGGTCGTGCGGTGGTACGACGCTTGTTGCTTTGCGATAAAATCGTGAAGAAGCAACGTTTTTAACTCAGAACATAAATTCCGTCCGGACTCCGTGCGGAAGACTCCGTAGATACGGAGTCGTCCGCAGACATCTGCACAGTTTCTAACGTTGATCTGTCTACTAAAATCCAACGAGAAAATTTGATTGTGCCAATCATCGCGTCATCAAACTTCATTTTAAGCATCTCGGTCAATGGTTCGGTGCCGGGACATTGTTTGCACGTACTTGAAAAACATTCTACCGTGGGCTTTTGCATATTATAAATTTCAAGCAATCCTTGTAATCATTCAGCGGGACGATCCAATCTGAAGTGAGCTGTCTGATTCTGCAAGCATCGAGCTTCAGTTTAATATCGTGGTGTGTAGTACAAACGCAGACAGTATGCGTACCACTCTGCTCCGCTAGAACGCAGAACGGTGGTCGTAAAGTAGCGAATCGTGAAAATCGAATTTTCATGTCTGGATGCTTGTCTCGAAAATTCTGATACAACTCTTTCAGATTGCAGAGAACTAATCTCTTCTGCATTCTTTCGCGCAGGCCAGAAGGTTGCTTAACGGAGACGAAATCTTTTTTTCCTGCTAGGATACGACTATTCTCGTCGTCGAGATGAAATGCTTCTACTGTTGTCGAAGTGGTTGAATCAAGTACATTTCCAGCTTTGGCAGTAGGCGTCGATAACACTCCCGTTTCAGAGTATAGCTGTTTAGCGATTTGTACCATCCGTTTACTTGTATTAAACTCAGACATTACTTCGTTTATCGCCAGAGTTTGCGGCAAAACAGTGAGAAGCTGTATTTTATCTCGACGAGAAGTCGTTTCCTTATCAAATGTGTCGTGAATTTGCTGTATCATCTCATCGTACAGCCAACATTTCTTTTCCTCAACTGTCTTTGCAGATTCATTCAAACCAGTTTTAAAAAATTCGTTTACCTTCCCAATAACGTTCTGCTTTTTAGCAGAAGAGTATTTAACGATGTGTTTACGTTTCTTCCAAATTGGCGCCTCATCTACGACTTCGAGCAATTTTTGAAGTCCACTATTGTGACTGGAAGTTGCGGAACTTTGATATGATGAAGTTGCTTCAGACTTTTCTTCAGTAACTGACGAATATTGAGAATAACCTCCAGGTTGACTTGTGTGTTTTTCCGCGTCACTATCATCTCGAGATACCGATCTGAGTTGATTTGTAGCGAGATTACCAGCATCGAATTTTGCTGAATGTTCAGGATCAAGTTGATTCATAGCGACATCAATAATATCCGATTTGTTAGAAGGTCCAGGTTGGCCTATGGAAAATTTGATGCAATTCGATTTATCTGAAAATCCAAATGCACTTTCCGGTTCCGGTCCACATCGATTGTTTTCAATTTCTTCATTCGGTAGCGGAAGTCCATGCGAGGCCAGAGGTTGACATTGTATTGTCATTCGACATTGTTTACAAAGATAAAGTCCTAATGTCAATGATGGCTCCCTCTCGATTTCGTACATAGTCACCAGTTTCACGCGCGCACCCTTGTTTTTGTGATTTTCTTTGTTGAACGGATTGTGGCAGTGGTTTCTCACCATCGCAAATGAAGCGTCTATGTTTGTAAAATGGAGACTTTTTCGAGTTCTTCATTAAACAGACCCTAGCTGTGGGGAACCAGCTGGTTATCACGGTTCACGCGGACCACGGAGAGAGGCAGTTCCGTCGACCAGACCGTCCGAATGGGGTTCTTCGCCCAATCATGTGCGAGTATTGAGTCCTAACGAACGCACCAATCAAATGCCATGAGATTCTTCCAACTAAGCACCGATAAGCGGTGTCCAGTTCTGACGAAATGAGTTCCTATGGAAAGGAAGCGTCGACTATTTACGGAATAACTACACATTTAATTGCCAGTGAACAAGAAATAAAATAAAAACGGATTTTTTCTCTGTTTTTGGCTATAAATTTTTCTTTACAAATCGGATTAATATTCCATTAACTTTATTGAAAAGAGCGCTTTTTTCCGATTAAAAAGCGCTGGTCAGATTTAATTTTTGCTGTATTGACACTTAAGGGGCACACAATTAAAGATATGTAACATATTTTATTTTTTTATTTTTCGATTAGGACTTAACAAAAACCAAGTCTTAATTGGGATTAATAACTATATGGAAATGTTTTTATATGATATAAGAAAACGATATATGAACGGACGAAAAATTTTGAAACCCTCGGCCAAAACCTGTCTCGCTACGCATGGAATACCCCATATATAGTTCTATCGGTTAGAAAATGAAAAAAAAAAAAAAATCGATTTTTTTTATCGTTGTAAATGTATATCCCGCCTTAAGTTGTGCAGAGGCGACGAAACTTACCGTTACTGATCGATGTTTCTGCACTGAAAAGCTCGAGATCGAAACCCTTTGGCAGAGTCTCCTCTCGAAGCAGATTGCAAATGGCGACGTCTGGAACGTCGATGTTGCAATGATTTTCGAGTATCGCAATAATCGATGGGTCAGTGTGTAATCTGTTACCGAGCAAAAAAAATATATATTCAGACGGAGCATGACGGTGGAAGTTGATGGAGACAAACTTCGCCGTTGATATGGGTAACACAGATTAGTTGGAATTCGATCATTGGTCGGATCGTTCGAAGTGGATAGCCGGAGCAGAATGTTTGAAACCGATACATTAGTGATGCGACTCACACTATATTTTGAGTATCGAAGATTTCGTTGCGAGCAAAATGACAGGGTGCGTCCGCCAGTTTTTCCAATTTGGGAATAATGTCCCGTAGGTTCATTCGGCTTACGATGTCCTTTGTGTTTGCCGCCATCTGTGGAGATAAAAACACATTTTTGATTGTTAAGGTCTGCATAGACTTCTGCATAGACTACGACACTTATTGCGACACAAATGTCTGACACTAATGTCCGTTCTGTTCACACATAAGACGGTTTCGGTGTCCCAGAAAGTGTCTGTACTGTGATGTCGCTACACAAGTGTCTCAGATGTTCATACACAAAACTACTGACACATCTGCAGTACCCACTCGGATGCCATGGAGAAACGCCGTGCGGCGGCAGCCGCAATTTTGTGCGCTGTTATTAAAGGGCTATACCAGTGTGACACTTTAAAAAGATCGATTGTTTTTGCCTTTTTCGACAGTTTATTCTTTCAAGAATATCATTATCATTTATATTATATATGTCAATATCATTTTATCTTGCAAAAATCGATAGTTAAATCTCTACACGCATTTTTCTCGAAATGAGATTTTTCAAATTTGCTAACATTGTAACTCAAAGAGATCCGATTGACTTGAAATTTGAACTGAGTACTCTTGAATATATTTACTCTACAATGACGTAGGATATTTTTGATTGGATGAAAATGGACGATTTGGCATTGAAAAAAACGACCATTTTGTAGGCAAGAAAAGAGACTTTTTTCATAACTACGCCATTTTGTTACATTTTGATATTTTTCAAAAATCCTACGTCATTATACAGGAAATACCTTCCAGTTTAACGACATTTTTTTCCTTTTTCGGTTTCAGCTACTCAATCAGCCGGAATCATGTCAGCAGTGGAGGAACTTTTTTTTTGCGCCTGCGAAGGCAGCGCATAAGTCGCTTGGATCTCAATATTTTTCTATGAAAAAATTATGTAATATAGGTCAGATATATTTTTAATTTTCCAAAAGATTTAATTGAGTACTTTTCGTCCAAAAAATCCTGAAAATCACTCAAATTTCCCGCGTTCACACTGGTATAGCCCCTTAAGCTGTGTTCTTAAATTATAAATTTTTCTGCCGACTTTAGCCGATATTGTGCCAAACTGTTCCACTAAGCATTGAAGTGCTGCCTGTTTTTTTACTCTATTTTTATAATCAGCACAACATATTTGCCAAAGTTCAGGCAGTCCTTCCACAAAAGATATCAAATTTTTAATGCTCTCCTTGCTCAACGTAATGGCCATTTCGATTTAACGCGGGTCGCGAGTGTCTGGATAATTTCGCGCCGGTTCGAAAACTTGAACACTGCGGCAGACACTCCGACACAACCTATTCACGCGGCGCTCGGCGTTACATCTAGCGAGATGTCGCAATAAATGTCGCGAGATCAGACAGTGGCGTTCACACACAGACACTCGATGGATACATTGAGTGTATACATGAAAGTGTCGTAGTGTGAATCGACTTTAATGTAGCTACACGTTCCTCAACAATATATTCTCGATCGTCCGGATGTCGCCGTAATGACAAGATTGAGCGGAATGATATTAGGTAGCTGCATTAAAAACCGTTGGTCAGCTAGATATGTCTTTAGGTGTTTTATAATTTAGTACGGACATGTTTGCGGCTTATGTCACCGTACAGGGTGGCTGTGATGCTAACTTCTAGCCAAAAGACGCCATAGCCAGTTAAGACACGTGCCTCGAAGGGCAACTTAATGATGGACCGTGACAAGTTGTTTTTTCGATGCGTACTGCTGCTCTACTTCGATTTGAAAAAAGAGCCGAAACTCAGCTGTTGCTTCCACAGACTGATGGTAAATTCGCACCGTCCGATACTATATAGAGATTATCTTCGACGATGCAAAAGGGGCGATTGTGACCCTTATCATGAACCGACTGAACATCAACATTTCTTTGCTTGCGAGACACATCAAAAACTTTTTTTTCCGGCTATTGCCACTGTGGATGAAAAAACGATTCATTTCGATATTCCAAAACGCAGAGAATCGCAAGTTGATCCTTGCCAACCATCGACATCGACGTCAAATCCGAATTTCCATGGTTAGAAAGCCATGGTTGTAGCCGGTGGGATTTAGAGGGGGTATTCGTCGATGGAGGGAGGGAGGGAGGGAGGGAGGGAGAGAGAGAGAGAGAGAGAGAGAGAGAGAGAGAGAGAGAGAGAGAGAGAGAGAGAGAGAGAGAGGCTAGTAGTTCTCCGTACGATTTTTACTTGGAACAAGAAGGACCCTATGGCGTTGGAATAGCCGATTGACCGTAAGTGACTTAAATCAATGATTATTTTTACCGATTGATACCGAAACTTTAAATGCGTATTTCTCGAAATCACTTTTTTCAAACTTGTCCCTACGAAATTTCGGGAATCAATGAATCGATTCACCTTACATTTTCGTGAGTCTATATTAAAAAATACGACCTGTACAACTTGAATATGACTGAAAAAAAAACGTTATCATGGCGCCATTTTGTGATTTTTGTTTGTCCCCAATACGTTTGTGCTATGGGCTAAAAAGAGTCGTCTGACAAACCAAAATATACGTGGGTTTTTCGTTTCAGATCAGTCATATGAGCGCAATCGCGGGTACCGATGAAATACTGCCTCTTACGGTCTAGCGCGTCAAGCGAAAACGACTTGATCAAATATCTTATAAAAAATTGTATACGCATAAAAAATATCAATCAATGTGTATGCAAAAGGATTTTTCAATAGGTTACGTTCAGGCACGGAAAATTCATTAAAATTGATATTTAACAAACTCGGTAAAACGGGGAAAACTCCCATTAAGGTAGTACCTCCACAGAAGAGTTGAATTAAGAAATGGTCGAAATTTGACATATATGTTATTCAATACATTATCCAAACATCTGTGCAATTTGAATAAGTTTGACCACCCCAAACCCGAGATATTTACACTTAAAGTTGGCTTGGTTTACACGCAACAAATGCGTTATGATGGGCAAACAGAGCATCATTAATTTTACCGTCAAAACTAAAATTAAGAAATTGATAAAAAACGAGGATAAGCTAGAGTAAGATATCACGAATAATGTGAAAAAAAAATGAGAATGATTCACCATCTAGTTTCCAAGATATAACCATGAAAAGCCCTCACAATTTTGGTGCAAAGCCTGGCAAAGCCTGGAAAAAAAACAATTGGGGCACAGCCTGGACAGTCCCGGCAAAAAGTTTACTGGCAATGGTAGATCAAAACACACAATATAAAACATATTTTACGGCAATAAATGATATCCATCGTATTATCTACTAGTGCCGAGTCAATATTGCGTAGTTTTTAATTTCATTTGTTACTAATTAAAGAAATTATCAATCGTTTAAACATGAACATGGTATGTAAACTTTTGGTTGAGATTTTCGCAGAGGAACTACCTTAATAGCGTCAGAAGATAGGTCATTTTTCGGCTTGGGATTCAGCTTTTGTTAGAGGTAGGAGAAAGTAGTAACACCCGAAGGAAAATACTTTGATTTATGTAACTCAACAAGTGTCAACAAAATAAACGATTCAGAAACGAACAATTTTCGGATTTCAATGGCAGCACCGAATATAGATGATAATATACAATAACACATACTATGTGCCCATAATTTATATTGGGAGTACAAATAAGTCTCCGCCGTTTTTTTATAGAAAATTGGGCATTTATTGTGAAAGAACGGTACTGTATGTTTTATTCAAAGTATTGTCCATCGCTAGCCGCTACTTTTTCCCATCTTTCTGGCAGCATATGGATATCGCGTCGGAAGTCCGCTTCATCTTTCGAGGCTATCCACAAATCGACCCAATTTTTGGTATCCGTTTTTCGGCTTCAGTTCATATGGAACCCAATTTCCTTGCTTCTGAATCATTCCCAACGATTTTAAATGATGTGAAATTGCTTGTTGAGTCACTCCTAATGTAAGTGCAAGTTCTTCTTGCGTTTGGCACGAATCTCTCTCTAATAATGCTTCAAATCCGCGTCTTTGTACACTTTCGGCCTTCCGCTACGTTCTTTATCTTCGGCGTTAAGCTCACCGTTCTTAAACTTTTGAAACTACTCACGACAACATCTCTCACTTAAAGCAGCCTCACCATATCAAGCAACCAATACGCGTCAGCTGCAGATTTCTTCAAATTAAAGAAGTAAATCAAAAGTTGCCGCAAATGATGCTTATTTGGCTCAAAACTCGACATTTTCGCACGAAAAAAATTATGTGACGCTGATACAAAATCAGCTAATATTTGAAGGTTATGGTCTTGCCAGATGTCCAACCTTACGATATGACGTTTTACATTTGACAATTTCAACCATAACCTCGTGGTGGGGTCATCTTTTGTCAAACGGCGGAGACTTATTTGTTCATGCTATTTGGGGGAGGTATAGTACACAGGATAGATAAAGATTTCAAAGAAATAAGGACTATTAGCAGAATCATACATTTATCGGGGGCTTTTGATTATAACTGGCTTTTCCTTGAAGATTTTGCTCTCCCTAATTTACGTTCAATACAGTATTTCGTTTTCTACTACGGGTTTACACATCGCTTCAAAAATATTTACCTTTCACATTTGTTCACACAAAATAGATAAATGACAATTCATAAGGCCGTCGAGAGTTTCTTCTTTACGCCCACCCAGAAATTCTACACTGTAAGTGCAAAATATGGTAAAATGGAAAATGAAAAACATTGTGGTCTTGGTAGGTTTACGACAATCAATATTAAAAAACAAAGTAAACAATTGTGTGACACCAAATATTCAAGTTAGTAATATTACATTTTTGTTTCAACCATTATGTCATTTTTTACATTTTTTTGTGGATAATCTGCGCTCTAGATATTACTGGAAATGACGTAGGAATTCCATAGACAAATAAAATTCTCACCAGTAACGCAGATTGCAGTTGACTCTCTTGAATATTGAGGCGTCCCTGAATATCATTCAAATTTTTCGTTACATTCCCACATTGCTCTTGCAAATTGTAGATCAAACGGCTTTCAATATTCTGCAGCACACCGTGGAGATGAGCGAAGTGCTGGTTTACATCTTTCTCGATAGTTTCACTGTTTTTAAATAGCTCTGGTAACAGCAGCAAGTTTTGGATTTCCTGAAACAAAAGAGAAACAACGTCAACATATCAATTTTTAATTGATGAACAATATCTTAAGCGGCATCAATGGAGTTTTCATATCCATTCCTGATTAGTCATGTAAATTAGCGAAGTGAACATCGTAGTTTGTTATCCAAAAAATGTTTTTTTCTTACATTAACGCTAGTTCCAGTTTATCATAGTATTTACAGGAATGGAATATTAATACTCCTGTTGCGGACTGGACATGATTTCCCCAATAATTTTTTTTAAATTATGATTTAATTATGACTTAGGTAATTTTCATATGAAAATCCGACAGTACTAATAAAGCATTTACTGGGCATGCATTTTAGGAATATGTACATCCAGTAAGTGCTTCGCTAGTATTTTCGGAAACATGTAAACGTATGCAAGCACCGTAACTTATGCTAATTTCGAGCAATCGATCAAACAATTCCTTCGAGCATCATAGAAATCGGGGGTGTTAAACCAATGTCAAACAATTCCGATCGATAAAAATCTTGTCGTGGACTTTTCTCTTAGACGGGTACATTTAGAGCAAACTAGAAGATATAAGTTGTCCGTCTGCTAACAAGCCGGAAAGTGGAGGGTATTTATGGTTTTATAAATAGTTAGCTGTTATTACGTTGAAGTTGCAATCCTTAAAATTTCATTGTTATTACATATTGCTTTTTTCAAACTTAAGCCATAAATCTCTCGTAAGGATCTTAAAACATGACCAAACATGTGGGTGAATTAAAATAAATAAAAATTATCCTATCCCAATAATGATTCAAACTTGAACGTCATTAAATTTAATGGCTCCCCTACACTCTCGTTTGAAGTTCCTCGTCGAAGTACACGGCAACGTAAGCTGAGACCCGAGCTGCGTCACTACACGCTCGTGCAACCTCGCGAAGATCTGGGAGTTATTTTATGTTCGAACTTCGGGCCCTTTGACTCGGATACCAAAAACCGACACCGAACGGAAGTCGCCCGAGGCGAGGTTGAGTAGTACAAAGCGACCATCTACACCCTCATCCTCGGCTAACTTCGGGTAACATCGCGAGAAGTGTAGTGGAGCCATTACAGAATATAGTATTTTCAATATGAACAGTCGCGAAAACAGCTGAATCCGACAAATAAACGCATAGATTTGGTTTCAATGTGCTGCGTAAGATTGCAAGTGGAATTCAGCTACTAAAATTTAGTAGCACTTTTTTGCTCCATGGAAAACCCAAACAATGTGGAATGCCCCTTGCCTGAATGACGTTCAATGTAAGAGGACAGGATATTAGAATATCGTTAACAAAGTATCGAATTAAATGATTTACAAAGAGCGAATATTTTGCGGATACGGCTGGTGGCAGAAATTAGATTTTCCTCACGGATACGCCTAGTGAGAGGCAATGGATTCTCCAGCAAGGTAAACGGGGCCAGCGAGGCAGCAGCCTCATCAGCTGCAGAAGAAGAAAGCGTGCGCGCGCGAGAGAGAGAGAGAGAGTCAAAGTGTAAGGTATAGCGTTCGTTGCCGAGGTTATCCGCGTTGTTGCAGCACGGATAGGAAGGCCCAAAAGTGCGTATTCGTGGAGTGTCTCGACCGCCACTGCCACCTTGCGGGACGTTCGTTGGAATGGCATGAATAAAATGAAACAACAGCAATAGTATGAGGTGGCCTGCGTGTTGTGCGATCGGTATGACGTTCTAGGCTCAGTCTTTATCTTCCCAACGACCCGGTACGACGCGTTCTTTCCTCCTTTCTCGCGCAACTTTTGATCGTCAACAATCATCGAGACTACACTGGAAAAAAGAAAACCATTTGTTGCACGGATGAATTTCGCGGCCACGGAGCTATAATTAATTTTGTGGTCGGTGCAAACAAAATGTACAGTTCTTCCGACGACCATCTGTGTCTAGAAACTTAAAAACACGGCGGATTAACGAAAAATGGCGTCACCTTGGCTATAAGTTCGACCGTAGATGCCTGATCTCCAAGTTCGTTCGTGCAACTATGTTTCTTTTTTTTTCAGTCCACCGGTATCGGATACTCGATTAACAGAATAATGCGATGTTGGCAAGAACTCGAATCTGTTAGGGTACAGTTCGCAACTATTGAATCGTT
Source organism: Ophion slaviceki (assembly GCA_944452715.1). Taxonomy (NCBI): domain Eukaryota; kingdom Metazoa; phylum Arthropoda; class Insecta; order Hymenoptera; family Ichneumonidae; genus Ophion; species Ophion slaviceki. The sequence continues at coordinate 53,929,165 of OX101786.1, forward strand.
GAGTAATTGTTTTATCGCACTCCTTGGTGTTTCTGACGTGTAAAACTTGAATATCGTGAAGCGAGTGCCTTGAAAAGGAGAGATCCAACGAGATGCAGGCGCGGTTTCTCCACTTCATCCTCGTCGTAATGAGCGCCAAGATATTGTTCCCACTTGCTGGTATGTATCACGAAAGTATGAGTTATATGAAAATCGCAGTGTGCGCAACAGTTGGGTACAACAGGATTTGCGTGTTTGAGAAAATACGCGAAGAATGTGGTGCCCGGTATCAGATGATTGGAGACACTAGTTAAAACATCTAGAAGCTAAAAGTTCAATGAAATTGGGCCATCAATCACCAGTTGTTGACTGTAGAATTATAGATATTGACTTCAATTTCTATAAAAAGTTGTGAAGTTGCAATCCTGCGTTGCTAGTACATTATTTACCGTATTTTTTGTTCACGCGTTGGCTATACAACTTAACAGTGGTTGGAACAGTGATCGATGCTCGGTAAAGAAGGAAAGAGAACACGAACAATTCTATATTTTACTGTCTTATTTTCAAACATTGAAATACTGGATAAAAATCATTAAGATTTATGCAAGTCCAATAAAAAATAAAACCAACAAATGTCGTGCTTCTAGAAAGAGTTTTTTTTAAATGAGGTTCAAGACGCTGGTTTTGAAAACGATACCTATCTTTTTCGATTAACTCGCGTTTTAGCGGTACAACATAATTATCTTAGAAACAGATTTTTAAAAAGTATTATTTTAATTTAATAATAGCATTCTGGGTGTCTTGTTTACGTAAAATATGAAATGAATTATCTGTTAGTCAACGTTTTTTTTACTGATACTCCCAACATTCTCCTCCCCCGTGGGCTAGACTAACAGATAGCCACCCGCTTGATTTTTTAAATTCACGTGCCCTCGGACTTCTCCACACAATTACATCAATTCGGGTGTAAGATCAATTACGGGCGCGCAGGTACTTGTTGCATGTGATAGATGTCGTTAGAGTGTGAACGTCAAAGCTGACCACTGAAAGATTCAACTGGAGAAAAGTGCAAGGGTTGGGTAAAGGCAATGGCTAGGTCATCACCGAAAAGTTGCTTCAACAATCCAAATATATTTTGGTGTATTTTTTGTCAACATGTGTATGTAGGGTTGCGTGATCTGATAAAACAGTCACTCTGATGTGGCCATTTGATGCTGCAATAGTCTCTAGGAATATGAAAATGTTGGGTGAGGTACTCACGAAAGTGAGTACCTCATGGTTTTTGAGGTCGCTAAATCCGAATCTGAAATCGGATTTCCAAAATGCAAAATGGCGGATCCACTCTGGCAGATGCAAATTCGAGGAATCGTTTGATTTTGTCGAAACTAGGTATCTTATGATTTTCGAGGTCGCTGAATCCGAATCTAAAATCGGATTTTCAATATTTAAAATGGCGGATCCAATATGGCGGGAGGCAACTTTAGTCTTACATAATATAAAAATAATATAAACAATATTAATATCTAGCGAGATTTTTTTGTCTCGTATTGTGTATTATGTGCAAAGATTGTGGTAACGTCTTTGCCACCCACAGATCCACTGTGCGTGGTACCTTACTTCCAAAAGTATAACGTATGATGGTGTTGCTAGGTAAAATACCGAAATTCGTATTTATTCGTTGTCCAAGCACAAAACTGAAGATTATAAATTGTTAAATGCAAAAATACTGAGAACCCAAAAAATGAAAGAAAAAACAATAGATACAGAAAAAACGAAAAAATGAATAAAATCGAAATAAAAATAATAAAAAATTGAAAATACTAAAAAACAAACATTTTTGAAATTCCAAAAATACAAAAAAAATGGAATACGAAGAAAAAAATTAAAAATATGATTAGTAAAAACAAATGTAAAACATACAATAAGCATAAAAAAATGTTAAATACAAAAAAGTACAAAAAAAAAAAAATACAAAATCGGAGTCAACAACCGCCACGTCCTCGATTCGTGACTCTGGGTTCGGCGGAGAGCGGGATATAAAACCGAAAAAATATTCTTTTACTTTTTTTTACTATGGATAATTTGTCATAAATGATTTGCTAAATTTTTATTCGTTAGAGTCAGGACTCAAATTTGGAATTCGCGACCACAAACATCTAAAGATACAAATTTTCGTCGGAATTAAAGTATTTTTCGAATTTGCGTCCGCCATATTGGATCTTACATCTTGAATTTTGGAAATCCGATTTCAGATTCAGATTCAGCAACCTCGAAAACCACAAGGTACTTACTGTCGTGAGAATCAAACCATTTTTAGAATTTGCGCGCGTCATATTGGGTCCACCATGTAAAATTTTGGAAATCCGATTTCAGATTGTAGATAAGAATTATATCAGGAGTAATGGGGAGAGGTTTACACAGAGGCTAATAACAAACAAAATTAACTTTCTTTTACTACTGTTTTTCCTAACCGGCAGATATCCATGTCGGTCACGGAGAGCCATCTCTCCCTTTACTCGTTTTTCGGAGAATCCACGTTATATTAGGACAAGTTGCTCTGTTTTGTCTAACATTGCAGAAAATTGCTCAGGATGGGCTAGAGAGTGCGATTCGTGGTTATAAACCATGACTCGTTATTAATGAAAAATAAATTAAACAAACGTAAAAATTTAGTTAAAATGAAGAGAGATAATTTCGAATTGGGAAAGAGTATGAATTTCATTACAAATTGTTAGGGAGCGAAATTTTGGGGCTTCCAAACATTATTACAATCAGAATGTTGTGATGGTGAAAGAGCCGTGCCGTATAAATTTCGAGCTATTGGACGTCTAATTAGAGACAAGTCCGTGAGCGATGAAATGGAAAAACATCCCCACTTGTTCCCTTATGTGTGTGAAAAATGATCATGATTACTTACTCGTTTGATTCAAACAGAATGTAATGGCTGGAACCCAACTGCTTCCGCTGCGTGAATGAGTGTAAGAATTTGTGGTGGCTAGGTGGTTGAGATGTCAAAATGCGGTTTTAATCTCCCGTTTTTTTCTTTTATTTTACCTTTTTTTCACAGGTCAAAGTTTTCACATTTCCGAGCTCTTCTTTGCAAAACTGACTGATACTAAGACTATGATTACACTAAGATCTTTTTACGGCTATATCGTCGTTAAATGAGAAACGACTCGATTCATTTCGGAGGATCGCCAACAACTCAACTCTATGTTTTAAAAGCTCGGCGAAGACTGCCTTAAAATTTTTCCTTCTTTCACGACGTAAGAATTCGGCGATACAAAATCTGTGAGAGTGGGGGCATCGGGAGAGCACATTTTTTGGTGATGCGTTTCTTGTGGATAGGAGAATAGTGCATAAAACATAGGTCGTCGCGCATGATTGGTCAAATTAGAGTGGGGGAGTAGTTTGTGAAATTTTTTGTGGATTAGGGCTACGATCGATGCTGCATTTCTAAGAGTTGGGTCTGCATTTTTTTTATCTTAAAAATACAAAGAAGGGAGAAGAAAAGAGGTCTTGTTTGTGGCGAAGTACCCATGGTTCGAGCCGTGTCGATTTTACGGCCGGGTCGAATTTCTGGAGAATTTGGATATTTTGTTAATGAATCGCCGGAGTTTGCCTGCTATCGTTTCGAGTCGCCATGTAGTCTCATTTTTATGATTAAATAAATCTTACAATAAGGAAAATATACGAAAGCTTTTCGGCGAAAAACTACACGTGGCCTTTCTACATAATATGACCATAGTGCGACTCACATCCGTGGTTCTCAAAACCCTTAATTCATCGCACTTAGTATCTTTCACAAAATTTCACCATATTATTTTGAAGTACTCGTCCTATAATTTTATGCATACAAATAATTATATCCAGAAACTTTTATATAAAACACAAGTACGTAAATTAGAAATTGAATGTTATGGTTATATTATCACGAGTGACGTGACCCCCGCGGATGTTCGTCTCAAATTTTCTTTGCCTTCAACGCAATTGTTAATATGTCGAATAATTAACTTTCGAGATCTACAACATCTTTCCATTTCCTTCCAATAGAAAAGGGAACCACTGACCATGAGGAATTTTTACTGCCGTCACTTGGTGGTACGTTTCCCCTTGCACGCTCTGTACTTTTTTTCGGGCTAGCGTATGTCATTCGATTACACTCTCGATTTTGTTGCGGGGCCATACGCTGAAGGGGAGGGTAGGGGTTTCAGCGTGAGAAATAATCAATTTTTTGCGAATTTTTCTCATCTATATGGATAGAGTAAATTTATTGAAACCTTTTGTATATTGTTAAGTGTCATGTCAAGAACATTCCGTGAAATTTGTACGCGAAAATATCCACAAATAAGCCGCTGCCGCGTTTTTCTCGAAACACCTTTTTCAAAGTCCATGTTCACTGCTATTTGAAAACGACATGACCGATTTATTTCAAACTTGGTACACACTTTCTACATATAAAATACCTCCTCCCAACGGTTAGTTTGAGATTTTTTTTCATTGAGGGGCTTTCACCCTCAAAATGGCGGAATTTTTCGTGAAAAATAGCACTTTTCACTTTACATGACCACCAAAAATTTAGAAATGAAAAAAAAATTATCAAAGACCGTTGGGGGGAGGATTTGATGATACTTTGACTAAATTTTAATGGTACTTGATTTCAGATAATTTCTAGCCGAGATACAGTGAACACTGCAAATCGTGTTTTTCCAAAGGCGTTCTTGGAAAAGCTTTGTCACCGGCTTGTTTTTGGATATTTTCGGGTACAAATTTCACGGAATGTTCATGAAATGACACTTAACAATGTACAAAAGGATTCAATAAATTTACTCTATCCATATAGATGAAAAAACTTCCCAGTCCAATGAATGTACAGCGTCTCTGATTCCTTTTGCTGTGTGTGGTCTGCCATTGTCGTGCAGCAATATGACCGGCCTAGGTCCTTTGCCTGTGTAAGGCTGCTTGCCCTCAATTTTGTCACCCATACAAAAAGTCGGTAAAAAATAGCATTTTCTAAAAATATTTTTGTTCGATGGTATCACCTTTTGGCTATATGACCTGAAAATGTTATTGAAATATTTCTGAAATAGAATGAGCTACAGCTTCTAACAGTCGGCCGGGCGAGCGGTTGGGTTTGGCTACCTGGCGCGGCGCGTACGGAAGACCCGTTTTCGCGACAGGTGTCCTCTCGGTTTATAGTTCCGTGCTGATGATCACAACAATAGAGTCCCTTTTTTTCGACCTGGGGATTTCAACTTATTGTTGAAATTTAGAGATTTAGAGTGAAAGCCGTTGAGCTAGCGACAGGACGTGCATAAAGTTTACACACTTGATTCAATCTTTCTAATAGTGTCATCGAAAGTGAACATTACGCGAGGAATAAGAGCTTCTACCGCTAATAGACGAGATAGGCCGACGAAAAGAAAACGGCCGGTAAGTTCATTCGACAGCGAAAGCAAATAAAAACGGGCCCGAGTGCGTTCGCGAAAAAAATACAGAAGATATAGACGTTGCACTACGCGAATTTGTCGGATATCTGGTTCTAAACTTCGTGACTGTTTTTTCTGCGATAAGTGCCTGTGTCAAATATAAAGAGTGTGGAAATTACGTGCAATTCAATCGTGCAAGTGAACGGGTTTGGGCATCAAACTAAAAATAACTTGTAAACCATGCCCACCTGTAAACATCCCGTCTTGTTCGTACTTAGGAAGCACTTGCAAAATAAATCGAAGATTCATCTTCGCTGTGTGACCGTTGGGAATCGGATTACTGGAAGCAACAAAATTCTGTGGAATAATTGATTTGCATCGACCAGTTTTTCAGGCTACCTATGATCTGATCGTAAATCTTTTATTGAGTGTTTCGGACGCTATTTGCAAACAAGTATTATGTCGAACTGTTGTAGAAGAAAAAAAGACAATGTAAGCAACTGACTGGAAAGAAATGGAGGGCTCAACGAAATGACGTACTGTTTCTGGAGACGGAACATGGAGAAAACGAGGATTCAGTTCCTCCCATGGCGTTTCAACTATCATTGATTACTATAGTGGCTAAGTTCTCGACCTTTTTGTGAAATGTAGTTATAAGGCACTAGTTATAAGATAATTTCAAGGCTTGCGAATTTTGGACCGATAAGATAAATACGGCAAAATACCTCGAGTGGTTTGAATCTTATCAAGAGAATTTTTCTGCTAACCATAAAGGATTGCCGGGAAAAAATGGAAGTAGACACAATCTGTACAATGTTCAAACGATCTGAATCCAGTTACGGAGTAAAATATACTAATTATGTAGGCGACGGCGGCGCCAAAACGTATAATGGAGTAGCTATATATGCTTTTCCGTGCCGTCCTTCTGTTGTCATAAAAAAGAAGGTGTAGACCACGTACAAAAACGAATATATACAAGATTTCGCACTGGCAAAAAGAACGTCGGGCCTTGAGGGTAGAAAAAAATTGACCGGAAAACTGATCGATGAATTCAGTTTATTACGGCCTTGCCATCCGAAAAAAGTGCAATTCAGTAACGAAAATGAAGGGCGCTATATGGTCTACATTTACCACAAGTGTTCAACGGACAAAAGAACCTCGACATGATTATTGCCCTCCAGGATAGAAATCGTGGTGCTCGTAGCAGCGATCGAAGGCCGCAGGAACTCTGCAGCGGTATGAACATAAAACGCCCTTTCACTATAATGTCATCAAAGCAATACGTCCAATATATGAAATTCTTTCGGATGAAAATTCATTGGAGAGAAGTGTCGGAGGATTTACTCAAAATACAAACAAGAGCATAAACAACAATATCTGACAAATAGCTCCGAAAGACCACAAGGGCGGTGCATCAAGTGTAAAAATTGCTGCAAATATTGCCGCATGAACCCCTTACGCGGCAATGACGCCATATGGCGCACATCAATTATTTCGTCATTCAGTTAATCAATTTTCACGAAATTTGGTTCTCAGGGGTCTTCGAGGTCGCTGATTACGATTTTTCCCTCAAAATTTCGAAATTCAAAATGGTGGATTCAATGTGGCGGCCAAAAATGCAAAGATTCATTTGAATTGCATGAAATTTGGTACTCGGGGGTTTTTGAGGTCGCTGATTACGATACCGCCCTCAAAATTTTGAAATAAAAAATGGCGGATCCAATATGGCGGCCGAAAATGCAAAAATTTATTCGAATCGCATGAAATTTGGTACTCGGGGGTTTTTTGGGTCGCTGACTACGATTCCGCCCTCAAAGTATACAAATTGAGAATAGTGGATCCTCTACGGCACACACGAATTCATCATGTAAAATCTTTGCAATGGGACCTTCTTTTTTCATATTGATTTTATGTTGAGCTTGAGTTTTCAAAGTTTAATATTTGTACAAATGTTACACAAATACTATTTAAAATTGCCCCGTGCATTAGCTGGTGAATCAGAATCTACGCCCCCAGAGTGTACCGCGAGAAGGTTGCATTCGTAGGACTTTACACTCCGTATGCCTTTTTTTATTTTTTTAAATATTTTTTTGTTTTTTTTTAAATATTTTTTGTCGTTTTCTTTTTCAATTGTTTTGTACCCTTTATTTTTGCAAACTTCTGAATCGTTAAGTCCTTTTCCAATTTTTTTATGGAACGAGCTGAAACAATCCAAGCATATGATGCAGTCGACACCTCCCATGTTTGCATTGTAAGACATGACAACATTCGGTTTTTTTTATCATTTCTCCTTTCCGTCTTTGCTTTTTTCCGGTGTTCAGCATTTCGGGCTGTTGCGTCGTTGAAAGCATGCTGACAACTTTTTTATCTTTCCAACAAAGAAAGGTCATTTTTGGCGTATGAAATACTTGCATCTCACCAACTTTCATTCCTTTAGTACTTACTTTTGGTAAATATTTACGATTTATTTTTACTGTTCCACACGCATTGGTTCTCTCGTCTACGAGTTGCTTGAAAAACATCGGTGAGGTATACCAATTGTCGACGTACAATGTACGGCCTTGTCCTGCAAGATCTCCAATCATAGTTTTTACAATCGTTCCAGAAACTCCAATCAGCTTGTTAGCCTTAGACTTATCAGTTTCTTTACCAGTATAAATCGAGCAATCATAGACGTAGCCTGTATTAGACTCGCTGGTTTTATAAAGTTTAATACCGAACCGAGCACGTTCTGGAGATTGCATTGCCTAAAACTGAGCCGACCTTTGAATTTCAAAAGAGATTCATCGATGGTGATATTCTCTCCAAGTCTATACTGGTCGAATACTGGTCGAATTTTTTGAATTTTATCCATGGACTGATTGCCATTCTCAGAGAAATGAAGTAATCGCGCAATGCTCTCGAACCTTCGTGAAGACATGGTTTTAGCAAATATCGGGGATTTTCTAGTATGGGATTTGTCGACCAGTACTGCTTTATATCTGGCTTCTTGATTAAACCCATGAAAATTATCAGTGCAATAAATGTATACATTTCGTCCGCAATTACCGGTGTCCATTCAAGTATCCTCGATCGAAGTTTCAATTTTCCACTTTCACGCAATGCATTAACTTTTTCCTCCTGATATATGTTAGTTTGTGCGCAAATAATTTCAATGAACTCTGGAGTGAGAAACAATTTCAAAGCTTCGATAGGAAAACTATCTTCATTGAACTCGACTCCTGTTTGAATACCCGCATTCGGATCATTGAATGAATGGATGATTGGATCAAAAATTCCACTTTGACTCCAAGTCAGGTCAGCTTGAAACTTTTTCCAACCTTCTGCGAGTGGTAGATCGTCATCATCATTATCGGCATTTCGAATAACTTCCGTTTCGATTATTTCAGTAGCTTGTTCAGTTTCTTTCACCAACCATTCGTCATCATCATCACTGTCCGGTACAGAAGTATTCATGTCGAAATCATCGTCGGAACTCGACGAGCTTGATTCTACTTTTCTTTTTGTTTGACTTGTTGAAGCTGAGAATGAATTCATGTTGAAAAAAGGTTTTCGACAAAATTGAACTTTTATCTATATTTTATAAAAAACTAAATATATATGAACAAATGACATTTTTTTGCATTTGGTAAAAAAGTTAAACAGGGTAATGGAAGCAAAAAATCTAACGGGTCTGTTGGAACATGCCACTGTGCATTACAAAGTATCAATAGAACTCACTCGCATGTCTCAGTTTTATTTGGACATTCAAAAACAAATCCATTTACCTCACTGCGAAACTGTAACATTCGATGGTGACTCGATGGTGACACATCAAAACTCAATTATGCCCAATACGTCAAATTACAACAAGTTTTTCAAGGCCAGAACAACTATCGTTTATTTCACGTAGGTATTATTTAGCTAAGCGTAATTTTTTTAGAACGAAAAACAGTTTCCAACACAAAAGAGAACTACTCATATCTTCTTTCAAAATTATGTTCTTCTGTGACCACCGACATCAATGTCTCAGGAGAGTTATGTGTATCCTACTGACGGTGATAAGAATCAGTCAAAACGACTACCAACAAAAAATTGGGTGATGTTTTCAGAGGACTATGTGTTGTTGCTTTGGCAGGTGTCAATCAAAATGTCGAATGCTTTGCAGTTACTCATTATTCTCACCGTTCGACCTAATGTCATCTTATGATTTCTGAGTACAGATTCATAATCGGCGACCTATATAACGTCAAAAATTTTAATTGCTGTATTTTGAGAGCAGTTTCATCCAATTCAAATGAATTTTTACATTCTCAACCGTCATATTGGATCCGCCATTTTAATTCCGAAATTTTGAGGATGGAATCGTAATCAGCGACCCCAAAAACCCACGAATACCAAATTTCATGCGATTCGAATGATTTTTTGCATTTTTGGGCGCCGTATTGGATCCGCCATTTATTGTCAAAATTTTGAGGGCGGAATCGTAATCAGCGACCCTAAAAACCCCCAAGTACCAAAATTCGTGAAAATCTGAATACTTTTCTTTTCCCGCATTTCGGGCACTATGGGCGAAATTGGTCTTGCCGCGTAAGGGGTTAATGAAAGTGCAACAGCGTATTTGCTGATAACACAGGAATTGAATATCTGCATTGCATAAAATTGTGCTGCATACTGCGCGATCCGCGATCATGAGCGCATCTATCTAGCCAAAATTCGAATTCAGGAGACGCGCGTAGGAAGAGTTCCTCGCAGCCAAAGATAGACCGAAGACTCTTCCCATGAAGCTGCAGTTGCTGCTGAGGGTACTTTATATGGAAAGTTTTAAATTCTCCACTTAAATATAGCATTACCGTATTTCTAACTTTAAAAAGGTTTTTCCCGAAACACTGTTTTCACAGTCGGTGGATATGATATTTCGAGGACCACTTGAATTTCCAAATTTACTGGAAACACGATGACATACATTTAAAGGTCGTTGACGATCTCACTTTTCAAAAATCGATCTTGATTTTTAAAAGTTACGTAAAAATGACGCCTTTTTTTCTTAGATTTTGTATGCTTGAGTTTCAATTCGTCGCCAGGCTGTTGTAAAAAATGATTTAAAAAATCGACGATCGTCAATGACTCGTATTTACGGTTAACTTGAATGACCCGTTTGGTTTTCAGGTTTCAGATTGACTGTTCGAGCTAGAGAGTGTCCACCGCTAAACGTTACAAAACAAATGTCATCATCTGTCAGCGGCCATATTTTCCTGTACTTTTTGGGGATGTTTTCTTAAAAGCTTTTAATTTTATGTACCTCTGTGTTTAAAAAAATGCGTTTATTTTTAACCAACCGTTGTTCAGAAAAAATCAGTATTTGGCCATTTTTCAGGCCTAGCTCCTTAAACGCTGCTGTTGGTGTTTATAGGGCTCAGCCGTGATGATCTCGCCAGGTTTAAGCAGCTCAAAGTACAGAACACCCTTGAAATCCCAACATATGCACAGAAGGAGTTCCTTACTGTGAATAGTGGGCTTAGCGATCGATCTGAATAGTTCAGCCGGTTTAACCCACGATTTACGTTTTCTTTTTTATTGTCATATAACACCCACTCCTCATTGCCAGTCAAAGGCGTAGCCAGGTTGTGCTCCGGCGGGGGGGAAGGGGGGGGGGGCAAAAGCGAGGCAAGTCGATATGAAGTACTTATTAAATAATTCTTCTAAAAATCGTATTTCACTTCAATTATGTCGAAACCGTATGCCGCACCTACAACATTTTTACGGCCGCTTCGCTAGTCTTCAGCCTTTCTCTATTCTGGCATAGCAGCTCTGGGCTCACTTTGTTGGCCGTTAAAGTTTACACTTTGGCAATCCTAAGAATAAAATAGAAATATTTCGGGACAACCAGTTAAATCTAAATATGCGGGTTAAAATTTTGCAGAATACACGATTCGGTTGTAATGGTTTTTAAAATATTTGGGTACTCATTTATTTAATTTCACAAGATAAATTTATTCAGATATACAGGGTGTCCCTCTTATCTCTGCCACCCGAAATAACTCGGTAATTATCGACGTCACAAAAAAATGTTCCAGGTAAAAGTTGTATGGTGTCAAGGGGGCCATCAAATACGACCAATTTTTTTCATTTCGGTGGAGGCGCTGACGCACAGTGAAGGTCCGAGATATTTAGATTTGTATTTCATTTTAATAGGTGACCTTGAATGGCCTTGAACGACTTTGACCCCCTAATGTTTTTGATGCGGCTTGATCCCCTAATGTTTTTGATGCGGCTCCACAAGATGGTTGAAAAAAAATGTACCATTCCATTTTAAAAAAGTGGGGGTGACCTTCACTGTGCGTCAGCGCCTCCACCGAAATAAAAAAAATTGGTCGCATTTGATGACCCACTTCACACTGTACAACTTTTGTCTGGAACATTTTTTCGCGACGTTGATAATTACCGAGTTATTTCGGGTGGCAGAGATAAAGAGGCACCCTGTATAGGTACGTCTAACGCCATCTGTTAAATTGCTTAGCAAGTAATGTTGACTTTCTACTAAAACACCCACAGTCAAATTATCAAACTATTTAACTAGACTCTACTTATCCAAATCTAGCCTATGAAATTGGCATACTCTATTGATCGACATTCGATTAACTGAACCTTCCCGTACATAAATGTGACCGGGCATTCCCTACTTTGTGTCGGGCCATAACCAGACTTACCTTGTCTGATATATCTGACCGGGCCCTGCCACGGAACAAACCTTACCCTCTATGGCTATCAAAGGCTTACCCTCTATGTTCGGAAATTACAATTTTCTGGCCGGGATACATTGCAAGCAAGTACATCTTCACCTAATGTAAGATACGTTGATCCGAACGTATCCTCGAAGATAGATACTATATTGTCTCGAACATTGTGACTCAGCGACCGTCGAATATTCTCGAACTATTTATGACGAGATATAGGAAAGTACTGTTCGAGATCAGTCTTGATCAATCACGCGAAGATGTCGGTCGTGCCGCTACGTAAATACACATTAAATAATACATGAAGTCCTAACGAGTTATTCATTTCATCCTGAATAACAAAATAGTACAAATAGACAATATTTTAATCTTACAACATCAGAAGTGGGATACTACAACAAAATGCTCAAAAAAGAAAGATATGTGACCGATAGTAGAAATGGATCGCGTGTGAACGTTAATAAAAAATATTGATCATGGAAGAAAAATATATAGTTATATATTTTGTTGTCGTAGCATGCCTTTGGCAGAGGGTCTGCGTTCAGTGAGAAAGAACGTCCTGCAAAGGCTACGGCGGGGACATTTCCTAGTGAAAAAGGGTCATGTTAAATGGCCGTGAACAAGTTGGGAATCAATTACGAGTTGAGAGAAAGGGACGCTGTTTTAGTGACGTCCGGGAAGACAGTAAAATGCCGCTGATGATACCACTTCGAGAACGCTTTTTACTGCTGTGAGTTTTTTTTTTTCGATAAGAACTGTGCGAAATGCTGAAAATTTCGTGAAGGAATAATAGACGTGAAATATTATTCGGGTTGGGATATTCGTAGAGTCGGATACCCGTATTTCGAAGTCGCTGTGTTTGTGGACTTTCGTGGAAAAGACAAGGTATAAGCGTACCAAGCTGACCAAAGTTATTGAGATTATTGAAGTACTCTCAGTTATATCAGTTTATTTACCGGACCGCGAGGCTTTCGGACTGAGACGGTGATACAAAAAAAAAAGGTGGTTTATAGCCGTACATGCGAATCGTATACACATATATAAATACACTCGATACTCAAGGTGTCGAACGACACGGTGTGCCAGAATAGTATGCGTGCAGATCTATATATGTGCATAAATTCGATGTATGAGAGACCGAGTTGAGATAAACAGTGACTGTGTTTAAATCATCGTGTTCTAGTTTAAAATTCAGACGTTATGGATCCAAACGGTTTCAAACTGACCATTCTTAAAGACGTTTTGGCAAAGAACAATTTGAAAACGTCAGGGACAAAGGGGGAACTTATTGCTCGATTGCGAGAATTCGATCCTAAAAATACGTGGATTAGTCAGCTGGGCGCGGTAAAGGATGGTCTTGCAGCAGACGAGCCATTGAGTGACGTCGATGAAGGATCAAGTATAAGTTTACCGGATCAGGCGGTTATTCTGAAGAAAAACAAAATGGAGAACGAGTCTGACACCCTGCGGAGAGAATTGGAGCTCGCACGTCGGGAATCTGCACTCGTTGCACGAGAATTGGCACTCGTCAGACGCGAAAATGAGTACTTGCGGCGGCAGTCGAATTTAGAACAAGTATACGAGGTACCACCAGCGGAACCTACTCGAGAAAGGCAGGTACGTGATCAGTCACGATCGGAGGTTAGTGTCTCGAAAGTACGAGATTTGTTGTCAGACTTTGACGGGAAAAATGATACGTTCAGCATCTGGGAAAAACAAGTTCGATTGTTAAAGGCTACCTACAACCTGGATGAAAACGCTACGAGAATCCTAATAGCTTCAAAGCTTAAGGGCAAGGCCCAGAAATGGTTCTACTCAAAACCGGAGTATATCGACATGGACACAGAGACCTTTCTCGGGGAGCTAAAGTCGATGTTTGACTTCCCCGTTGATCGTGTGACGCGACGCCGTCAATTTGAGGCACGAGTGTGGAGGTCGGACGAAACCGCTAGCGACTACACGCACGACAAACTCATCTTAGCCAACAAGGTTCCCATAGAAAATGAAGAAATTATAGAACATCTAATTGAAGGGATACCAGTCCCAAGCATGCGGAATCAAGCGCGAATGCAGAGGTTTGCTACGGTAGATGCATTTCTCGAGGCGTTCGAAAAAATTTCGATCGGGCCTGGAAGGAGGATGTCGCCCACGAGACGGGACAAGGTCGACTTCAAGGGCGTACAACAGAGAAGAACGGAGATGAAGGACCAGTACGACGTCTTACGCTGCTACAGGTGCAACCTTCCCGGTCATTTGGCTGTGGAATGTCGTCAGAATCGGAGGGATAAATCTTGCTTCAAGTGCAAGGAACCTGGGCACTGGTCGAAGAATTGTCCGTCGAAGAGTCCGTCGACCGAGAAGAAGACGCCGGAAGTTCATCACGTTCACGAATTGCGCGAAGCGGATGGATTTTGGAAGATCGTCGAATTCAGATTCGACGATTTGGATGAAAATCGACCCGTTTTCCTCGAAACGCTGTATGATACTGGCAGTCCGATAAGTTTTTTGAAAATGTCCGTCGTTCCCCCGTCAGTAAGATATGATGATTGCGTCTTGTCGAGCAGCTACAGCGGGATAAACAGCGTAAAGCTTGATATAAAGGGTATAGTCAAAGTGAGTCTAACGTTCGATGATGTCACGCGTCACGGTATCCAATTCTATGTGGTCCCAGACGCGACGATGCAAAACCCCGCTATTATAGGTCGAGACACGTTACGAAAATTCAACATGAAACTAACGAGGTCAGAAGATTCAGGTGTTGCTATGATAATGAATGAAATAATGAATATCGACGATGTTAAAGTAAAAGAACCGGTCGATGAGTTAAAGATTAATCCGGAATTGACACCTGAAATTCGAGAAAGCGTACATATTACGTTCGTAAATCATTATGTTACGCCACAAAGACCTGAGGTTCCACGGATAGAAGCGACACTCGCTCTAGAACTGAAAGATTCGAGTCCTTTTCGTTTCGCGCCGCGACGACTTTCGTACTACGAAAAGAAAGAGTTAACTGAAATTATCGACAAATTGTTAGCGAAGGGTGTCGTGCGAAAAAGTAATTCAGAATATGCTTCACCGATAGTACTCGTGAAAAAAAAAACAGGCGAGTTGAGACTATGTGTTGACTACCGAGCGCTTAATAAAATCCTCGTGCGGGATAACTATCCCCTTCCCTTAATCGAAGATTTAATAGACTCGCTTAACGAAAAACGGTATTTCACGTTACTCGATCTGCGAGATGGCTTTCACCACATAGCAATGGCGGAGGATTCTATCAAACTTACCTCGTTTATAACTCCGATTGGTCAATTCGAATACGTGAAAATGCCCTTTGGCTTAAAAACAGCGCCATCAAGATTTCAGAGGTACGTCAACGAAGTCTTGGCAGATTTAATAAAAAGGGAACTCGTAGTAGCCTACATGGACGATTTTTTGGTGGCGACAAAAACCGTCGAAGAACACATACAAGTGCTGAAAGAAACTTTCAAGCTGCTCGTAGAAAACAAGCTAGAACTGCGAGTCGATAAATGTTGTTTTTTGCAAACGAGTATCAATTACTTAGGATATCACATATCTTGGAAGGGTGTCTGTCCTACTAGCGAAGGGGTAGCCGCAATTGCTCATTTCCCGATCCCGCAAAATGTCCGAAGTGTGCAGTCTTTCCTCGGAATGTCATCGTATTTTCGGAAATTTGTGCAAGGTTTTTCGATTATTGCTGCTCCGCTGTACGCACTTTTAAAAAAAAACGCTAAGTTCGAGTTCGGACAAGCAGAACTCGACTCCTTTTATGCACTCAAGGAAAAGCTTGTGAGTAAGCCGGTCGTGGCAATTTATAATCCACAGGACGAAACTGAACTCCATACGGATGCGAGTTCGTTGGGTTTTGGAGCTATTTTGTTACAGCGAAAAAAGGATAAGCAACTGCATCCTGTCTTTTATTTTTCCAAGCGGACTTCGGAACGAGAAAGTAAGTTCCATAGTTTTGAGTTAGAAACTCTTGCAATCGTCTATGCCTTGCGCAGATTCCGAATCTACCTCCAAGGCCTCAGATTCAAGGTAGTTACAGACTGTAATTCGGTGACTATGACCTTGAATAAACGGGACATAAATCCGCGAATTTCACGTTGGGCGCTGGAAATGGAAAATTACGATTATCAGATTGAGCATCGCGCTGGTAACCGAATGAAGCATGTAGACGCGTTAAGTCGAGAACATAACGTCATTCACGTCGTTGAAGAAAATTCGATAGAACTGAATCTCGCGTTGAGCCAGAACAAGGACCCGAATATCGTAGCAATTAAGGACGAACTCGAAAAATCAGAAAGCAAACTCTACGAAATGAGGAACGGAATCGTATATCGGAAGAAGAAAGGTAGAATACGATTTTACGTGCCCGCTTCTATGGAAAGCCACGTGATTCGTCGGTACCATGATGATATGGGTCATATGAGCCCTGAAAAGGTGAGAGGAGCGATAAAAGAAAATTATTGGTTCCCAAAAATGCGCGACAAGATAAAGACTCACATACGTGATTGTTTAAAATGTTTGGCATTCTCACCGACCAGCGGAAAGGTTGAGGGAATGCTTTATAACATTCCGAAGGGCGATACGCCGTTTCAAACGATCCACGTCGATCATTATGGTCCCGTCGAAAAGAACAGGCTGAAGCAGCATGTACTTGTAGTAGTTGATTCGTTTACTAAATTCACGAAATTGTATGCTGTAAAATCGACAACGAGCACAGAGACTATCGGTTGTCTCAGTCAATATTTTGCAAACTACAGTAGACCTCGAATGTTGGTATCAGATCGAGGCCCCTGCTTTACGTCGGAGGAGTTTCGGGAATTCGTTCGAGAGAATAATATCCAACACGTACTCATAGCTACGGCATCGCCTAGGGCCAACGGCCAAGTTGAACGAATTAACCGCGTATTGGGCCCTATGCTGGCAAAATTGACCGATAGTTCTACCGGGAAATACTGGTATCGGACGCTTTTGACAGCGGAATATGCTCTGAATAATACTGTCCATAAAAGCACGAACGAAACTCCCAGCAAACTTCTCTTTGGCGTTAGGCAACGTGGTGAGATCGTAGACGGTATTGGAGATTTTCTGGACGACACTGTCCCGGCCGAGTCACAAAATTTAGAAGAAATCCGAAAGACAGCGTCAGAAAATATCGTAAAGAGCCAGAAGTATAACAAAGCGTATGTCGATAAACATCGCAAAGAGCCCCACGAATACAAGGAAGGAGCTTATGTGATGGTACGAAATTTTGAAAACACCCCAGGCATAGCGAGAAAATTAATCCCTCGGTTTAAGGGGCCGTACGTGGTTAAAAAATGTCTCAGATTTGGAAGATATGTTGTTGGTGACATAAAAGATTGTCCAGTGACGCAAAGACCCTATGAAGGCGTGTGGGAGGCGTGCAACATGAAACCTTGGCGTGAAGCCCGAGGAGAAATACACAATGAAGCTGCCACGTAAAACGGCGACATAAGAACAAGAGACCAAACGGGATAGATTTGAAAACAAAAATATGAAGGTTTTAGTTAAGATGTACCGTTAGAGAAAAACATTTTGATTTTACATTATGTACGAGAAACGAAAAATTCTGTCGTTTATCTTTGAGATGTAATTAATTTACGTTTAGAGTATAATACGTTATGTACGGAAATGTATGTGTCTCTTTTGTGTTAATTTGTCCGAGGCGGACAATGGGTCAGGATGACCGAAACTGTAAGATACGTTGATCCGAACGTATCCTCGAAGATAGATACTATATTGTCTCGAACATTGTGACTCAGCGACCGTCGAATATTCTCGAACTATTTATGACGAGATATAGGAAAGTACTGTTCGAGATCAGTCTTGATCAATCACGCGAAGATGTCGGTCGTGCCGCTACGTAAATACACATTAAATAATACATGAAGTCCTAACGAGTTATTCATTTCATCCTGAATAACAAAATAGTACAAATAGACAATATTTTAATCTTACACTAATGTCTACCCGGCCAGAACATTGACATGTCCTAAAAAGTGGAGTCTGTCTTTAAGAAGTGTGTAAAGCTACTTTGCTTTTCACGTCATCAAATATATTTATAATTGATTAGAATGAACCTAATACATGTGTTGTAATTCTATTCACCATTAAAAGCATTCATTTCATCAATGATAATCGACAAGGATAAGAATGCTTATCATAAACACCAGGATTACAATAACTAATGATTTGAGCATAACGAATAGCTACATTTTTAAGGGGGGAAATCCCTTTAGGCGCCCGAAAATCAGTAAATTTTCGTGATTTTTTTAAAGGCGATAAAATAATCGCATCATTTCATAATTATGACATTATTTTATTACAACTTTCAGGTGTTAACATTTTTTTTTCTTTTTTAAACTAAATAGAATGGCGCCGTTATAAGATATTCCTTTAGGCATCTTTTGAAAAACTGTTCATGTGTAGCTCAATAAGTTATTGATCCATCTGGCTGAAATTTTTGAAGGTTCCTCACTATAACATTATTGGAAGGATATACCTATAAAAATATTTAAAAGTATATTGTTTAAAAAATAATTTTGTTTCAACACTTGAAAGTTGTAGTAAGATAATGTCAAAATTTAAAAATGATACGAATATTTCATCACGTTTGAAAGAATTGATGAAACATGACTCATTTTCGGGCGTCTAAAGGCATTTTCCCCCTCAATGAGGCAAAAAGTAAAGCAGGTGATTCATGGTTTTTTAAGGCCTTAGGCCACAGTAACGGGTATAAAATCACATGCGAATTTAACAATTTTTTTTTCGTATGAAAAGTGATTCACTCATAAAATTAATTACACATTTATTTAGTACGAATATCAAGTTGTTAGGAAATGTATAGTTTTTTTTCGATTTACAAAATGGTCGACTACTCGAAACTTCTCGAAACAGCTTTTTCCAATTGGCGTGACAAATAACTTCAACAATTTTCACTCGATTTACTTCAAATTTTAAAGTTATGTTCCGAATTGCATTTCGCAAAGAAGTACGTACGGAGTTTCTGATTAATCGAAAACTTTTCATTTTATGAGCAGTTATAACGAAATTTTTCACTGAAAATTAAATTCTTAAGTTCATATACCTACAACTTTTGAATAAAACAATATTTTTTAAATTTTGTACGTACTTCACTAGGTATTCTAATGTAGATTGACGAGAATTTTTGTTTTCAAATGGGTAAGAAATCTGGGTAAAAAATTGTGGATGCTCAATGTCACGCCCCGGAGCGCCTGAAAAATATAACAAAAGAAAATATTAGCAGTCAGCCATTTTGTACAGCGAAAAAAAAATTCTAACAGCTTGATATTCATACTAAATAGATGTGTAATTAATGTCATGAGTGGATCACTTTTTCATACGAAAAGAAAAATTAAATTCGCACATGATTTTATATCCGTTACTGTGGCCTAAGTGCTCTGGCCGGGAAGACATTACCTGAATGTATTTCGCCAACAATGCACCATGTGGCTACAAGCGAAGTGCTGCGCGTAAGCAAGGTACGATCGTACGAGGATAAAAATTCGTCCTGTGCGTTATACCACGTATAGAAGTGCGCGCTTACAGCGTGCACTTACGCTTGCGATTTTGCGATATTTGTGAAATAACCTTTTGCACTCAAAGTCTTATTTGCTCGGGTAGTGAATGATGTGCGAATCACCTCTCGAGTGCAAAGGGATAATAAGTATCAGTGTACCACCTAATACTATCTATTTTACTCGGGTGGATCGCCAAAGGCCTTTCCAGTACTTGATCAGGGTCCTATCCAGTTCCTAATCAGTTCTCAATCCGTTCCTGGAAAAGGGAACGGCGGTTCGAGGCCTGGCCTAAGACCCGTTACATGGCGGACCTGATCCACGCTGGGCGGCCTGACCATGGCCTGATATTGTTTTGGGAAGGCAGATCAGAGGCAGGACTTTTTCCCGACTCGAATTTCTACACGGGCTGAGCCTGAATTCTGTAGTACAGACGGGTCGCGCCACGCGCATATAACGTTGATCGGTGTCATCTACATACAAATCGGCGAGGTTTCAAAGCAAGGTTTCGCTTATTTCTTATTGTGAATTAGGGCCCAAGTGTAGAGAAACATGCTATGTTTATGAGTTTTTTTCGGATTGTTGGAAAAAGTACTTAGCAGATTCGCGTAAAATGCCCGTGGGACCATATCGCTGTGTTTACCTATACAACAAAGAAAAAAAAACATTCAAATTGGAAATTCTTACTCCTACAATGGGATGTTGTATTCATTGGGATGTTGTATTCAATGGGATGTTGTATTCATCATTATTCAGGTCGTATTTTTTCACAGTTATCTCCATCCAGCATAGATTATTAATTTTGATTATGTTGACCTAGTGTTGGAAATCTATGGAAATATTATAGAAAAATATAAATAATATTATGCCCTCGGCCCTTTTTTCCAAGTTCTCGTTCTACCGACTGTACATATGTAAATCTTGTTTGAGTAAAATGTTATTTATTCACTACCTCATAGGAAGAGGTGCGGATTAAGAATGGTGTAGATACTCGACAGGGTACTAGACAGTGCATAGCCGTTTATAATCCCTGTTTATCCGCGATGAATAAGCCGCGAACCGATCCTACTCTCGACGTCGAGACGAAACGTCTTTGAAGGCGATCGAAAAATCCACTAGCGAACCGGTAGGACGGGGTAGTGTTAATTATGCCGAGGCGAAGGTCGAGACATAGTCAAAGGGGGATTTGCCTTCGTTCCACCTCGATATTTCGCTACCCCCTCTCCCTCGTAGCCCACTTCCAAGAAATACAGTATTGCACGGTGAGACGGTGCAATGCTATATATCTCCATGATGGCGCGTACCTGAAACGAAGAGAGGATAGACGGGAGTTTTGATGTTTATAGTTAGTAAACCGGGCTGTTTCTGGCTGTTGATAGAAACTGGGGATGATCGTTCGATGCGATCATCCCTGGTGTAGATTCCCACAGCGTTCTGTAGCTTGCAGCCGGATATAATCCTTCTCCCTGCTGCTTTGTTTGCCCGCCTCTTTATCTGGGCTAACGGAGACCTGAGTTGTGTTCTCATCGTCAAGGAGACATCGCCCAGAATCGCACACTGCGATGTGTAGGTACGCGATGTAGGCACAGAGTGATTACAGGTTTGTAGCAGTGTTGGTAGGAAAACCGGCGACCGATACTCGCAGTTTAAGCTACAGGAATGCGATGCAACTGGGAAGACTGGATCATCTCGCTCTGCGGGTCTTTGAGGCTCTCACCGCTCGCAGAGTCCCGTCGCCGTTTCGAGTTAATTGAATACCACCAACCAGCGTTGACGTAGCCAGCTATGGCGACCCCTAGCGAATCTCTGCGATGCAACCGATACTACGATTCACCGTCTGCTCGATATACATTATAGCCCATTGCAGTATGTAGTGTATGTTGTAGTATAGATATGTCCGGCTTACTGCCGTGTAATTAATGGCTTAGTACGGATCAATCGAATTGTATTGTTCAGTACCTGAAATATCGCTCATGTGGTCATTTTGGTAGAGGGAGATAAGGATTCACGCACTAAAATACGCAATTAGGCGCTGAATGGCAATCAACGCAAATGCGTGATACCCTTATGGGTGTTCAAGAAACGCAAAGAGAACAATAAATTCCAACGGAGAAAATAGTCATCACATGGTAAGTTTGAATGAATTATTTCCTCCATCAAACCCTAATAGAAAATGTAGGGGCTAGCAGAATCTAAATTGTTGTGATATTTTTTTCAATGATACCTACGAGTCAATGAAAACAGAAGACTTTCACAGCGAATTTGTAATCCGTTGTTTGCGAATGTGGGTTAGCGAGGTACAGAGGGTGTGAACCACTTCACTCAGATTCGTTTTGACATCAGACTTCTCAATCTTCGTCAATTAAAAAAGTGCCTAAATCTCCTATTATGCACCGTTGGTTGCATCACTGATTTATTATATTACTGGAAAAATATTAATAAGACATGTCGTTTCTAGGTCCACTATTAATGAGTACAATTGCAGTTCTCAAACGCACTTGAAAAAAATATATCTCTGAGCGAAATGCAAAGATACTAGAAAGTCACGTTTCGAAAATACATCTCGTTTCGCAGGCTACAGCAAGGATGCAATACGTTCGACTATGGATCCTACGAAAAAAATTAATATTGGTATGGTACCGGGCGATTAACTGCGAGCCGGAAAATAATAGGTCTTGTGCGTATCACTGACTGTATACTTCATTATCGTGGAATCTTTGATCGAAAAGCTTGCACACCGTGATGGTTTTAGAAATCGCACCCTTCGGCGTTCGAGCTAATTGAATCTGCGAGCTATGGGAGAGATGGGAAGAGAAAGAGAAAAAGAGAGAGGGAGGGGAGGCTGTGGGAGAATGAGCTGAGCTTGCAAAGCGTATACATGGATTTAACGTTGTCCAATACAGTGTTGGCGCTTAACCGTTCCATCCACCAAGCGCAACGGGCGTAACCCGAACGATATCTGCATTCGTTTAGCTCGGGGCATTTCTGCATGCGTACGTGGCTATATTCTATATAACCGGCAGAAACAGGGGGCGGGAGGGGGGATTTGCAAACACTTGCAAACATGTGGCAGACGAACCCAGAGCTCGTTATAAACGTAGTATCGTGTGGAAGAAGCGACACAGAGTTCTCTATGCCAGCGTTTGCATAGAACCTATTTGCGGTGATGCTCACCCTGTTGATTCACCAGGTACTCATCGCAACGTGACCATTCGCTCTTTTCACAGCGTGCAAACTATGAATTCTCTCGTGAAACCAGAAACAAAACAAATGGTTGTCGATCGAGTGGTGAGATGGAGGTTAAAAAATCTACTGAGCGAATAATAAAAATTGAACAGACGACGCACATTTGGCCCTGTCCCCTCGTCGCCCGTGGGCCAATCCTCGTAGGCTCACGGATTGATTCAGCCAGAGGTTAAAAATCGGTTAAATAATTCTGAGGTGTAAAGATAAATTCTATGCGTTTGGTTCGCTTGCTCGTTCATCATATCGCCCTCCCCCCATCCTTTACGATGAAGTGCGCGGTGCAATATTCAATCGATCGAGAGCGAGGCCGGGCGCGCCTTGAAAGATAATTATCTTCCACGCGTGGCTGGTCGAACATCTTGATATCAATACTGAGTACTCGAGGAGTAGCTAGGAAAAAGGCCTCGATAAAGAGAAAAACGAGACAGGGTTATACATTTCAGAGACGTAGCGAGTTTCGCCCGGCGATAAGTGTGCTCCATAGAATGACTAGGTAAAAGTCTTTTACAGAGGCATATAAATGGAATTCAGCCTGTGTACTTTGCGCTTCATGCAGTTAGTTTTGAAGGAAGGCAGACAAACTTTCGGTCAGTGTAGAAGCGGGACAATCTCGCGCATTGATGTTTCCGGCCACGGCTCTTTTTTTTTCATTTTCCGTTCCGTTTTATTTTTCTTTCTCTGTATTCCAGCATTGAAAAAACGCAATTTCGTCATCCGCTGATCTAGAAAGCTGGAAATCCAGAGCTTTTTTTTTATCGCTCCCAACAAAAAGAGTAATTCTCTCCTCCCCCCTCGCTCTTTCGCCAGTTTCGTCACGATTAATTTAGCGTCGCGATAAAATCTCGTTATTGGGAAATAACTGAAACGCGTCGCGCACGCGTTGCGCTTCGAGGCTTTTCGGGTGAACATACGAATCTGTGAACCAACTCGAAAGAGTACGGTGGAATGAAGCAGAATGACATGGAGCACGCGGTCCAATCGGAGCAGCGGAAATCTGGATGGGAGGAGGTAGCCAAACCATACGTCCAAAGTATGTATATATATATTTTTTAACCGAACCATGGGAGAAACAGGAAAAATATGAGCATGTCCCGGCACGCTCAAACAAGTTATTCTGACACTTTTCGTCCGCAAATTGTGACGTAGAGCAAAGTATTTTTTTGGGGAGTGGTGGTCGAGCTTATTCGAGCGTCCTGTTTTCGCGGACTCTCGTACCAAAGTTGTTTGGCATTTATAAATGGGGATGGGATAAAATGATACACGGGAAGCGTATTTTTGTCGACACCTTTGATGGTTATTACTGGGCATGCACAATGTTTGACGATGTCCACATAGATTGCCTCTCTCAAACATTCGATCGATCTGCATCTAGGTACGTCTTCACGTATGATTCCTGACATAACTGCAAGCTTAACTTTACGTAAACGTACATCAAAACAATCTCGGCGACTATCCTCCAGAACCTCTTCTAGAAAATATTGCCGAAACTATCAGAACATAATTATTTCGCACGGATGTGACGCAGTCATCCCCATCTTGAAATATCACATATCTCCTAAGAAAACGGCGCACCGCAGGATTCTACCAGAAGTATCCATAATTGTTTAGTCTTCACATCAATTACTTCCCACGACGGTTTCGCTACCATCAGCCCAGCAATATAGAAAACAAAGGAAAAACGGTCGTCTTTATCTATATCATCGTAAATGCATATCTCGCATTGGGCGCGCTCCTAATGGTTTATCGGAGAGACCATTATCTTTATTTCAACATCTCGCTACTTGACAAGCGTTTAATACGGTCCGCTATACAATGCAAACGGTTTGTTTAATTTTAGATATTCTCGTGGAGCTGGATATGTATTCTCAACATGAACATTGCAAGATAGAGTACAAGTATTAGTTACCTCGATAGCCAGAGCCCACCTCTGTTTTGTCTTGAAAGAATTCGCACGCGAGTTTGTGGAGTCGAAGTGAAAGTGCGGTTCTTACGGCTGTCTTCTAGTATAGACGAAAATTTAGCGTGGTGTCTAGAGGTATTTTTGACAGGTTCTAGTGAAACTAGTTCTAGTTTTTTCACATGCTTCTATCACTTTTTCCGAATTCTTTATTGACACTTGGTGGTAGTCGGTAAACTTCTTCAAGTAAAAATAAATAAAGGCCGCTGAAATTAAACAAATGAATGACACGTGAAGCACTAAAAATGGTTTTCGTGTCGCCGACTGTAATTCCAGATGTTCTGCTTATATGACACGGAATGAACAAAATATCACTAATTAAAGTACCAGTGTGCCTACTCTTTGAACCTCCATAAATTTGGAGAAAACCAAATTTATAAAACGACCACTTTTTAAACAATGACTGTCGGTTTTCGATTTTTTTGGCTAGCAAAAACCGTAAAAATCCTTCAGATTCTTTTGATAGACATTGTTGTTTTGTGCTCAAGAGTCAATCAGGTTTTAAAAATATTATGGTTCTAGCTTTTGAAAAAGTCCCTTATAGAAATACGCGCGCTGAAATTTCACATATAAATTCAACAACGCTTAACAAGGAGTGTGGCTGAATTATGTTGTAGACTGTCAATTCACCTTCTCTGCGCTATATTGGTTACATTCTTCATTTATAATTTCGGCAGCAAATTGTTGTTCTCTAGTTAACTTAAAATACATTGTCTCATTTTATCTATACTTGTAGAAAACAATCATGATTGGGAAGATAGAAATGTAGTCTTATAGACTTTTGATATTAATGTATTCTTGTATGACGGTCATAGGTACAAGTTCGCAGTTAGCGATTCTAGTCGGACAAAAAAAACTCTTCCGAAACAATATAGGCTCTGAGACATCATATTTCACGCTAACTCACGCAGCCTCGAGTGCGAGCAATTACGAATGCCCTTTTTTTTCAATAGCTAATATCACAGAAAAGGTGAGGTGCGGATTCTTAGAAAAAGTGACCTTCGTTCAGACCCCGTTTATAAATTTGTCCAAAAATTCGTGAAATCATGTCGACCTTTCACTTCAACTTAAGCGTAGTAATTGAACTTTGAGGATAACGTAACAAAAAATGTTCCATATGTTCTTTTTTTACGTTGCGCAAGAAGCGTTTTTTGCTTATGTTTTCGAGCACGCAGATGCTAAAAAGAAATAGCGGACTGTGTCTGAAAAACAGAAATTGTGTCCAGAATATGTATGGGCGTTTGTCTTCGAGGGGTGAGATGCAGTCAGAATTTTCAAAAAATCGATTTTTCAAACATTTTCTTGAAGTATGATGTTTCGAAAATATTTCCTGAAATTTTCAAGCCAATCCGATGAATAGTTTCCGGGATATCCCACAATTAGTGAAGGGGCGTCGGTTCCCCAGGGCAGATAGCGGCTGACAAACGTGCAAACGATAATACCCGGGACGGCAGAATGCTTCAAAGACAACAACAAATTGATATTTTGGAAGCTTCCACATCGGCAGAAGCCCTATTGTATGAGCCAGGAATTGATAATTCGATGTGAGTCAATTTTTAATTAGTATTTCTATACATAAATCGAGTGTAAATTCGGAAAAGTCTTTCAGAAATTTTCAAAAATTTATGACTAAAAAACTATGAACTTTAGCAAAATTTTATAATGAATACTTTCGTTTTAAAATTTCCCAAAATGATTTAAAACAAATAATTCCATCCGAAAAACTTTAATTTTTTGAAAAATTGTTTTAACAATTGGCTATAAACAATTGAATGCTCAACTTTTCGGCAAAAATTGTGATATTCGGATTCAGCGGATCAAAATACATGAAAAAAGTTTAGTTTCATTCATCGAGCTCAAAATTTTACGAACATATAATACCGTATCCACATAGAAAAACTTTAAACGCGTTTTTCTCGAAACTTTGTTTTTCAAGTCGGTGACCACTATAATTCAAAAAGGACTCGATGGATTTTGATGAAATTTGGTGTGTTTATCGACAGCATTAAAAACTAGTCCTTAATTGAAGAATTTTAATTTTTGTTGAAAATTTCTATTTTTTTAAAACAATAAACGAGCGATTTTTTGGTCGAAAATCGAAAGTAATCTGTCGAAAGCCGCCATTTTGTTGATTAAAAAAAAGCATCGATGAAGGACTAGATTTATTATTGAACTAATGTTTTTTTTCGGTTTTTATTTATATTATAGATGATTCAGTAAAATGTTATGATGGTCACCGCAAAGCACTACATGCTGAAGGGAATCCTACAAAGATGGCGATATTTTTATAAATAATCAATATTTTTCTTTGAAAATTTGTACAAGTCAAGTTGAAATCCAACATAAAAAGTCTGTGCAACCACTTTTGTAAAACAAACTTAATTACTATAAAAAAAAATTATTGAAAATGATCGTTTTTCATCCCTTGACTGCATCTCACCCCTTAAAAGTAGAACCACATGTTCGAATTCAAGCAACGAATGGCGCAAAGCCACCAAATCCGACAGTGTCGCACAGCAAGAGCGTGTCAAGAGCCAAGGTATACAAATATAAATCGTGAATCACCATAAATGTAATTCCAGGTGCTCTTCGAAAGCCCCGCGCTTGATAACACTTAGTAACATACATACAAAATGCGCATTTATTTTGTAGTTGCGTGAAGTGCGTGGAGCACTTGTTTCTATGTAGGATACTCGTATTAAAGTATCGGAGTCGGGAGCAAGTAGAATCTCATGAAAAATGTTAATAAAAGGACAAGCATTGCGGAATGATGGAAAATGTAATAAAACGAGAGGATCGCGAAAAATTGGTTACGCATACTGGAAACATCAGTGACACAAACGTATCAAGTATAAGAAGGAGCGATGCCATGAGGGAAACGGAGTCGCCGGAGTTCACGTATGACTCTAGCCCAACAATTTCATGTCTGCCTTTGTTGTAACGTTGTCGCATGCCCCTGCGTGTTTCAAGCAGGCTTCCATGTTTATTACAGCTATATATATATATATATATATAGTTACCCTGAAACGAATCACCCTAATATATATATATATATATATATATATATATATATATATTTTTTTTTTCTGACCCATCGTGCCCGAAAACCTTTAGTTGGTACCCAAAAACGAAGTTTCGTGAAAGGGGGGTGTTGTCAAAAAATATTTAGAGGTCGCGAATCAAAATTGAAGGTTTCCCACTTGATTAACATTGAAAAAAATGTTTTTATCATTATTAGTGTTACCATTCCGCGAATTTTGATATCGCGATATTTTCCAAGTGGGTTCTCATAGGAAATATGATACTTTACAATAAAGTTCATTGGGCCATGTCCGTAAATTCAACCGTTTCAGCGGTATCGTTATTTCAAGTGAATATTGTATGAAAATATCTATTCAAACGGCTGTAACGCCTAAGCTATTAGATATATCGAAAAAAAATCAAATGAGAACTATGTAGAGAAAGTAATTTGCTACAAAAAAAGTCTTATAAGCCGAGCCCGTAAATTCAACTCTTTCTCAGCTATAGGTGGATGAAGTAAAATAAATGGATTTGTTTTTGTTTAAAAAAAATCTATTTATTTTACTTCATCCACCTATACCTGAGAAAGAGTTGAATTTTCGGGCTCGGCTTATAAGACTTTTTTGTAGAAAATTACTTTCTCTACAAAGTTCTCATCTGAATTTTTTTCGATATATCTTATAGCTTAGGCGTTACAGCCGTTTGAATAGATATTTTGCACAGTATCCACTTGAAATAATGATGCCGTTGAAACGGTTGAATTTCCGGCCATGGCTCAATGAACTTTATTGTGGAGTATCATATTTCCTATGAGAACCCACTTGGAAAATATCGCGATATCAAAATTCGCGGAATGGTAACACTAATAATGAGAAAAACATTTTTTTCAATGTTAATCAAATGGGAAACCTTCAATTTTGATTCGCGACCTCTAAATATTTTTTGACAACACCCCCCTTTCACGAAAGTTCGTTTTTGGGTATCAACTAAAGGTTTTCGGGCACGATGGGTCAAAAAAAAAAGTTGCCCTGAAACGAATCACCCTAATATATATATATATATATATATATATATATATATATGGTAACCCAAACAACGCACAGTAGAAGTTTTTTAGCACGGGCATAAGACTCGATGTTAAGGGGAGAAATACCTTTAAGCAGCTAAGAACCTAAACTTTTATAAAAAAAAAAGAACAGTTCGTTTTACGATTTTAAATTTGGAATTTTCCTTATTATTACTTTAAACTATTACAACGTATGTTTTTAATAATAAAATAATAAAAGTGGCGGAGTTATGCATTATCTTTCGAGAAGGCAGTGGTGTGAGCGGTAAAACGGTAACTTTTGTTTTTTTGACCTGAAACAAAATGCCGATTTTTGTTTTGTTTTGTTATTATTGCATTCGTACGGCATAAAAACGGTGTGAACTTTAGAAAATAGTTTGAATTATACATGAAAGTTTTGAGTTATTTGGTAATAAAAAAATACCTTTCTAAACTGATTTTTGAAAACCTTTAGGTTTAAGTACATAGTAATATTGTTATGTCTTACGCCAATTTCGAAAATGCAAACCCGAGAGAAACGCGTTTCAAGTTTTGATACAAGGAAATTCAACGATTTTAGTAACTCACCGACTAGTCGCGATATTCTTGAGTATTCTGTTTATTTATCCAGAATGGACATCATTGACAGTTGCTACTTTTAATTACTAAATCGATACCTTTATGCGGCAGGGCGCCGAATTACAGGTACAATGTATGCAGAGCTTAAGCGACGACGACTCGCGTTTATAAGCTGTAACATCAGAGATACTTTGAAACGTTTTGAAAATTTCCTATCACATTCTTAAAATATTACGCTATCAGTATACGAGGAAAAAAAAAATATTTTTCAACGTTTTAGGAGTGTTACTCCCAAAAGTGTCGCGAGTTGGTAACTGTACTGAACCAATTAGAAATGCTCCATAAGCGGTACGTATAGTTACATTAATATGTTGCCTGAGATCGAAACAGCGAGAGAAGGATTAGCGTGCGGCTGTTTCATCTGCAGCAAGCTGCCTCAGCAAAATGGTTACATGGGGCGAGTTGAAATTCCGAACTTTGAATGACCAGAAGGCTCAAAATTCCGAATTTATTAGCTACTACTCAATACTTCTAGAAATGTATAATTCCAAAATTTTGTATACAGAATTATCATATAACCGAAAATAATAGTACAGTAAGGAATTAAATGAAAATGACCATGGGACCAACTGATAAAGTGTCGACCTGAAAACACGGCGCATAAAACAAGTATCAACTTCTCATGTTTAGAAAGTTCTTAGTTCCGAAAAACTGTAGTATTAGAACTTCGGGTTCCTGAATGGCCAAGGTGTGTACTGTGAAAATATCCGAAAATAAAAATATCAATATAAATCATGGATAGCTAAACATCCTTGCAGTATATATTCACAATAAAATGTAAAGGACGATAACACTCTGAAAACATTTTACCACGAAAGATCAAAACTCCGAAAGAATACTACCCCGAAAGATCAAAACTCCGAAAGAATGTTACCCGAAGGATCAAAAGTCCGAAAATCTGAACACCGTCACCATGCGTTACGGTGGTAATAGTGCTGCCATCTAGCCGCGCTCGGCTTCACTTGCTATCTGCTGTATGCGTCAATTTTCGGGATTTTGAACGTTCTGAACGTTCTGTATAAGAAGCTATAATTTCCGGAATCTAATTCTTTCGTACACCTGACGAATCTCTTATTAGCTTTAGTTATATTTAAACTTTCGGGTATAGTTCGTTTTCTGTAATAAAAAATCGCAATTTTGTGGCATGTTTAATATTATATATTCGTTGTTTTGTACATCGTATTACTGGTCATTCTAATAAAGCGTTGATCTTCTTTATACTATTTCTGATAATTATGTCGTATAAAAATAATATTGGTATCCTTTTGCTATCGCTACTTGCACCGTTCTACACCATTTACAGTCAACTGTGTAACCTTTGGGGCCGTCCATATATTACGTCATCGATTTTTGATGATTTTTGCCCCCCCCCCCCCCCGAAATCATCCAATCCTTCCTATGGTCATTATGTAATTATCGTTACCGTCATCCAATGACTAGACCCCCCCTATTTTAAAATGACGTAATTTATGGACAGCTCCTTTCGCTGGCATGAACTTTACGAAACTTGTAGTTTCGGAATATTAAAATTCGGAATTTTGAGCCTTCTGGTCATTCAAAGTTCGGAATTTCAACCCCGCCACGGTTACATGACCGAAATTCCCCGGTATTTTTCAAAAAGCGTGACCAGCAGAAACAAAGTTAAATTCTATTTGATTTGAAAATAGTGAAGAATATTGTCGAGACGTTGAGAAAAAACGTTCGCAAGTTTAGCTCGTAGCTACTAGTAGCTACTATACCGGTACGGTTGCACCTTTGTCGAACCAGCGGGCGTGGCCCAGTGGGCAAGGTTCCCGGCTCTGACGCTCGAAGCCCAGGGTTCGAGTCCCGTGATGGTGTTTTTTTTTCACAAAATATAAATAAATTCGATGGATGATGCAAAACCGTCTAATTATGTATTATTATTATTATTATTATTATTATTATTATTACACTTCTATCTGTACAGGGATCTTCCCCCTTGATACATAACCCCATATTCCAGTTTTCCATATATCCCCACCTTGCGGCCGCAGCCGACTTCCCCCTCTGTATCGCATTCACCATGCATTTCTGCTTTGAGTATAGGGAAACTGCGGAAAACCTATACCAATACAGCCGGTCCCGAGTTCGCTTCACAGTCTCGGAGCTAGTCGCGTTTCGCCGAGAAATAACTCACAGGCTACCGTGACACTCGCACGACACACACACGTACCGGTTCGTGTGCGCGACACGCGTGTAGAACTGGAGCTACGTCACGCCTGTGTTTTTATTTCTCTCCGAAACTACGAGACGGTGATTCGAACCCGCGACCTCCCGATCTGTTGATTCCAGAGGCAAGCACGCTAACCACTACACCAACACATCGGTGTCTAATTATTTATTATTTTATTTATTTATTCACAAAAAAAATTTATTCATTTTTATAATTTTTTACTTTCCATTTTTTTAAATTATTTATTATTATTTTATTTTTCACGCAGAAAAAAAGAGAGGAAGAAATTATAACATCTTTCACAAGAAACTGCAGTTTATTATTTTTCATTACAATGTACAGGCTTTTCTTACTCGCTATCACTGTGGTCGCTTGTTACATCAGAACAACATTGCGGGTGGTATTTGTCGTAAAAGCAAGCGAAATACAAGACTAAAGAGCAACGCGCACATTGCATAAAATCTATGGCCTTGCAGGCGCACGGAGTTTTGAGTAGCGTTATTGGGAAACATACTTGATTGACATTTGAAAACAGCGGTCTTTCCTCAATTAACTTCGATGCGAACCACGCATATTTAATCATCGGCGTGAAAGCAGGTGCGCTTAATTGATGACGAATCAAAGAATGAATTTGTATGGAATCTTCCCTTGACGCAATTTCTTTGTTATTTTTAAACAAATCGGGAGCATTTTGTATTTGTTTTGTGAAAATTTTCACTTGCCGGTAAAAATATACATCGCACGGTTGGCAAATCGGCGTGCACTTGGGCGGTATAACCTTAATACTTGCATGTACATACCTTCTTCTCGTCTACAAAGATGTGATCGTAAAGCGTTTGATCAGCGCCGACAATTAAATATGCGTGGTTTGCATCGAAGTTAATTGAGGAAAGACCGCTGTTTTTAAATGTCATGTATGCTTTCCAATAACGCTGCTCAAAACTCCGTGCGCCTGCAACGCCATAGATTTTATGCAATGTGCGCGTTGCTCTTTGGTCTTGTGTTTTGCTTGCTTTTACGACAAATACCACCCACAATATTGTTCTGATGTAACAAGCGACCACAGTGATAGCGAGTAAGAAAAACCTGTATATTGCAATGAAAAATAATAAACTGCAGTTTCTTGTGAAAGATGTTATAATTTCTACTTCTTTTTTTTTCTGCGTGAAAAATAAAATAATAATAAATAATTTTTTTTAAAATGAAAAGTAAAAAATTTTAAAAATGAATGAAATTTTTTTTTAAATAAATAAATGAAATAATAATAAATAATTAGACGGTTTTGCATCATCCATCGAAGTTATTTATATTTTGTGAAAAAAAAAACGTCATCACGGGACTCGAACCCTGGACCTCGAGCGTCAGAGCCGGGAACCTTGCCCACTGGGCCACGCCCGCTGGTTCGACAAAGGTGCAACCGTACCAGTATAGTAGCTACTAGTAGCTACGAGCTAAACTTTCGAACGTTTTTTCTCGAAAACTAAAGAGGGTTGTATAAAAGTCCCTTTACTCAGGTACTCAGGGTAGGTCCCTCTACAACATATCTGAGACTTATCAAAATCCGTGAGTGACAGCCTGTAAGGTCCCCTTGTAAGTGTAG
The DNA here is from genome assembly GCA_944452715.1 of Ophion slaviceki. Classification (NCBI taxonomy): domain Eukaryota; kingdom Metazoa; phylum Arthropoda; class Insecta; order Hymenoptera; family Ichneumonidae; genus Ophion; species Ophion slaviceki. The sequence continues at coordinate 53,962,577 of OX101786.1, forward strand.
AATATCGGCGTTCCAGATAAGCAGTTTGGTGGTAAGATTGAAATGGAAAAGAGGTCGCGAGCGTCACAACATTCGCTGTTATTATAGCATAGCGAGACCATCGCTATGATAATATAGTAACCAATGCTGAAATCAAGAAGGGGTGGTAGCGTCATGAACTAGTTATCGTACTCACTCTTTATGATGTGACGATCAAACAAGAATTCGCAGTCATGCTACTATAAACGAGAAAGAGTGGGCAAACAGATTTTCTCCGTCTTTTCTTCGCACGTTTATAGACGTCACAGTTGTAATTTTATGCAATGAAGTACATTTCAGAGGTTTATCCAAGCAGTGTGCAGGCCCGACAAGCGGTCATTGAAACCATTCCATTGTACTGCTTGGGATTGCACGTATGGTAATCCTTTCGTTTCAAAAGTAACCGGGCATTAATTTGGTTGTGTCGAGGGAAGTCCACTGACTGCTTTTCCACTAAGGAAAAGGAAAGTAGAGCCGTAAATAACTGCGTTACGGCCGGGGTATTCGCTTACAGTGTGTAACAGGAACGCTATTGCATTGAATTGTCTATCAAATCATTGGCTGAACGAAAAATTATATGATCGATTTCAGACGTCGGGCGATGGTGAGCGCAAACAATTGTGAGAGTCAATTCAACAAAAATCTGCGGAGTATACGCTATCGAAATTGCATAGCACGGTATACGTTCTCACCCTGTGGTTTACGTATCAAGCGATAACTGTGTACACGTTCTTTGAACCTTCAGCGTTGTGGCAAGAGTATACCTCCTTCTCACCTCCTAGATGCGAGTTTTGCACCGTACACATGACAAATTTGTGATGACGCCCTGGCCCAATCGAAAGTTTGTTGGAACTGCTGCTATGAAGAGAAAGCCCCATGTGCTCCAGCAACGCTCCTGAAGGTGTGCCACCGTGCTCGCGGGACAGAGGTTCAAGTAGCAAGTAGGGGTCGTTGCACAGAGAAGTTGCCTCCTTCGCACGCGCATATATGAGATAGAATTGGCCTCGCCATATTCGCACGCCCGCGACAGTTAATTGCGTTTGCCAACGTCTCTCAGAAGCGATTGGCAACCACGGAAAATACCAAAACAACCATGCCCCTTCCGGCGTGCTCTACCGTATCCTCCAATTCGCGTTCTTCTACCACGCGTTCATCCCTAGTCGATGTCGTCGTTGCTTATAACATCGTTTTACGAGATGCTAGACGTGCCAGAACGGAGGCAGTTACGGAGGGTTATTTTGCGGGTGGAAGGTCGAGAAACGTGAAGGAATTCAGTGGAACCTGCCCACAGCCGCGCAATGCCAAACCAGTCTCACAAGTTACAATTCCAGCGAAAACGGAAGATTTCGTACCTCGTCTCACGTTTTCTATCATCCTTCGTTTTAAGTTTATGAAGGTCTTTGCCTGGACAATTTTTGTGTGTCTCGACTCACCGACGCCACACGTTCATACAAATATCCACCAAGTTAGTACTGCTGTATGATATAAACTCTGGAAATGGGCTATAGCTTGATGAGCTTGTCATATACCGGGGAATATATGCACGAATATATTGAGGAGTTTCACTTCACGAAGGGATGTTCCAAGCGTTCACCCGTGAGTTTGTTTGTAAATCTCTTTTACAATTTACAATACCTGCTGTTTCATATCGATATTCATCCACTTAATTAACAATCGTTGTTCAACAATATCATTGACACAAGAAAGGGTAGATATCACACATGATTTTATAGGACAATAATTTCTTTACGCATGCAATTATCAATTCGTTATTGGTTATTAGAAACTCGTTGTCGTATATATGATTGACACAATTCGCCAATCTTGAACGTCACCCTAAACCTCGACTGATTTTTACCGCAGGTCACCTCCGCAAATGAAACTTAGTAGAACTTCTGAGGTCTCTGAATGCGTTTTTCATTTATTAAGAGGGTTTACACCGAATAGACATTTTTGAAAATATCGCTTTTTGGTTTCGAATGAATTCTCAAAATGTAACATTTAAACAATATTCTCTGAACATGTCAAGCTCATCCTTTAAAACTTGAGGGAATTATGGGCGTTTATAGGTAGGTACGACGTAAAGTATGTTAATTATGTCGGCGATAGCGATAGCAAAACATACACCGGTATTTTCAATGCTTCTCCTTATGGCATGACTACTGTTCATGAAAAATAATGCATTGGTCATGTGCAAAAACGAATGGAACGTCGATTGCGTGAGTGTGTGAAGTAAAATAAAGGTATCGGCGGCAAAAACAAGCAAACCGGAAATGTTCGACGAATTAACCGTTTATAGTGGCTTAGCCATATACGTCGTAACTATAATTCAGTCGATGATGTGAAAAAAAATCGATATGGGTTTGTTCGCGTTCGACATTCGATCATAACACCCTCAACCGATGAAGATTAAAATCGTGATGAGTGTCCGACCGAAGTTGACTCTTGGTGCTCCTGGTAGCGCGCTTCAGTAAACGGTGAGCTTGCTTCGTAAAACCATGAATATAATGCTCTACCTCCCAATGTCGTAGAAGTAATCGAGCCGATTTACAGAGAACTTATCAATGATAACTTTTTGGAAAGATGCAGGGGTGGTTTTACACAAAACAATAAAAGTTATAACCCGCTCATCTGGAAAAAAGCGCAAAGATTCTTCTGTCATACATACGTGATGGAAGAAGACGAGATGCGTGTGCGAACAGCTGAACGCCATGCTCAATCTAACACGCAAGAAGGAAGAATGATTCAGAAGCAGCAGTAAATTGGAATTCCGGAGATTGCTACCGCCGCAGAAGGCTGATTATATGGGCCTGGCATCGATGATTCTACGTAAGTTTTTGAAATTACATTTTATCTACGCATAAAGACGACCTAAAATCTCGAACGCATTTTTTTTCCAAATGACTCATTCAAAATTGGTGACCACGCGAACTCAAACATCCTTGCACCGATCAATTCCAAATTTTACAAGCTTTTCTTTACACATTGAAAAGGAGTGCACGTACGAAGGATTTTTTTTTATCACCGAAAATAGAGGGTTTTTTTCACAGCAAATCAATACTTTTACTTTGAACGGCGGCCACTTTTTCAAAAATCAATATTTTATTCAATTATTCTACCGAGGACTTGATCATTTCATGCAAAAACTGAATGCGTCTGATTCTTTTGTTTCAGATTATTTGTTTCCGAGCAACAGTGGTCACCGTGAAGGACGTTTTTTAAACACCCTTCTGCACACCCCATTATATCTACCACATTTATGAATATTTACCAATACAAAAAATGAAAAAAGAAATACTTAAAACCATACTTTTCAATGTAATAAAAATTGAAAACCTGCACACTTTTTTTCGGCCATAAGGTAGGTGTGACCCGTTAAACTACACCGAAATAAAATATTTCACTCAACATTCTCTCTATATTAAAGAATAAAGGAATTCACGGGCCCGTTTATTTCTGACGCAATTCTTTGTACCTCTGTACTGACAGAAAAAGCATGTGATACGTATTTAGCTCGACCATAAGATGAACAAAACGAATTAATTCTTTAATCCAATATCTCAAGGGAGATTTATAGGGTTACCTGAACACTCGGCTCGCGGTAACATGAAATGTCGAATATTGTGCCACGTTCGAAAACTATTTCCAATGTGAAAAAAACTGTAACAAAATACAGGAAATGATAATTGAATATCACGACGACACGTAGAAAAATCGCATACCGTTTTCTCCGCCGGATACGAGAGATCCACGTAGGAAGACTCGAAATTCTGATTGGCAGCAAGAAGGGAGCTGAAATTGAATGGTCCCCATTTTACCGACCATACGATACCATAAAACTGTGATCCGTATAAGCTGTAAAGTTTGGACAGAAAGGCAGAGAACGGATGATCGGGCTCCGGCTAGCAAGTCGAATTTTATCACCATCGTTGGAATAAAAAACATTGCGGCGTGAGTACGGAGCGCAACCGCGGAGGACCGAGTGCAGCTTTTTTCATTCTTTCGCTCTGTCTTGGTCTCCTTCGCCATTTTCCTGCCCTCTCTAGATGGTAGTGATATTGTCATCGATATTCGTCTGGGAGCAGGCCACGGGGGTAAGGCACGAGCTGTGTTTGCTGGGTTTGACGGGAGTGTTAAGAGCCTTGAGCCGTTAAGACCAAACTTTGCATTGACGAGCAGATATGCAATATGCCTATGCCACAATGCGGGGAAAACTAGGCTGGTGAGGAAATCTGCCGACAGGGAACTGTTTTTCTCCCTTCTGCCACGTATCTATCCCAGTCTTTGTGTTTACTACACTGTTCACGGTGTTGCCTCCGCTACTTTTCCTTCGCTCATCAGGTTCTCGAGTAGAAAAAAAAACAGGAGTGAATAAACGGTGGGTTGCAAAAACGGGAGGGCATATAGCGTTGGAGCATGATCCGGGGGTGAGGGCAAGAGGGCGGTCTTGGGGAAGGAACGTTTGCCATCAACCGTCTCGGTATGTATAGAATACCGGAGTGCGCGTTGTATATCTTGCTTCATTTTACGTTAGGTTTTATTGTATTAAGTGAAATTGCAACGGTGCACCATAAAGGCACTGAGGTTTTACGAGTAAAACTGAGCTAGAGGGAGCGTATATTCGCTACATAGCTGGTCACAGCCACGGTACTACTGTTCTGCCCGGGCTTGGTTGGTGCACCAAGATCGCGAGAAACTGGTTATAACCTTAGTTTGGATGTAGTATAGCAAAACAGAGAGAACGTGAGACAGAGAGAAGAGCGGCTGGTTCAGAGGGATGGGCGGGAGCATAATCGTGGCGAGGAGAGGGGCGGCCGAAGAGGGAACGCGCACGACAGACTCTTGAGGAAGAGGATACGTGAGAAAACGAGCTCTGCTGTACTCTGTCCGGTGCGGTAGGTTGGAAAAGGAGAGTGAATGTACCATGAGTATACGAGAGATCCGGGCCAACTTGCTGGGTAGTCCCGGGGAGCGCCACCTGACGATATACACGGCAAACTGCGGAGGGGTAGGGGATCAAATACAGAAGAGGTGCTTTACTCAAAACTCCGTGCAGCGTATAAGCGCGAGCGAACAATACTTGCAGGGGTCGAACTGTCTTTTCGCTCTGCCCCTGCGGGCTCCGCTTCGTAGTGGCGTTCAAATCCAAATGTTCGCGGCGACAGGAGCTTGGGTTTTATAACCGAGTGAAACTTGTCCCTGTAAGTTGTAGGGATGCAGAGGCCGAATTACATCCCTTCTCCTCTCTGTGCTGCAGTTTTTGTCTTCTGGCCCTTTCTCGCTTATCTTCCCATCTACTCGTAACCCTCTCACGGTGGTGCAACTACGGTGCAAGCCGTCTCACGTTATATTGTCGCGAATCAAAATTTTCGGCATGATGCTTCAAACGTAAGGGAAGTCATTTCGTTTACGAGACGAAATCATTCAATCACTTTAGACGTGACGAGTATATATTAACCAGTACTATATATTATTAGGTACTAACCAGTACCTAATAATGAATCTTTTACATAATCTGTAATGATACTTTTGGTTGTAAATCTCCTACTGAGATTCGAGAGGAAATGGAATTCGTAAAGTAATCTACTTTGGATTGCTGCCGTTTAATTCACTATAAGCACTGGTTTCTTTCTATATAACTTATGACCCTATCGGGTAAAGTATTTTCAAATTAAACATTTCCACAGGAGGCGGCGGTGTTAAAAGGTGCTTCGTTGTAGAGCAACAAAAACGATTTTATTTCCTCTTACGTCTGTGCCGTTAATATAATCCTCAATTTTTTCAACGTGTTTAGATTGTAGAGCTTTAATGAAGATTCTAAAAAAGATTTAAGTTCTTTTGATAGGCCGAATCTGCCAGAAAAATTCGGCTAAGATGAAAAACTTTGGGGAAAATGAAAGAAAAACTACTTTTTCATTACAACGATGTGAACTTCAACATGATGATAACCGACTGCATGGAAATAATATTATATAAATATTGTACTGAGAGAAATGTATAGTGTTCTCAACCATATTTTTAATTATGTTTTATATTTCCCTGAGGGGACAATAATATTTTATAACGATAGTTACTGCCAAAAGTGCATGCAACTGCTTATTGATATTTTTGCAGTTGCATGAATTATGCATATGTTAACTGCAACCACCGATCTTATAAACATACATTTATTCTTCAATGCTATATAATATAGTCGGTTTTCATAAAATGGATATTCCCTGACACTATCAAAAATTTACTTCCCCAAGGTTCTAATAGTGAACTGAAATATATATACAATAATTAAAAATGTCTGTCATTTGCAACGATGTTTATAGTGATTTGTACCATATTATAAGATACGATCTGTTATATGCGTATTTCCTGTGTTATTCAAGTGACGGTACAAGGCATCAATGCCAGTTTACTAAACGCATAGAATATTTCATAAGTTCAAAATAAAATAAAGTTTGCAATTAAGAGTTCTACCTCGATGATTTTTGAATTATAATTCGCCATTCCCGGACCTCCTGTAATGATTACTTTCGAAAAAATAATTCGTCTAATCGGAATTGAACCTAGAACCTAACTGCCTATCTTCTATATATCTTCCGCATGCTGCCATTCCGCTACCGGATACTTTTGACATCCTTAGCATAGATATGGCATAAGAGACAAAAGTAATTCCGGCTGTACTTCCGAATACCTGTAACCTGCGATTTCGGTGAAATTTTGCACAGATATGTTTGTTGAGGTAGGCTGGGTATAGGGGTCTGAGTTAGCTGGATGTCACATGAAACTCACGCTACCTACTCCTATTCCACTGCCAGGGTGGTGTAGTAGAGTAGGGGGAACTACAACATGCTGACTGCTTGTGATCGGTTGAAAAATGGCCTCTCCCCACCGAATTCTAATTTGTTGTTAATTTAAACATTATATTACCTCAATGTATGAATATTTTTTGAAAAATAATTAAAACCAACTTATATTATTTACATGTACCTGGTTCTTATTACCCGAAAAGTCTCATTACTTTTATAATGCCATGAAATAGTTGCACTTAGTGTAATATTTGTTGATTTTTTATATATGTCACTGTTTAAATGTTTTTTTTGCGCTTCGCAATAGTTTTGTACCTTATAATAGTGACTTATTTCATATTATATGATACGACCTGCTAAATGTACAGTAATGTGTTTCCTACAAGAACAGAACGTGAACTACCAGAAGAAGTGTTGAACTAATATCTAATTTTTCCAACGCAACAAACATACTATGTAACAGTTTGTGAAAAATGCGTAGTTCTTAAAACTATTAAGTTGCTAGAACTGCAAATGTTTACGTCTTCGCTATAACTAAACTTGACTATAATTTTTTTCGAATAGTCAATTTTCATAAGGTCTTCCAACAAATTATACATGAAAACCGTTATTGTTCACCATATGAATTGTACAAACTTAAAAAGAATAGTAGAAGTTTGACTGAACAAAACTTAGAGTACAGTATACAACATTAATATTTGGACGCCGATTTTGCCAAGCCTTTTACAATAATGAATCATCATTTCCGGGATAATAGATAGTCAAACACGCCACCAAAATCGCATGTTTAGGTATACTCTTCTCTAATAGTTGTGTTAACCATATTGTGATTTCGGTTCGCCGTACAAAATGCAATGTTTTATAGCGCTAATTTGTGAAATGTTCATTGTTCCGAATGGAAATGGTCTATTGTTGGTTCATGGTTGAATCTTCTCTACTGATAGTGGATAAATCTTCTAAAACCGAGACAGCTAGTACGAAAAAAGAGAAGACAGTCCAACCTTGTTTGCCAATTACTTTCATCCTTAAACACATTTAAGACCTGGACGGCAGACGTATTGTGTCGAAATAATCTCATGCTGCATACTTGCGAGTAACTCTACATCAGTTCTGACAGCCAGCATGTCGGGCGTGCTTCGTTGTTTTCAACGCATAGCCCCAGGATACTTGGAGAGGAAATAGCGTCAGAAAATGCCAATACGAATGAAGAAAGAGAATAAATAAGCGGTCTATCAGATATCCGATTTTTCTGCAGACCCCGAACATACAATATTTCAAAGTTGTTATGCAGAAAAAACGGTTTCAAATTTTTCTACAGTCTCAGAGAATTTCATTTTCATGAGATGAAAGCAGACGCATAACTGAAAAAAGATGTCGGAACGTGACCAGAACCAGCTCCCGGTGGGTCAAAACTGCGCTCTTAAAATGATAAAAAAAGAGTGTTGAATTCTTATAATCGATGGGTTTTAAGTCGAAAAATTTCCGGGACATAGGATATTCTGAATGCGCCAGAGATAGAACATTTGACACTATGGGTATGACAAATCAAAATATTCTTCGTGTGCTCAAAACCGAGAGATACACTCGTCACAAAAATTAAGGGATAAAAAAAATTCCAAATTATTGGGTGATTTTTAACAGGCTGTAACTCGGAAGAAAATGGTGGCACAGAAAAAAAGCAAATTGTAGCTCCAAGTGTCTAGTTTTCCGATCTGGCCATGAAACATTTTTATCATGGACGGTTTCAGAGTAATCCCAAGACAACTACCGAAAAAAATTTTTCCAAATTTTTGCTGCTCTTCAAAAAGGTCTGGGGGCTTCAAAATTTTTTTTTTAATTTCACCACAAAGCTCTTTTAGGAAATTGAATGCCCTTTAATTTTAAGTCCTCAAAAAGTGTGTACGATGATTTGCTGCGGAGATATCGTCGATCAAAGCAAAAAAGTCCTTTTTAACTTTGACAATCAATAACTCGGGAAATAATGATCGTACAGGGAATCAAAGTAGGGTTTTGAAAACTGCAAAACATTCCCTATAAGACTCTAACAGTGGATTGTGATGAAATTTTTTTTTTGGAGCGATACTTTTGACTGAAAGAACGATCAAAATTCACCTATTTAAGGATATTTGAATAACTTGGTTTAACTTCGGATATAATGGATGAACGAAGGATATCGTCGGTAATTTTTCAACCTTAAAATGTCCCGGAAAAACCCTGAAAATTTTAATGCGCTGCGATTTTTTTTTCTTAGTGCCCCGAAGCTTCAAATTTAGCATTTTCGCCAAAAATCACCATTTTGAGCAATGTTTCGATTCTTATTCATTTTTCCGATAAAATAAATTCGGTGATAATCCTTATTCTTTCGAACAAAAAGATTAATTATTGAAAAAATCTGGAATTTTTATTTTTTATTTTTCTTTTCAAATTTTATTTTCTCAGCGTCTTCACAATGCTTCATTATTGTCAAAAGGAATTTACTTGATTTTTTTTACCGCTGTCTTTTACCGCCAGCATGAGCGTTACCCAAAGCGTACCACGTGGAGGTTGCGCGGTCGGATTTACGCTTCTTACACACGTGTGTGTGTGCGTGTGAGTATGTGGTTCTTTAGGAGGAATGAGACCCGGTGGTTCGTCAGTTCCACCGTATTTAACGGGTCTCATTCCTTCTAAAGAACCACACACACGCGCACACACACGCACGCACGCACGCACGCACACATACACACACACGCACACACACACACACACACACGCACACACACACACACTTTGGAGGATGAGTTTGGAGTCGTTAAATACGGTGGAAGTGATGAACCACCGGGTCTCATTCCTCCTAAAGAACCACATACACACACGCACACATACACACACACACGTGTGTGTAAGAATCGTAAATCCGACCGCGCAACCTCCACGTGGTACGCTATGGGTAACGCTAATGCTAGCGGTAAAAGACAGCGGTAAAGAAAAATCAAGTAAATTTCTTTTGATAATAATGAAGCATTGTGAAGACGCTGAGAAAAAAAAATTTCGAAAATTTTTTTTTCGAAGAAAATAAAAAAAGAAAATACCAGATTTTTTCAATAATTAATCTTTTTGTTCGAAAGAATAAGGATTATCCCCGATTTTTTTAAACCGGAAAAATGAATAAGAATCGAAAAATTGCTCAAAATGGTGATTTTTGGCGAAAATGATAAATTGAAGCTTCGTGGCACTAAGAAAAAAAAAATCGCGGCGCTTTGAAATTTTCAGGATTTTTCCGGGACACTTTAAGGTTGAAAAATTACCGACGATATCCTTCGTTCATCCATTATATCCAAAGTTATACCAAGTTATCCAAATATCCTTAAATAGGCGAATTTTGATCGCTTTATCAGACAAAAGTATCGTTTCGAAAAAAAAAAATTCATCAAAAGCCACTGTTAGAGTCTTATAGGGAATGTTTTGCAGTTTTCAAAACCCTACTTAGATTCCCTGTACGATCAATGTTTCCCGAGTTATTGGGTGTCAAAGTTAAAAAGGACTTTTTTGCTTTGATCGACGATATCTCCGCGGCAAATCATCGTACACACTTTTCGAGGACGTCAAATCAAAGGGCATTAAATTTCCTAAAAGAGCTTTACGGTGGAAGTTCAACAAAAAAATTGAAGCCTGTAGACCTTTTTGAAGAGAAGCAAAAATTTGGAAAAAAAAATTTTCGGTAGTTGTCTTAGGATTACTCCGAAACCGTCCATGATAAAAAATGTCATCGCCAGATCCGAAAACTAGACACTCGGAGCTACAATTTTCTTTTTTTTTTGCTGTGCGACCATTTTCTTCCAAGTTACATTTACTTCTTAACCTGTTGAAAATCACCCAAAAATTTGGAATTTTTTTATCCCTTAATTTTTGTGACTAGTGTATTTATTACAAACACGTTGTGATATAAAACATATTTGTAGAATTCTTACATTACTTATTGTGGAACGCATAGAAATAGTTGTTGGCGTTTTGGCAAAATATAACATCGTGTCACTTCTCTTTCTGTTCTTTAGGTTTACAGTAGGTATCGGAGCCCCTTTTTCCTTGCTGCATTGCTTGAGCCACGCTGCGGTTTTTGGAAAGTAAAATCATTATTGCTCATCTCGTCAGAGGCTTTTTCTAAGGCTAACTCGGAGTGTTCCTTATCGTCCGCTACGATTCGCGACCATTGCACTCGGAGTCCAACTGGACAACTCAATCGTCCGGAGCATCGGAAACACAAGGGTTGGATGGAGGTCCTGCTATCGTTCAATTTTTCTTCTCCGTTTCTATTTTTGCCTCTATAATAACTTCGTTGAAATATGTAGGGGGTAGGTGTAGAGGATTCTAAGCTATATTCCTAACACTGGAGCGAGAATTAATACTCAGAAAGATTTTGTCCGCACTCGCTTCATTATTTCGGGTTCCGGCTGCGCGTGTTTGGTTTGAACTGAAACTCGATCGAGTTAGCGTCATCTCTTTGGATACACACGACCGATACATACTATTTGTATTTATTATAAAAATGGTACCATATTATTGTTCTGGCGACAAGTTCCGGGATCCCGATAATTCGCAGAATCGTATACGGCCTCGCGTCGCTCTAACGTACCTTGTACAGTACGAGCCATATACTACAGAATTTTTGAATTTATATACCGTGCAGCCGAAATTGCAGAGTAAATTTTCGAAAGTTCATAAACTAGCGCCGGTGAAGAAAATTCCGTAAAAAAAAAACAATTATTAAAAAAGAAGTTAATCGTAAAAAAAATGAAATTAATATCGATATTCATTAAAAAGTAAGCAAGCATACATTGCACGTAATTTTATATACGTTTTAACGTTTGAGTTTACTAAACGGGCACGGCGTCATACTGGGCACGTCACATACAACTCATTGGTAGGTGTCGAAAAACATTTTAAGGTAATTATGCAGAAGTGGGGCTCCACCCCAATTTCAATGCCAATAATTTTTTTTTTGCATGAACGCCTTTATTATGTCACCACTATCGATATTCAGCCCGCGGGGGATGACATTTTTAATTATTCCCATAAGTTATGGGGTTTTAGAGTTTGGCGAAACACGCTGTAAAATAGGTCATTTTCGTGCTTTTCGACTTGTCCGTTACGTGGGTGTTTTTTTGTGTGTGTTTTGCGCGCGCGCGTGTGCGTGTGTGCGTGTGCGTGTGCGTGTGTGTGTGTAAAAGCGCGGGATTGTAAAAGGCGCAGTCTCAATTCACACACACACGCACGCACGCACGCACACACACACACACAGACACGCGCGCGCGCGCGCCAACCGACAGTTCCTGTTTTGATTTCAATTTCGAAACAAAAGTACGATACCACGTAAACACAGTCATTGAAGTTTGTTTCTATTATAGGTGATCTTGTAAGAATGTTTGTATGAAAACTTCTTTTTCTTTGAACTCCAAAACCCCATAACTTATGGAAATAATTAAAAATGTCAGCCTCTGCGGGCTGCATATCATTAGTAGTGACTAATTGAAGCAATTGATGGCAAAACAAAAATTTCCGCCAAAATTGGGGTGGAACCACACCTTTGCATAATTTTCCATTTTAACTCTGTGATCCTCAGACGTATGGACAAAAGAGCATCGGCGACGACTGTTAAAGGTTGGTTCTGGCTTCGATACTAGATTCTTCTTATCAATTTGTGGAACTACTTAAATTGACACATGTAAGGTCTGACGTAGGCCGCGGTAATCGACGCTTAGCCAATTGTAAGGCTCTACTATAGCCATGATAAGCCCGTTCGAGAAATTGATGGAATTTGAGATCACATTTGCAGAATTGAATTGGTAGCGAATCAACTTTCATCCACATACTCATCGGCCATTGCAGAGATTTCTTCGGTTGTCGATTCATGTAGAATGGACGGAAAATAAATAGAAAGATTCTCTTGACGGACAAATCATTTTCAAGGCGATACTGTATAATTTGATTAGTTTAATCATAAAAAAACTTAAGTAGACTTGCCGTCTACTTAGTAAGACCGTAGACCGCCATAGAAATCTTCACGGTGAAGGGCCTATCGGGTCCGGTTTGCCGCCACGTCATCTTTGATTAAAAATTGTATTGTACCCGGTGGCAGCTCGGCGCTAGTAATGAGTAGGCTTCTCTCCCAGATACTTATTTTGAATAGGGTATTCGGACATTGTCAATTCGAAATTTTGCTCGGAGCATTGATGGATAGGGTCCAGAGTCGAAAGCGAAGATTGCATCTCCGGTGCGTACTTTGAAATAGGCTTGGAGGACATTTACCCCCCCCCCCCCCCCGGAGGTCGTGTCTCGGAGAAATTTGAGTCATGTGAAAAATACAGATAAATGTAAAAATCGAATATGAGCAATGGGATTAACAATGTATATAAATGAAGTCCAGATATTTCTGTATATCAATCATTTTATCATGGTACCTAACTTGGTACGATAAAAACGAATTTAATGTATGATGTATGAAATAATATGCATAATATTCGACTTTTATTGTGTTAAGGGGTAAGATGCAGCCAGAGGCGTGAAAAAACGAGCATTTTCAATAATTATTTTTTTATAGTAATTAAGTTTGTTTTACAAAAGTGGTTACACAGACTTTTTATGTTATATTTCAACTTGACTTGTACAAACTTTCAAAGAAAAATATTGATTATTTATAAAAATATCGCCACCTTTGTCGGACCCCCTTCGGCATGAAGTGCTTTGCGGTGACCATCAAAACATTTTACTGGATCGTCTGAAAAAAAAAAAAACAAAAAAAATCATTAGTTTAATAATAAATCTAGTCCTTAGTCGAAGCTTTTTTTTAATTATCAAAATGGCGGCTTCCGGCAGCTAGCTTTCGATTTTCAACCAAAAAATCGCTCGTTTATTGTTAAAAAAATAGAAATTTTAAACAAAAATGAAAATCCATCGATTAAGGACTAGTTTTTAATGCTATCAATAAGCACACCAAATTTCATCAAAATCCATCGAGTGGTTTTCGAATTATAGTGGTCACCGACTTGAAAAACATAGTTTCGAGAAAAACGCGTTTAAAGGTTTTCGATGTGGATACGGTATTATATGTTCGTAAAATTTTGAGCTCGATGGATGAAGCTAAACTTTTTTGGCTGTATTTTGATCCGCTGAATCCGTATATCACAATTTTTGCCGAAAGATCGAGCATTCAATTGTTCATAGCCAAATGTTAAAACAATTTTTCAAAAAATTGAAGTTTCCCGACATGAATTATTTTTTAAAAAATATTTTGGGCAATTTTAAAACGAAAGTATTCTTTATAAAATTTTTCTAAAGTTCATAGTTTTGGAGTAATACATTTTTGAAAATTTCCGAAAGAGGTTTCCAATTTTACACTTGATTTATGTATAGAAATACTAATTAAAAAATTACTTACATCGAATCATCAATTCCTGGCCCATACAATAGGTCTTCTGCCGATGTGGAAGCTTCCAAAATATCAATTTGTTATTGTCTTCGAAGCATGCTGCCTTCGGGGGTCGAAACTGGTTGCTTGCAGCTGCCGTCCGCTACCTACCATGGGGGATATCCCGAAAACTATTCATCGGATTGACTTGAAATTTTCAGGGAATATTTTAAAAACATCATACTTCAAGAAAATGTAAAAAAAAATCGACTTATTGAAAATTCTGATTGCATCTCACCCCTTAATTTTGTGGTAGAATGATTAATGTGCAGAGGATATCTGAAATTCGATTGCATGCACTTTTTACTCTATTGATCACGTCCGATTCTTTTCTTTCATTTATATGTGTTCGGTTTGACGTAAGCATGAGGTGCTTACCAAATAATAAAAGCCATCAGTATAGTAAAATAGAGAACGCAAATATTATATGATCCCCTCGAAGCATGGTGAGTTGCACTGCTGTCCGATATTGACGTGAGGCTTTCAGACTGATTGTGGCAGTGATGCAGTGCGATCAGCCTTCGTTTGTGTCGCCGTGTACACGTGGTCGAAAAATAAGCGTGAAATAAAAAAAATAGTAAAGGTTCTTCGCAAAGATAAAAACCATGGTGGTATTACACGCTATGCTCGCGTTATCGACAATCAATCACAGCAAATCATACATAGCACAATAGTTGTCCAACCAACTTGGGGTGCTGTTTAATTACAATATCGCTGAAGCGCATTCGACAGACCATTCTCTAGTGTTGTAAAGTAGAAAACGAGTGTGATTCTAATTAATAAATAACTATATGTGTATACGTTTTTACGGATTGACTAGTGATAGAAGAAAGAACGATGCTAGTAGTAGAAAAGTAGGTTATTTAATTGTTTAAATTGCATGTGGTCTTACTTGGAGGTCTCGGCAATTGAAATAAATAGATATTTCTAAGGGAACGTCACTGTGACGGGTAAAAAATGGTCTATTCTTGAGAATTTTTTTCATAGGCATAACTAACAATTTAAGGGAGGATATCCGTTTTACAGGGGTTTTTTCAATTAATTTTCATAAATTTTTTGTGCCGAAACAGTAGGACTTATTGGAATGTCGTTTTGCGTACATATTTATTGATATTTTTAGTGCTCATACAAATGTTTATAAGTTATGGTAATTATGCAGTTTGAGGACTTTTCCGAAAACAGACGGGATTTTTTTTACCGTGAACTTGTTTATTCCATTATATTGAGTGATATTCCGTCGGGGGAGGCTGACACTTTCCATTAATTCTATAAGTTATGAAGTTCGTGGAAACACGTGATAAAATAGGGAATTTTTTAATATTTAGGCACCTATATCGGGGGCGGGGGGAGGGGGCATTTATAGAAAAGCCTTTTGAAATGCAATGCCGAAAATAAATCGCGGCGGTTACCCTCCCATAAAAAGGTATAGGGTTTTGAAGTTCACGAAAATACGTTATGAAGTAGCATATTTTCCAACATTTTCGGAACACCGATATTGGATGTGGGGAGTGGGGAGATTGGGAAAAAAGGAGCATTCGTAAATACCCCCTGCCGCCCCTCTGTTTTTGTGTGTTATATGCGGAAGGTGTCTGATGCGGCCACGCAGGGGGCGCAGGGGCCCGATCCCCCCAACGACACTAAACGTAGTTTTTATATATACTTAAATGGACTACAATTGTACCAACTGCTGCAGGAGGAGATAAGGAAGTGACTGCCGCGATTTCTCTTCGGCATTGTATTCGGGAAGGTTTCTTTCATAAATTGCCCCACCGCCCACCTCTAACATAATCGTCGAAATATATGAAAATGCCCTATTTTATTACGTGTTTCCGGGAACTTCAAAACCCCATAACTTATGGAATCAATAGAAAATGTCAGTCTCCCCCGACGGAATATCAATAGTGGTGACCGATTGAAGCAGCTCATGGAAAAACGGAAATATTCCGTCGTTTTTCGGACAAGTCCTCAAACTGCATAATTACCTAAGTTATTGCACCGTAGTCGCTCTTTGCACAGATTTATTTCTTTCGTTCATTAGTTCTGCTGTTTGTGAATAAGATTAAATGATGCTGCGTTATAGGCTGATAAAAATGTTTCGAATTATTCTGTTCACGAGTTGCAGCAGCAACCCAAACACGCTGTCATATCTGCAGATAGTGCCGTCGATACGTTGAGCGGAGTGGAATTTCTTCGTAAATATACAATTGTAATTCAGTTGCTTCCCGAAGCACGAAGTCAGACCTGGATTGCGAGCCTCGCCTGTCCCCATATTAGCGGAAAACTGAAGAGTGATTTTTCACCAGTCATTTACGAATTATTGCAATAAACAACACGCCATTTCTTGATGTACTCATCATGAACGTCTAGTAGTCGATGAATACAATATTTTTTCCCCTTGAACTATATTCCTATTTCGGCCCGTTCAGAAGTTATAGAAAAAACAAAGTTTCTAAGGGTGCGTTGACCCTGTAAGACTGTCGTTCCACTGATTTGACTGATTGAACTTTCTTTGTAACCCATTTATATTTCTACAAATTTTCGTCCATACCGCGCGGTAAGAACTTTGAACGTTCGCCGTTCGAGATGGCGACCGTTGGAGGGGGGGGGGGGTGGAATGTGACAAATATGCAATTCCGTCATAACACGAACTTATATTGAGGTGAATTTAGACCGAAATGCAAAAAGGCTAGCTGATTATACGATGCTCTTGGCTAAAAAATCGAAGGGCACATTCAACCCCTTAATTGTGAGATATCAGAAAAAGAAAATACACGTATCCGCTTCTTTCCCATTCTCTACATGTATGCCAATTTCCATTCGAATCGTTTAAAAAATTCTTGGAGATACGGTTGAAAAATTTGCATTTTTGCCATAATCAATGTGAAATTTGTTGTTATCTGCATCGTTCTCATCTCCAATGTATAGTACACGAAAAAATAAACATTGCTGCAATTAGAAATTTCTTCATATTTTATACCGTTAAAACGTTATCGACGAAAAACAAAAAAACACCCGTATTTTCGAGGGTGCTTTTCAACCCTTAGCAATCGGGTTCCGCAGATATAAAAAAATACGTGTCGCCTATTTTCACCCATTCTACAAGCGTGCCAAATTTAATTGAAATCTGAATAATTGAAATACTGAGTCGTACTCGCCTAGCGCGCTTTACCGCAAGAGGCATCGGTACCCACGATTGCGCCCGTTTGACATTTAAAATAAAAAAATCCCGGTATAATTACTGAACACTACTAGCCTCTCCCTCAACCTTCCATGCTTCTTGGACACCGAAGGATGATCTTTCAGCTCGCTTGACGGGCGACTCGTATTATACCTGCGGCGTACCTGTCTATACTGACCGCTATAACTCCGCCAATTTTACGAATTTCTTAGTGATATTTGGAGCGAATAGTTTCAAGACTATAAACTATATGAAAAGGCAAAGAACTGAAAATCGATTTTTTTATCGAAAAAAGACGGTTCTTAACCTTAAGGATAGGATAAAAGATACTTTATTGAGTATGTGTTCAACTATTTTAAAACAATTTTTTTTTGATAAATATAGAAATTTCACAACGTTGCAAGCTTCCACGGGATTAAAAAAAAATCCTTTCCATTGTCTCATCGAAATGTTGGTGAAGAGTTAACTGGAAATAAAAAAATAAAAAAATTCAACATCTATATAAATGTAGCTAGCGTTATGCGTGGTATTTTTTTCCTCAAAATGTCTTTGAGTATTCGCGCGGACAAGGTCGAAAAAAATTGTTTCGGGAAAAACGCGTTTGAAGTTTTCATTGCGTTTTTCTTAAGGAATGACACCACTGCAGAATTTTCAAAAAATGATTTTTCTTTAATTGGCTTAAGAGATGCTTTAAATCAGCTAGAATAAGGGGAAAAGTTTCTTACCTGTAAAACCGCAGACCCGTGTGGGTTTGCGGTGGCAGTAGCTGGCCCGTGTGCAAGACCGACACAATTTTAAAAAACGGCACGTACCATAACCAACAGTTTTCATTCCTTTCCCTCCAAATTTTGAGCGCACATTTAAAATAACATTCCGAAGAGAAATACGTACGGGATTTTCCATGAGATAATTATATCATTAGTTATTAACGAATGATTGTCCTCTTTTACTATCAAAAATTGAGTTTTTATTTTAAATGCTTGCCAATTACACAAAAAATTGTATTTTCAAAATCACCTACGTAATTTTGTAGCTATACTCATGTAAATTAATAGAATAAAAAAAAATCCAAATGGAAATTTGCGTTAGTTATACTGCGTGCCACAGAGCGTCTCAAATTCAACATGTCTCGCGAGAATCGTTCCAGCGTCACTATTTTGTATAATTTTTTGATATAATTTTTTTTTGTTCACTTGAAGATATGACTAATAACATGCTTGAACATTATTATACTATTACTCGTTCTTCCACCAAAAAAAATTGCGAAATATGACATCTTTTTTGCAGTGGTAATTAATAAAATTTAAAGTTTTATTTCGAATATCGATGCTTACATTAAAGTTGTCATGGGGTTGGGGCGGAATGCTACCACCAAGCTGAATTTTTTTCTGGTAGTTTATAATCCTTCTGCTAATCATCCTGTGCAGTTTGGATACGATCCGAAATAACGTTTTTTGGAAAAAAAATCGGAAACTCGACGAATTTCGTGGGCTAATTACATTACGCTTATGGAAAACTTCCGAGAATTTTTTAGTACATTAATATCTGGCAAGAAAATGCTACCACGAAGCTGAAAAAATAGGTACGGTTTGACTAATTATCGGACTTACCCTTGGTACCGTGAAAATGAGGATTCACAGTACCATTATAACATTATTAATGTTTTTAATAGCGAATTGGTGCGAAAATCAAGCACACAAAATATTACGATGTGCTATCATGGCAACGTCGTAGACAGCACAAATGCTACCTATCTTATCCGCATTTGGTAACTATGCCTCGGAACCTTAAACTACTCGGTCAGGATAATTAACAACGGATATTATTTGTTTTTATGATTTTAATTAGTAATAATTACTTAATATTTATTTGATAGCTATAGTCAGGAATATAATTTTCTAAAAATTTCTAGGCAAAGACAAAATAAAGCGGAATTTTTTTCATACATATATTGTTTCCTTATAATATCAGATAATTATTCAAGTTTTTTATTTCTTCCAGATTATAGACAGCTTGAGTCTGTAGTTTCGCGACACTCCTGCCAACTTGGGCATTATCTGTACCACGACTTACGACGTTGACAATTCGTCTCGCGTTAATTGAGCGAGAAAAAGTTATGGAAAATAATCATACAAAGTAATGAAATCATTTAATATAATCGCCGAATGTTCAAAAATGCATATTTTCACAAATAGATGTAGGAAAATAGTTTGAAAACGTAAGTTTAATATGACGATTATTTCATAGCTAACAGTTGGTAGTCAATCGTCTCCATGTATAAGCATAGGGCGCTCCCCTATTACTTCACCCCCTACGGCTAGACTCCATAACAACCTTAAGGGGACTAGGTAGTGAAAATAGGGCGAAAATAGGATAAAATTTAAATGGAATTTGTGAAGAACCGAAACAACACACATACATTTTCTTTTTTGTACCGGTTTTATAGGAGTTTTGGCTATTACATTCAATGGTTTGTGTTCAAAAAATATAAATATGTAAGGGAGATATGGGTGGATAAAGAAGACCACGCATCTCGCCTGTGCAGAAATGTGACCGGTCATTCCCCACTTTGTGTCCGGCCCGGACCAGACTTGCCTTGCCTGATGCACCTGACCAGGCGCTACCATGGAACAAACCGGGAAGATCGCAAAATCGTGTTTTTACGGCTTACCATCTATGTTTGGAAATTACAATCTTTTAGCCGGGATACATTGCGAGCATGTACATCTTCACCTAATGTCTACCCGGCCAGAACATTAACAAGTTCTAAAAAGTGGAGCCTATCTTTAAGAACTAAAGAAAAGCTACTTTGCTTTTCACCTCGTCAAAGATATTTAAAATGGATGGGATGAAACTAATACATATATTGTAATTCTATTCATCATTAAAAGCATTTATTTCATCGATGATAATCGACGTGGATAACAATGCTTATCATAAACACCGGAATTACGATAACTAATGATTTGAGCATAAAGAATAGCCAAATTATTTTATGAGGCAAAAAGGTAAATCAGGTCAGATACCACGTACAGAAGTGCTTATGATTTTGCGATATTTGTGAAATAACCCTTTGCACTCTAGGCATTTTTTTGCTCGGATAGTCATCTGTTGAAATACTTAATTAAATAAACTTCCGATTTTACCTCAAGGATTCAAAAAACGCTGAAACGCCATTTTTAAATTTCTCGTTTGTTCCTAGTTATTTCCCGATCTATTTCCTACAAGTTTCCTGCTCATTTACCTCTTGTTTTCCGGCCCGTTCCTGATCAGTTCCCCAGAAAGGAAACGGCGGATCGGAACCTACCTTTATACCCGTTACATTGCGAACCTATTTCAGGGTGGAAGACCCGACCAGAGCCTGATATTATCTAGGTAAGGCAAATCTGGGGCAGCACTTTTTCCCAACTCAAATTTGTACATGGGTCATGCACTGCTTCCTCATTGCCACGATTCCAAGTGGCCGGTTGAAGTTTTCGGCAATTCCCAAACGCCATTGTTTTCAGGGGATCATCCTCTGCAATCTGAACTTAACATTTTTGGGAAAACAAAAATAAAAAATGGCGGCTTAAATTTGAAAAACATCGACAAACGGATGACATTTGTTGTAAAAACAACAATAATAAATTCATTTTTTTTACACAGACGTCGGTTCGTTTATAGAGAACGTTGATATCTTCATTAAAAAAAATCAAGTTGATATCTTCAATTGTTCTTGAGTTATCGCGGCAGAACTAGTACAAAATGCTGTTTCGAGGAAAACGCGTTTAAGCTCTCGCACAGTACTACGGCAGAAAAATTGTAACTTACGTACGTTAAAAATTTCCGGCGCTGGAGAAGGACTTCTCGAGTTCAGCTTTTTCTGTGGCAGGAATCGCGGAACGTCGGTTTTTTCCAACCTAGCTTCGTTTTTCGATGCGTGCGATCTCGTCTGCATCCAAGAAGCGTCCCTGGTCACGCAACTTGCACATTTCAACGGTGCGCGCTCCGTACTCCAAGCGTAGTTCTTTCATAGCATTTAGCAAACGAATCGAACCATAATTAAATAACGGTTGGACGTTTCGCAAACCTTTTTAAACCGGCTTCAAACTATTCGTCGGCTATGTATTTTTACTATTTTTTTTAATATGTATGTACACCGATGACGTCGTGTTGGCTGGTCCGATTTGAATGGTTGTTTTTTTTTTCTGCATGGGAAAACACAGCGATGTGGTCCCATGAAAATGCTATGCAAATCTGCCAAATGCGTTTTCTAAAAATCCGATAAAAACGCATAAACCTAGCATGTTTCTCAACATCTGACCCTAATTCACAATGACAGTTAAGCAAATCCTTGCTTTGAAACGGCGCTAATTTATATGTAGATTACACTGATCAACGTGATATGTGCGTGACGCGACCGGGTTGTCCTACACAATTCAGACCTAGGGTCCAGTCAATCGAAATGTCAAATGTTTTGAGTATCAAACAAGTTAGTCAATAGAATATGCTAGTTTTATAGGCTAGATTTAGATAATTAAATTTCCGTAAGGTAGTTCTTCAGTAATTATTTTCATTCGACTGTGTGGACAACTGGTTCGAAACCATTATTCACCGGGATTGATGTCGTTGTCATGGCAACAAACACGGCAAGTTTGTTATTTAATGACGGTTCGATTAGTTTGCTAGATGTTATGAAAGAACTACGCTTGGAGTACGGAGCGCGCGCCATTGAAATGTGCAAGTTGAGTGTCCAGGGACGCTTGTTGAGAACATGAACTGTCGTTTCCCTCTTTCTTGCCTACGTCTAGCGCAATAGCACGAGTTGAGGGTAAAAAGGGAGATGTGTGAAAAGGAAGGGTAGGCTTCGTATGTCTACGCGGTTGGGAGATATGTAACGAGTTCGATAGACGTAGCTACCACTAATAAGGTTCTTTTATTCTTTAATGATGTTTGAGGTTCGGATTCCTCGGAACAGAAATTTGGTAATCGAGGATAGATACAGAAAAATATAACCGGCTTAGCTTACGTTCGCAGAGTGACCATTGGTCGTAGTCGGACGAAGGGCCGTCGCTCGGGCCAGGGTACGCTCACTCGTACAATCGATGATAAGACCGCTCGGAAGGTTTTACAACCGTGTGCGTAATTGATTAGTCGCTAGTCGAACACTTCGCGTACATGAGAATACGAACTTGTCTCGAAAAAATCAACTTAGAGGATTTGACGGAGTGGAAATATGCGGAACTTGTCGGAATGATGAATAGATGACTGACTTCGACAAGTGGTGATGGAGGACCAACTTGAACGAGTGGCGATGGAACACTGACTTTTTGTGGTATACTCTTTGACAAAGTAGAAGTTAGGAGAGGTTTTGTTAATGGGGGAAGGAGTGCAAAAAAAGAGTGGAAGAAAGGAATTCTAGCTCGTTGATGGGTCACGGTTCGGATAAACGCAATCGCTGTTCGATTTCCGAGAATTGAGTTGAAGCATTCTTTTTCTCGTCGAGTATTCTGGGGACCTTTCGGGGCTGCACATATATCTCTTCATATATGTGTGTTAAGGCCGGCTGCGTACTCGCGTGGGAAAGAGCCCCTTGGTGAAGAAACTTGATTTAAAATCTGTGCACCACAGAATCAGGAGAATATAGGCCTGTCTACAGCAGTACGGCTTTTCCCACAGTTCTCCGTATGCTCGAAAAATGCTGTATAGTGTAGCTTAAGACGCCAGTGGACGCAACGAAAGTTAGGTCAGATTACCGAAGTGTGGGGTAGGGAGTGAGAGGAAAGGGTTCAATTGGGAAGAGTTATACGTAAAAACTGGAAAGGGTATATGTTGGAACTTAGGAACTAATTGAAACCTCAATATTGACTGCTCTTGAATAAGCCTAGAAAGAGCATTCCCGCTATGAAATTAGTTGTGCTTTTATTATCACGCTATCATATCAATTTAACACCCTTAGCAACCGATTAACTAAGAAGCATGAAGTTTATGTTCGCAAATCTACCTTTCTTATCTTCTCTCTTCGTTAATGACAAAATACAAACTTTTAAAACATTTTTGTTTCCAACTGGATTGGGTCCAATGAACCCAGTCCATTTTCAAACTGTTGGTATACGACACATATAAGTCGGATGACCATGAAAAGATTCAAGAACACACTTTGAATATTGCATAATATATGCCAAAAATTATTATATCAAGAAGCAACATGCAAAAAGAAATCGTAAAGAGAAAAAGTTACAAAATTTTGTTTTAATCAAAGCATCATAGCCTCGTCAATTTATAATGTTTTCCCCCTTATATTCATGGCTTGTACGCACAAGATATGGTCCTTCAAGAAAAATAATAGTTCCTTAGTGCGCGTACCAAAAAATATACTTATTCCGGAATACTTATTAGGGTAAGGTATGAAATTTTCTGTACTGTAATTTTTTTGAAAAAAGACGGTTACACAACTTCTCTTTTAAACTTCACTGCATTGAATGCAGCGAAACACACGGTGCTTGTCGCACATGGGCCGCTGACGGCTAGAGCACAGTTGGCTCGTTTTAAGCTGCCTCGAGTGTAATAATTTTTCTAATTCCGTGAACCAACTTTTACCTTCACACTAAAATAAAAATCACAAAATTTCACTCCAAACGACACGGTTGTCACACATGGGTCTATTGGAAGCAGCTTTTGTGCGCGCTGTTGCCACGATTGGGCCAAAAAATGTTCGATTTTTCACCAATTTTGGCACCACGTATGTCGGTGCGCGGGCGATGACATTCTTCGCTTGCGGGAGTCCTAAGTCCCGGACAGGTTATCTGAAGCAAAAAAATCGAAAATATTTTCACTTTGTACAATATTGTATATAAGTTGAACTAGAATCAAGAAGAAAAATTGACAAATAAAAAATAGTGAGCGATCGGAAGGAAGTTTGTTTTTCTCAAACATTTTCGCAGTTTTTTGTTCATTACATGCAAAATTTTAGATATTTTTGGATAATTCTAGTTCAACTAATGAAGACGTGTGCTGTACATGTGCCTGTAAAATTTCATAAAGATTACTTATCTAGGACGTGTAGGAGCACTTCCGCAAACTTTAAAAATATAGTTCTGAGAAAAAAGCGTTTAATGTTAAACCGAATTTTACGTGCGAATAAAATGAAAAGTTTCATACTAACACTTAATCTGCTATGCCAGGAGCACAGAGGATACCTTCCTCTTCTTCGAAAAATTCTTCTTGAGCCGTTCGCTCCAGTCTTCGGGCCAATCTTGCCTCTTTTGATGTTGCGGAATGAGTAGCGTCAGCTTTTTTCACGCGCACCATATCCCTTTGGTCAGCCATTATATTTGCCTGGGGTCCAATTGTGATTTCCATCACTTCCATCATTCGCAGTAGGGGGGTGATATCTTCGTTGAATACACATGAGGCAATATAAGCTGCTAGTTCGGTAATTTTTTCGAGCAAAACATGTGTTTTGGAGCCAAGCACCAGAGGATAGAGTTAAAACTTTCGTTATTATTTTAGGTTTGTCCGCCCAAACAGCGTTGCAACAGATCGTCTGAGGACAGATCTGAGTATATCGGATGAAGGAGTTTCTGAACCTCAGTCGCAAGTGGTTGTTCGTGTTTAAATTCATGTAATTTGTTGTTTGCTTCTGAGCATCTCCACTTGCACCACGAGTCAGGCCCGGGCGGACGTTTGTTTTGCTTGGGCTTCGCATCTGTCGAGCATTTATGATCGAGTCGCCCAAATAACATTTTTCATGGCCGTCACAAAATCAGAATTTCTGATAATTGGCAAACCATAGTAATCGGTCAAGTCACGAATCAATTTACCCGTCAATTTGCCACTATCTTTTCCACCAACCTCTTTCGTTCTCTTCTTTCCGGATTTCAATCTTGACCCCATTCGCTTTTTGACGTGTCCAACGCACTCTTTCTTCGTCACGATCAATTCATCCCCATACGGTTGTATTGCCAGAAGTGATTTGAAGGTTTTCGTATCCCCGTCGCCTATATAGTTGGCATATTTTACACCGTAAAGCTCCTCAGATCGTGTAAATATTTCGATAATGCCATCGACATTTTTCCCGCGCTTCCAGTGTGATTGCATGCACAATTTCCTTCGTGTTCTTCGTACCAGCTATCAAACTTCTTAGTGCCCTCTTTGCCACTCCAGTAATTACAGGCTTAGCAAAACTTGGATTTCACAACAAGGTTTAGAATCTTACTGGAATATTTTACAATCAGAGTGACTACGCCAAACAACGATGAAAAACCTCTCCTGCTCCAAGTTCCATCACCTGAAACGGTCAAATGAGATGGCTCATTTCCCGCTGCAGCTTTTTTTCAATTTCTTCCTCTGCAGCTTTTCCGAGGAGTACGTCGGCCGTGGTTTTCGCAGCAGTCAACGCATTTTCCAAGCATGCAGGAGACATACAAAAGTAAAGGTACATTGTAGGGAGAGCCTTATCGTAAGCTGAATAAGGTCATATATTTGGCACTGAAGTTGAACGCTGGTTCTTTCAGACCCACAGTGACAGCGAAGGGTCAACGTCGAACGTGTGTCCACTATATGTTTTTATATATTGATATGTAGACAATTAAGGGTTGTTTTTCTTCTACTCTCACACACTATTTTTCACTTTGCCAACCACCAGAAAATATTTTTAGAAACGAAATGATAATTTATTATTCCGTAATTTTAGGACAAACTTTTGGAAATTGTAAATTACTGATGACCGGGAATCTATTGATAGATATTAATAGAATTGCGCTCTTTTAATGATAATTGGGTCTATATTCTATATACTATTCAGGCGAGCGTCGGCTTGATACACCAAAATGCAATTAGACTCTTGTCATTAGAAAGAACAATTGCGCAGAAATGTTGAAAGTATTTTTATTCCTATATAAAAACGATTCAAAACCACTGCTCGTATCTTATTAGCCATCACGTGTAGTCCTCTCTGCGAATAGATGCGCGGATTAAAAGATCCAGCCGCCTGGAAGACTTTTTTATAACTTGTCCCGGGTTATGACTTTAATCTTTGTATTGCTGGGGTTTTAAATCCGTCATAATTTAAATATAAATAACCTTCGGATACATTGGAACGGATGCATTTGAAAAAATGAATGGATAGTCTTTCGACAGCCACAGTGCACTGTTTTTTCGGTCTCGGCGCCCCTTCTTGTTTATGTGTAATTCGCAATGGGATTCGGACAGCGAGAATCTCCCATGAGAAATTCGAGAAAATTTAGTTGCCGCCTGAAATGCCAGCAATCTCACCTAGTAGCCGATGCTTGATGTGCACTTTCAGAAACAAGAGACTATCTTCTCCGCCAGAGTGGGAGCAGACCGGGGCTGATTCAAAGACCGTTCGTATTCTCATTGTGGCTTCTGGCATAACTTTGCGTACGTATGGTATTGGGTGTTTGCGTTGCTCGACAATCTCGATGCAATTGGGGCAAAATAGGATAAGTTAGTGAAGTGGAGATAGTGAAACCTGTTTAGAAGTCTCCCAGCAGTACAAACAGCCGTCCCAATAGAAACCTTGCTTAAGGCAGACACCCCGTGTGATGGCCGGTTTTTTTATAGCTTTTTTGGGATCTTTTTTTACGAACAATAAAGTTAGAAGTTAGAACTTTTTACTTTATATTTATTAACATTTCAACAGTAAATCAGAATATTTTCAGACCAAAATCTTCATCACAATGCGTGTTGCACCACTCCAAAGGCACCCATGTCGAAAAAAGGTTTGTCGACAGTCTCCATGATTCCGGCTGATGGCTTATCTGAAATAAAAAACCAAATGGCATTTTAATTTGTGAAGCTGTGGCTATTGAATGAACTAAAATCATTCGAACATATTGAAAATACAATAATTGAAAAGTTTTTGAAAATTAATTTTCAAATTTCATGTTTTTTTCCATTATTTTGTTACGAAAACAACCTGCTCGGAATTTTTGCGGAAAACGCGTTTAAAAGTTCAAATACGATTTAAACTATGAAATCTTTACTCACCATTAATCTGCTATGCCTGGTCCATAGAGAATTCCCTCTTCTTCCTCTTGGAGGTCCCTTAAAGTGGCTTGCTCCGCTCTTGCTTCAATTCTGGCTTGTTTCACGACGTCGCTCACGCGCCGCTCTGAGCGAGCGATACGTGTTTCATCACGGCGGTGCACGTAAGCATGCACTTCGTGGCCAATTAAACATCCCGATGTCGCCAATGTTTTTGTTACTCCTCGAAATCCTTCGTTGAAGATAATTACAGCCAAAAACGTCGCAATCTCAACGATTTTGGCGCTGGAGTGAAGATGTTTCGGAGCGAAAGTCCAGATCAATGAATTCAGATATTGATTATTGTTCTGCGTCTCTGCTCCTAAATATCGGGTCAACAGTTCTTCTCTTGACAAGTCTTCATACACAGGTTTGATAGCTGCTTGGACTTCTGGTATTAAAGGTAGCTTGTCGTGATAGAATTGACTGAGCTCACCCTTAGCTTCAGCCTGCCGCCATTTGCACAACAAAATTTTCGTCAACAGAATCTGAATGTCGACCAATTGCTTCAATTGCAATTGATCCAAAGAACTTTGTCATTTCGTTGATGTCAGTCAATTTGCCTGCGCCTTTTCCACCGATTCCTTTATTACTTTTTTTGCATTGCGGCGTCACGGCCCCATTCTTTTCTCTACATGGCTCACGCATTATTTTATCGATACTAAGGTTTATCGGTATTGTTCGGCATTTAAAATTCCATTAAATGTTTTACCATCTCGATAACCTACGTATGTCAGATACTTTACGCCATATTTATCTATAGATCTTAAAAACATTTGCGTGATGGCATTTATTTCGATCTTATCGGAGCTTCCAGAATGATTTACGCTGCATTCATTTTCGTGAGCTTCATACCATGTTTTGTACGCTGCTGGATCAGTATTTTTTTTTGCTTTTCCATAAATTACATCCACCGCAAAAACTGCTCATAATCATTGCATCTAAAACTTTTCCGGTGTATTTTTCAATCAACGTACAGACACCAAACAGAGATGAGATGCATCGTTTCTTCCAAGTGCCATCGCCTGAAACTGTCAATTCATCCCGTGGCTTTCCGGCTTCTCCATTCATGTTTTTCTCTTGCATGGCAGCAAATGTCAACACAGAATCAAAAACTGCAGATGCGGCTATATGAATATTTTCTAAGAGCGCGTAATATGTAGAATTGCCAATACCTCTACGTATGTTCATGAGACTACAAAAAATATTCACTACTTCGTGACCAATTCCGAATAAGCGCATCATAAAAACAACACGACGATTCATCTCACATGTATTCTGTATCATAGGGCAACGAGTGAGCTGCTGTATCTCACACTTGCAAAATTGAATAATTTTGAAACCCAAACCTCGTAAACATGATTTTACATTCCTTACATATGACATTTGCAGAGATGGCAGAAAATACAGAGACAAACTCGTTTGAGTTTTTTAGCTGAAGCTGATGTAAATTCCGTATCATTTTGCACTGTATAACGATTTCCACAAAAGTTAATTTTCTTTTACCAACCAAAATAAATATTACCGGACTTGCTTCCTTTTCTACCACTCGTTGCAAAAACGAACAACTTATAAACTGATCTCTGATTTCGAACTGATTCGAGGTAATTACACTCTTCAGTGCCAAGCCAAGACTAAACTGATCGTTACATTTGAAAGTAAGTTTGGGAAAGGAAGCAACCCTCTAATCTTTCTCTATACATGTATATATGAGTGTACATGAGTATTGCAAGGTCTCAGGTAAGAAACCGAAGCGTCACCAAAGGCCCGGTGCCCCGTCCCGCCGAGCGCTCGACCAAGCGTCCGAACATCTGGTATTCTAACTGCTGTAACTTTCCAACGACTTCGAATATTGGAAAATCACTTTACCAGCATATTCTACACATATTTGGGAATCAGTTTATACTGTCAAAACTAATTTGGGATAAGAAGCGAAAAGAGGAGTTGGCGTAGGGAGGATAAATATAAGCAAGGAAGGAACGAAGGAAAAAGAAAGAAAGTAGGAGGGCAAGAAAGGTCGGAAAACTGAAGTAAGTGGAGTGAATGCGAGGAGATGGACGGGAAGAGAAAGAGAAGCAGGATACAACTTTGAGGTGAAACTGCTATCCGTATGCAGTGCAGGCTATATTGCAATACGCCGACTCGATACGTCTCGCTCCTTATCCTCGAATACTCTCTCCATCGATAGCGTCTTCACCCGCGTATTCGTCTGTTTGCTATTGCATTCTCTGTTCCGTTTCCGCTCTTTCTTGTCCGTGGATGAAAGAAACCACCTTATACCATGGAAGTAGTCGTCCATAGAGTTACTATAATTATTGTTTTCCTAGGTCGGAGGGTACCTCTACGTGCACACGCGTTCAATTTGATGTTCCTGGAGGTATTTCCGTGAAGTGAGAAGCCAGAAAATGAGATGCGCGACTTGGCTATAGAGGATTGCGGAACGAAAATGGGAGAACACACATACCGACTAATACGCAACCGCCCCTTCACACGCGAATTCAAATTCGTACACACGCCACAAATTCTGACTTAACGTATCTCAATATACATTTTGTCGAGAATTCGACCTGTTGCGACATGTTATGGTGCAAATACAGCATTTTGACAGGCCCTTGCGTTGCAGTGCTTTGATTACAGCCAAGGTAGGCGCTTCGATTATCTAGTCTGTTCGGACAGTTTCCAATTCTGTCCTCTTAGCGACTGACTATCCTTCAAATTTTACATGATCAATTTGCGCACGGTAGAGAAAAACGATAATTCAGGTTACGACTTTATTAGCGTTCCGTTACCACTAGAAAATTTGTCATGTTTGTCTGTCATTCACGACTTCGTAAACTACAGTTTGCAACTGTCTTCATGAACGGTGCCGGTAAAAGACATGATGTCATATGTGGCGAGAAATTTGTAAATAAAGTTTAAGAATGGTTTTCCTGCACATGGGAAATGCGTACTAAAAAAAAGATTATTATACAATTTCTTAAAAAAGAATTTCGATTTGGATGTTGCATTTTTATACTATGGCGTAATAATACAGCGATAATTCCTGACGCCGTGGTTTATAGTGGTCTTGTCACTGGTTGAGGAGAGCTTAAAGCTTGCGGTTATTTCAGGACATAGGGGTCTTGCAGTGTACCGCACTGACACCGGAATAATGACTGAAATATACGAACGTATTCATTGGATGATGAGAACAAGACGACGGAAGCAACGTATTCTTCTAGTTAACCACGTCCACGTAACCATCGTGTGTACAATAGTAATGGAAATACGACTGCGTTTGCATAGCTTATCCGTGCAGTATAAAAGTGCTGTTGACATGTCTTTCTCCTGTGTCAATGCCCTCGATTTCGGCTTCTTCCGCATTACACTAAAGATAGTTTCGGTGATATAACATGCATCTCGCCATCCTTTTTCTTTTTACCTTAACCCCTCCCCCTGTAACCAAACAGTACACTAATATACAGGGTGTTTCATAATAAGTGACCCACCCGGAACTGGCAGGTTCAGGGGGGTACCCCAAGTAAAGCTGCCAAGGCGTTTTTTTCCGTCAAATAGTTTTCAAATGAGAGCGATTAGAATTTCGGCTTTCGACTGTTTGTTGTAGGGCTGAAGCCTGCCCTTAACGACGACGCCACTCGAGCTCCGAGTCTGAGCGGGAGACGCGTAGCAAGCAGCGAGCAAGGTAGCTAGGCATACGTCTCGCTTGCCCGGCCAGTTTGACGTTTCTTGGATCATCTGCTATTATTTTCTGTCATCTTGGGCACGTAAGTTTAGAGCGTGTGGTTGACAGGTAACGCGCGCTCTGAACATGCAAGGCTTGAGGAACGCACTGTTTGACAGATGACGGCGCGGATGATTTGACGTTTTGCGTATCATTCGCTTACGTTGCCTGTTAACCAATCGGGTTCGAAACCCGTGATAGGCCGACCGATGTGACATTTCCCGCTTCATCTTCTGCCGCTCCATGAATTGCGGGTTGAGGCGTGAAGGTTGCCGACATTCATGGACTTGATATTCTACCCGCGAGCGATGATGATAAAAAATAAGATTGTTCAATGCATTCGTAATCTTTATTTTTCAGAGAAATAAAGCACAGAACGATCAATAATTTGTCGTTTTTTAAATTTGGAGACACCGAGCGAATTATTGTTTTTTTCGTATCGCCACTATCGAGAAGATTCACCTCGACGTTTCCATTTCGAATCACGAATAAATTGTTCAATTTTTATTACGACTTTGATCCAATTTTTCATACTTATTTGTTGCGGCATTGGAAACAAATATCACGCCCGATGATATTATTCAATAAGAGTTTCTGTTATGATTGTTAGCTCAAGAAATAAAAATTAACAGAGTCGGCAACAACCCAATATGTCGGGAGTTTCAAGTACAGAGGTACAGCACGTTTTTTTTGTTTCGTTGTTTAACAAGCTTTTATTTAACTTGACTTGGCGTTAGATGCGAAACGGAAAATCAATATTTCACCCACTTCCCAACTACTTAGAGCTCTGAGATTTTGCAAACATGCATTTGAAGCGTGACAATGCATGACAACGTTAAAAAAATATATAAATAAAAAACGACTTTCTGTGAGATGCAAAAAGGAAAATCGATATTTCATCCACTTCCCGACTACTGAGAGCACTGCAATTTTGAAAACATATATCTCAGACGTGACAGCGCATGATTCGAATGAAAAAAAAATACATTTCTTTTTTAAATAACGACTTTCTGTTGAATGCAAAATGGAAAATCGGTATTTCATCCACTTCCCAACTACTTCGAGCTCTGAAATTTTGCAAACATGCAACTAAGAAGTGACACAACCTTTGATTTATCGTCGCATATGGGTGACGTGGAAAAAAAAATATTTTCTTCTTTTTAGCATATTAAATAAAAGCTCGTTAAAAAATTGTTTTTTTACATATAAATGATTTTAATTAATGTTACCGGTATTCTGGGTATCCGAATTATCCAGCTGGCGAGTACCCCAACTTTGCGAAAAAACGGATTTACATACTTATACAAATAACAAAGATTAAATGCAAGTAGCCACAGCTGGTTTATCCGTCTGCCAGCTGTTACGTGAGCAAAATGGCAAACAGTGCTCCGTATGATCCCTGGACCCTCTGTCGAACATTTCTTAAATCATTCGTCGATTTTTACATTTAATTATCGCCTAGATCCCCTCAAAGCGAGAGGATACGTTCAAAATCGACGAGTTGCATGATGGTTGTAGGCGTTGTAGGCTCGGACGATTGGCGCCCAGTGCCTAGGGAAGAGAGATGAAATCGATTCGAGAGTCGAGATTGTCGTTGATTTCATCTCGGACCCGTTCAGGGAGAGTGGATCATGTACGCAGAGGTACAAACTGCGAATGCGATAGCCCATTTGCGTACGTGTAAAAGATTAAATCAACGAATCGATTGGTACATTCGGGTAGTTTTCATCATAACCCCGTCGTACTCGTCATAAACTGAATCAATTTCATCTCTGGTTCAGTAAACGATACCGAAGACATGGATGATCTATCGCCGAAACGGAGCTCGGACGATTGCCACTCAGTTCCCAGCAAACGGAGGTGAAATCGATTCTCTCAATCATTTTGATAGTATCCATAACACATTCTCGAAATCGTCCCATCGAGTTTGTCGTTACTTTCGCCTTGTTTTCGATCGGGAGAGTGGATCATGTAAGCAGAGGTAAAAGCTATGCTCAAAGGAGCTATCGCATTCGCAGCTTCTCCCTCTGCTTACATGATCCACTCTTCCGATCGAGAACAAAATAAAATTAACAACAAACTTGACGGGAAGGTTTCGAAAATGTGTTACGGATTCTAGGAAAATGGTTGAGAGAATCGATTTCACCTTTGGTATCTAGGTACTTAGCTGCAATCGTCCGAGCTTCGTTTCAGCGATAG
Organism: Ophion slaviceki; assembly: GCA_944452715.1. Classification (NCBI taxonomy): domain Eukaryota; kingdom Metazoa; phylum Arthropoda; class Insecta; order Hymenoptera; family Ichneumonidae; genus Ophion; species Ophion slaviceki. The sequence continues at coordinate 53,995,963 of OX101786.1, forward strand.
ATTATCCACATCTTCGGCATCGTTTACTGAACCAGAGATGAAATCGATGCAGTTTGTGACGATTATGATGGGGTTATGGCGAAAACTAACCGAATGTACCAACCAAGCCGTTGATTTCATCATGAACACGTGCTTAAAAGAGCTATCGTCGTATTCACAGCTTTTACATCTGCATACATGATCCTGTTGAGATCGAGATGAAATCGACGCCAAACTCGACGGGATGGTCTCGAGAACGTGATATGGATACTAGAGAAATGATTGAGAGAATCGATTTCACCTTTGTTCGCTAGAAACTGAGTGCCAAACGTCCGAGCTCCGTTTCGGCGGCAGACCATCCACCCCTTCGGTACCATTTACTGAACCAGGGATGAAATCGATGCAGCTTATAACGAGTATGACGGGGTTATGGCGACAACTACCCGAATGTACCAACCGAGCCGTAGATTTCATCATTAGCACGTGCTCAAAGGAGCTATCGTTGTATTCGCAGTTTGTACCTCGGCATACATAATCCACTCTCCCGATCGAGATCGAGATCGAATCGACGACAAACTCTACGGGATGGTTTCGAGAATGTGATATGGATACTAGAGAAATGATTGAGAGAATCGATTTCACCTTTGTTCGCTAGAAACTGAGTGCCAATCGTCCGAGCTCTGTTTCGGCGACAGACCATGCACCCCTTCGGCACCATTTACTGAACCAGGGATGAAATCGATGCAGCTTATGACGAGTATGACCGGGTTATGGCGACAACTACCCGAATGTACCAACCGAGCCGTTGACTTCATCATTAACACGTGCTTAAAGGAGCTATCGTTCTCTCCCGATCGAGAACGAGATGAAATCAACGACAAACTCGTTGAGATGATTTCGAGAATGTGATATGGATACTAGAAAAATGATTGAGAGAATCGATTTCACCTCTGTTCGCTAGGATCTGAGTGGCAATCGTCCGAGCTCCGTTTCGGCGACAGACCATCCACGTCTTCGGCATCGTTTACTGAACCAGAGATGAAACCGATGCAGTTTATGACGAGTATGACGGGGTTATAGTGAAAACTACCCGAATGTACCAATCGAACCGTTGATTTTAACTTTTACACGTACGCAAAGGAGCTATCGTATTCGCACCTTATTCCTCTGCTTTTATGATCCACTCTCCCCGATCGGGAACGAGATGAAATCAACAACAATCTTGACGGGACGGTTTCGAGAATGTGTTATGGATGCTAGGAAAATGGTTGAGAGAATCGATTTCATTTTTGTTATCTAGGTACTGAGCGGCCATCGTCCAAGCTCTGTTTCGGCGATATACCATCCACGTCTTCGGCATCGTCTACTGAACCAGAGATGAAATCGATGCAGTTTGTGACGAGTATGGTGGGGTTATGGCGCAAACTCCCCGAATGTGCCAATCGAGCCGTTGATTTCATCTTGTACACGTACTCAAAAAATCTATTGTATTCGCAGCTTTTACCTCCGCTGACATGAACAACTCTCCCGATCAGGAACGAGATGAAATCAATGACAAACTCGATGGGACGGTTTCGAGTATGTCCTATGAATGCTAGGAAAATCGTCGAGAGAATCGATTTCATCTCTGTCCCCTATGCACTGCGCGCTAATCGTCCGAGCCTGCGACCCCTACAACCATCATGCAAGTCGTCGATTTCAAACGTATCCTCTCACTTTGAAGGGAACTAGGCGGAAATTAAATCTAAAAATCGACGAATGATTTCAGAAATGTTCGACAGAGGGTCCAGGGATCATACGGAGCCCTGTTTGCTTTTTTGCTCACGTAACAGCTCGCAGTCGGATGAACCAGCTGTGGCTACTTGCATTTAATGTTTGTTATTTGTATAATCCGTTTTTTCGCAAAATTGGGGTATTCGCTAGCTGGATAATCCGGATATTCGGAATACCTGTAACATGAATAGAAATCATTTATATGTACGAAAACCATTGTTTAACAAGCTTTTATTTAACATGCTAAAAAGTAGAAAACATTTTTTTTTACCAAGTACCCAGAAGCGACTATAAATGAATGCTTGTGTCACTTCTTAGTTGCATGTTTGCAAAATTTCAGAGCTCAAAGTAATTGAAAGGCGATGAAATACCGGTTTTCCATTCTGCATTTAACAGAAAGTCGTCTGTAAAAAAGTTTTTTTTTTTAAATTTGAGTCATGCGCTCTCACCTCTGAGATACATGTTTGCAAAATGGCAGAGCCCTAAGTAAGCGAGAAGTGGATGACATATCGATTTTCCATCTGACAGAACGTCGTTTTTTATTTATTTATTTATTCATTTTTTTAACGTTGAATCATGTATTATCACCCCTCCAATGCATGTTTGCAGAATTTTAGAGCTCTAAGTAGTTGGGAAGTGGGCAAAATATCGATTTTCCGTTTCGCATCTAACACCAAGTCCAGTTAAATAAAAGCTTATAAAGAACGAAATAAAAAAACGTGCTGTACCTCGGTACTTGAAACTCCAGACATATTGGGTTCTTGCTGACTCTGTTAATTTTTATTTCTTGAGATAACAATCATAACAGAAACTCTTATTGAATAATATCATCGGGCGTGATAATCGTTATCACCGCCGCAACAACTGAGAATGAAAATTTTGATCAAAGTCGTAATGAAAATTAACTAATTTATTCGTGATTCGATATCAACACGTACTGGTCGAATCTTTACGATAACGACAATACGAAAAAAAAAACATTCGCTCGGTGCCTCCAAATTTAAAAACACCAAATTTTTGATGGTTCTGTGCTTTATTTCTCTGAAAAATAAAGATTAAGAATACATTGAACAATCTTATTTTTTATCATCATCGCTCGCGGGTAGAATTATAAGTCTTATGAATGTCGGCAACCTTCACGTCTCGGCCCGGAATTCATGGAGCGGCAGAAGACAAAGCGGGGAAATGTCGCATCGGTCAGCCTGATACGGGTCTTGAGCCCGATTGGTTAACAGGCAGCCTAAGCGAATGATACGCAAAACGTCAAATCATCCGCGTCGTCATCTGTCAATCGGTGCGTTCCTCAAGCGTTGCAAGTTCAGAGCGCGCGTTACCTGTCAAATGCACGCATGCCTAGACAGATGCCTAGCTACCTTACGCGCTGCCTGCTACGCGTCTCGCGCTCAGACTTGGCGCTCGAGTCGCGTCGTTGCTCAGGGCAGGCTTCAGCCCTACAACAATCAGTCGAACGCAGAAATATTAATCGCTCTCATTTGAAAACTATTTGACGGAAAAAAACGCCTTGGCAGCTTTACTCGGGGTACCCCCCTGAACCCGCCAATTCCGGGTGGGTCACTTATTATGGAACTCCCTGCATATAATAGGCGAGCTGGTGAAACACATCGATGCTTTTCTATGTGATAGCAATCTTCGCAATAAAAAAAAGCGTAACAAAAAATTACCACCAGTCATTTGGAAGTTCGAAATGAGAATTAAATATATATAGTAATAGTTCGGATTGAGAAAGTAAATAACGATATCGATTCTTGGAGCCTGCCATTTCATTGGAGTAGCTTTATTGACCAGTTAAGAGTTCCAATAAAGAGCTGAGCCAAGAATAAAAATGCCTTACGACTTGTTCATCGATATAAATAAAATTGATACCAAGAGGCTGCAATTCTTATTTTTTCGTTGTACTCTCAACGATCATTTCATGAGCGTGAGATTGCTACTCTCGAAATCCAGTTGGCAAAATGCACTTGAGTCTTTCAGCGTGAGTGGATAAGAATTGCAGGACATGTGTCGGACCCATAACTAAGAATACAAGAAAACGGCAGAATATAAGACGGATTTCCTAAAGAATTATTCGCTTATCCATATCCCCTTTACCTTTGTCTCTAGGTCCACGCTTAATTTGTTCTTGTACCTGTGTGTTTGACATTAAGACGGAATGACACCTCATCGCGGTCGGTATGGTAGAACAATTATAGATACCCAAAAGAGAGAAAAAAACGTAGTTTGGCTTATCATAAGCCAATCTACGTTTTTTTCTCAAATTCGGAAAATTTGAGGGACAGACAGCTGTTCGTCTATCTATTTGACGTCGTTTGGTAAAGTTTCGACGGGATCTGAAGAGCCGTTTCAGAGATTTTTGGGTATCTATAATTGTTCTACCATACCGACCGCGATGAGGTGTCATTCCGTCTTAAGGCGTTAAAACATTAAATATATACAAATTACTGATCATCAATTGGTATAAGGAAATGAATAATAATCAAATGATACAATCCCAAATATCGGTGGTTATTTGGGGAATTTATTGCAAGGAGCCTACTTTTACGATTTATTCGACTTTCGGTAATATCATTAGTACCCATATCATCGACAACGATATTCGTCAAATCTGAAGAAAAAATATAAATAATTAGAAAAGTTATATGTCATTGTAAAAATGGTGAGCGCCGGACGGTTCATCTAATTCGGCCATCTAGTTATCCGAGAAAAAACCGCGACGTATGCAGGAATATCATATTGACTTCCGCCCGTGGAAGACTTTTGAATAACATTATTCGTTAATAAAATGATCTTATCAGGATATCGTTCATGGATAAATTTCGTTTCTGGACTAATCGTGTGTACGAAAGTATGAACACTATCAGACCGCTCGAAAATGAGTGTCTTTTCCGCAATGCTAAAATAACTATACTAATGACTTATATTTATTTTTCTGAATTTGTATATTTTTTACAAAATTATAATATACGAAAGACATAGTAAATTGTATCCGTAGTTTTCTTACGATTCGTCCTAAATATTATTACCAATATGTGAAATGTTACTGTAGTTGTGAACATAATTGGTATGGGACAATTGAAATAGTACCAACGTGTAGCAATCTGTGTGATATACGTTTTTAGGTTCTCTACACTATTTGCTTTCGACAAAAACGGCTCAACCCATATTGGGTCTAGTGGAATGGGAAGGGAATATCTCGTAGGTAACATCGCGGATTTCCACCAATAATTAAATTTTCGCAATTTGCCTGCTGCTCGGCATTAACCCATAGGGTATGTGCGTATATCTCATGGGATTATTATTAGTAAGAAGTTTTTCACGCTGCTAATATCCTCGGAGAGCCGTGCTATGGATTTCCATTGTGGAGGGAAAACATATTTTTCTAGCACGTATTTTACCTTCTTTGACCGAAAGCAGCTTCGTCCCACAAAAGTGTCATTGAATGCTCGATAAATATTTTTGCCTTATAAATAGAACATTTATGTCGTTTAGTTAAGTTGTAAATTACCATGACCCCTTATGGCTACCGTATCAACGGACCTGTAGAAGCAAACCCAGATTGGTTGGGGTCCAAAAGATAGGTCAATTTCCAATATTTTTTTTCTAATGAGAGTATTCGCATGAGGTTACACACAATTAATACATAATGTTGCTAACCGACACTGCTGGATGGGCGGTCGGAGTTGACTCCGGCGGTACATCGAGTTAAGTAGTACTGGGCATGCCCAATACTCGGGGCGGTGACTGCTTAGTCATGCATCGACTGGCGTATTAACCAGTGAGCGGAAGCCCCGTACTTCTGATACCTTGGAGTAGATACTTGAGCAAAAGTCTGTGCACCAAACAATCAGATGACTATGGGGCCGTCTAAGCCGGTAGGGGTTTTCCGCAATTTCACCGTACCCTCGGCAAATGCGGTATAGTGTAGCTTAAGATGGCTGTGGGCGCAACAGAAGTTAGGTTAGATTAGCGAAGTGCGGGTGGGGAGTGATAGGAAAGGGTTCAATTGGGAAGGGTAATACGTAAAAACCGCCACAGGTATACGTTAAAACTCAGAAGTTAATTAAGACCTGAAAAAATACATAGCGTTGCCACATTAATTCTTCTTTTGTTGAAAAATATTGATAAAGTATGAAGTTATTATTATTTAAACAGTGTCGCTATTGCTGCATGTTCAAACAGGGTTGGTGGTTCTGGCAACTGGGGTGGATCTGAAGGACAAAAACAATAAAAAATACCCTCCAATATAATAGAACTTTGGTATGATGGGATACTTTTTCAAATTGTTTAATACTACGAAAATGACAAGCTGCAGAAAAAAAGTTGATTTCCGGTAAACATTTCAATAATATGTTATTAACAAATGGACAAACATATCAAAACGTCATCCGAACATACGATAGAGAATGTTATAAACTATGCTCTGTTTAAATTTATAGTAAATCAGGCGAATAGATTTTGATATACACTTACACTATTTCATAAAACATAGTTTCGAGAAAAACGCAAGTGAAAAAAGGTACATAGCAGCAGCGCGGTTTACCGTAGCGTGGTGGGCGATTTGACCCTTCACAAAAATCGCCATAGCTCGGTCAATTTTTAGGATTTTGCTAAAATGATTATTGCACCTTACAGTTAAGAGCCTAGTAGTCAGAAAACCGGATGCAAAATGTCCTCCCTTATGGAACATACGAACGAATTTTTTTCAGATCGATGGCTTATATAGTGGTGAAGATGGCACAGGGCTTCTGTATCTCGACCAGATTGTCAAAACAAGGCCATTTCCGGCATGGTGTTTGGGAATGAAGCTCCCTCACCGAACGTACGGCTGAAACTTGCACCAATCGATAGGCCAAAATCGTGCAGCCACTCCCCACCCTGACCTGAACCAAGGCAGTAGCCCCTAAGTGCGACTCATTTTCGCAAGGTTCCTCCATCATCGAACATAAAGTCGTTTTTTTTTAAATTTTATTATAGGCGGAACCTTCTTGAATACACGAAAGCGATGCTACTGACGATGGCCTTGACCAAAAAAAATTGTGCCACCTTAGAGTCGTGCAACTTTTGACAGCTTATTTTTTACGCAGACTTTTCTTCCAGAATATATGTACAGTTGCATGCAAAAGTGTCCGGCCAAGGATAATTTTATGATTAAGTAACCTTTAAAGGATGCAAAATGAAAACACAAATATATCATCGTAAAGTTATTTTATTATGCAATCAAAATATCTAATCAAAAATTGTTCATAATAATTAACAATTATTTGTAAGAAAAATAACACGTTTTGCTGCTTCATAAATGTCCGGCCAAATTCCAAGAAGATATAATTCGCTTCGCTTTGTTTACGTTATCCGTCGCGAAATCATGTAAACATTGAGAGCTCTGTTCCTGTTTCATTGTACGATCAGTAACACTCATTCAAGATGTCGAAACATACGTCTTTAGATATACGTAAAGTGGTTATCAAGTTGCACAACGAAGGAAAAGTTTCACGTGAAATAGCTAAAATTTTGGCGATTGGAAAATCGACTGTTAACGATATAATAAATAAATTCAAGATTACAGGTACTCTAGAAGATAAATACTGTCCTGGGAGACCTAGGAAAACAACTAATCGTGTCGATAAAGTGATAAAAAAAAGGCTGTCGCAGGTGTAAAAAAGAATGCTGTAATCGTCGCACGTGAATTACGCGAAGAAAATTTGGCTGACATTAGCCAAAGTACTGTTTCACGTAGACTGACAGAAGTGGGACTTTTTGGACGTGTTGGAGTTAAAAAAACGCTCATCGGTAAAAAAAGAAGGGGGTCAGATTAGAATGCGCGAAAAAATACCAGAGCTGGACTGTTGAAGATTGGAAAAAAGTGCTGTTCTCAGACGAAACTAAAATTAACTTGTTTGGAAATGATGGGAGAAGGTACGTTCGACGACCAAAAGGAACTAGAAATGATTCGCGATATCAAACACCAGCTGTGAAACACGGTGCAGGAAGCATTATGCTTTGGGGTGCATTCTCTTGGAAAGGCATGGTCCAATCTTTAAAATTGAAGGCACTATGAACTCTGCGAATAGAGATATTATATTAATAAAATGAATAGAGCTATTATATTAAAAGAAATGCTGCCTTATTCTCGTCAGAATATGCCACGCGGATGGATTTTTTCAGCAAGGTAATGATCCAAAACATCGATCACAGCTCCTTCAGCAGGTTTTCAGTAAGAAAAATATTCTAGTTTTAGAGTGGCCGAGTCAATCTGCGGACTTAAATCCCATAGAATATTTATGGTAAGAGTAAAAACTAAGAGTAGGAACTGAACATTGTACCAATAAAGCTGCTTTGTGGGCAAAAGTTCAAGAATAGTGGAAAAATATCTCTCAAGATAGAATCATCAAACTTATTGAATCGATGCCTCACCGATGTGCTGCCCTGATAGCTTCGAAGGGCATGGCTACCAAGTGTATTGATGAAAATCTTACATTTATTACTGTTTTCAATTTTTTTTTCTTGAGTTACTATATTTTTTCTTTGTATATCGTGTGTAATTCGTGCTTGGCCGGATAGTTATGAAAAAGCGAAACTTGTTATTTTGGTTATGAATAATTAGGAATAGTTATATATAATTTTTTAATAACACGTTTCGATTGCATAATAAAAGAAGATATCATCATAAGATGATATATTTGTGTTTCCCTTTGCATCCTTTAAACGTTGCTCCATCATAAAATGATTTTTGGCCGAACACTTTTTCATGTAACTGTATGGTGGCATGGTGTCCCTCTTATCTTTGCCACCCGAAATAACTCGGTAATTATAGACATCACAAAAAAACCTTCCAGAAAAAAATTGCACGGTATGAAGGGGGCCATCAAATGCGACCAATTTTTTTTATTTCCAGTGCTCCACAAGATGGTTGAAAAATATGTAGCATTCCATTTAAAAAATTGGAGGTGACCTTCACTATGCGTGAGCGCCTCCACCGAAATAAAAAAAATTGGTCGCATTTGATGACTCCCTTTACACCGTACAACTTTTGTCGGGAACACTTTTAGCGACGTCGAGAATTACCGGGTTATTTCGAGTGTCAGAGATAAGAGGGACACCCTGTATGTATACTAGGGTGATTCGTTTCAGGGCAACTTTTTTTGATCCTTCGTGCCCGAAAACCTTTAGTTGGTGCCCGAAAACCTTTAGTTGGTACCCAAAAACGAAGTTTCGTGAAAGGGGGGTGTTGTCAAAAAATATTTAGAGGTCGCGAATCAAAATTGACGGTTTCTCATTTGATTAACATTGAAAAAAATGTTTTTCTCATTATTAGTGTTACCATTCCGCGAATTTTGATATTGCGATATTTTCCAAGTGGGTTCTCATAGGAAATATGATACTCTACAAGAAAGTTCATTGAGCCATGTCCGTGAATTCAACCGTTTCAGCGGTATCATTATTTCAAGTGAATATTGTGTGAAAATATCTATTCAAACGGCTGTAACGCCTAAGCTATTAGATATATCGAAAAAATTCAAATGAGAACTTTGTAGAGAAAGTAATTTGCTACGAAAAAGTCTTATAAGCTGAGCCCGTAAATTTAACTCTTTCTCAGCTATAGGTGGATGAAGTAAAATAAATGGATTTTTTTTTGTTTTATTCAATCAAACGAACTCCATTTTCTATGAGAAAGCATGTCAACTTTTAAAAATATATAATTATAACTTCCTACATCTGACAGGAGCGGTGTCACCGTCGCTCCATACGAATGTAGGCTATATACATTGTTAGAGCATATGGTTCTTCTTCTTCTTCTCTATTCGGCTAGGCTCCCGGTAGGTATCCCGCGTCTAGCCAGGCTACTGGTTTCCTGCATCGGCCAAGGGAGAGCATATGGTTGGCACGCCTGTTACGGCTGCCACGATGCGACGGTAGCCCCACCGTGATGCAACGGTAGCGCCGCCCGTGTCAATTGCAGGAAAACACGAAACAAAAACAATCGAAACATTTCTTCGTTTTAAAATTTTCATTTAATTAAATTTTGTATTGTTTTGTTCATCTCGTATACAAATTGAAAATTAAAAGCAGAGGACTTTTTTACTGAGAGAACAATGGAGAAAAAATCTGTAAGAAAAAAGAGGATTTATTTACTCGGATTCGAAGTAGATAAATTGAATCAACATAAATTGCCAAAGAAAAGGGAGGTCTTGAGTCTGTTCATACATCAACACATTTCTCATAAGTGGACGATATACAAAAGTGCCAAATATGTCATAAATCTGCTGCGTCTCATCTGACCCGACGACAAAATATACGCGACAAAATATCCGACGACAAAATATCCGAAAGACAAAATATTCTCATGACAAAACATCCGCGAGACAAAATGCTAAATCACGTCCACCACATCAACGGGGTCGCGCGCAAAACACCTTTGTGGGGTGTGTGAGATAGTGAGGTAGGGGCATAATGCGAATTTCTTCATTGCACCCAAAAAATCAAACCCAAGCAAACAAACCCAAACAAACAAACTCAAGCATATCCGTCACATATTAATAATTTTCTTCCTTTTTGTGATGGAATAAATTTCAATGGCATGACTGTATACTTGACATGGAATAAATTTCAACGGCAAGACTGTACGCTTTAAACTGCATATAATATCGGCAGATATTTTGTCTTGCGGATATTTTGGCATGAGGATAAAATACCTTTATGGGGTGTGTGAGGTAGTGAGGTGGGAGCATAATACGAATTTCTTCATTGAACCCAAACAAACAAACCACAACAAAACAAACAAACAAACCCAAACATATCCGTCATATATCAATAATTTTCCTCCTTTTTATGATGGAATAAATTTCAACGGCATGACTGTACACTTGACATGGAATAAATTTCAACGGCATGACTGTATACTTTAAGATGGATATAATATCGGCAGATATTTTGTCTTGCGGATATTTTGTCATGAGGATATTTTGTCCTGCGGATATTGTGTCGTCGGATTTTTGTCGCGGATATTTTGTCGAGGATATTTTGTCGTCGGGTCAAAACGCGTGTTACCCATAAATCGTATAATTGAGACTTGGAACAAATTTGGCATTCCAATGTCTCGACCTCACGGTCTTATCGAAAAATGTCAAAGACTCTATAAGGAGTATACGGCAATAAAAAAAGTAAGGTAAAAAAATTTGCAATTAAAAAAAGGAAGCAAATCTTACGGAGAAAATGAACAAATTGTTCGACATCGCTAGTCCAAATGTTTCCCAGTACTTAACCAATGAATAAAAACAAATCTTGGTTAAAAGTCGGAACGGACAACCACTTTATGGACAATAGGAAAATTCAAACGCACTTGAAACAAGTGCAAGTTTCTCACCAGCAGAAATGGATGACAATGGTTAGAAAAACGATTTTTTACATAACCATTTTTTCTTTTTGTATGATCGATTTCTTCCCTCTTAGATTTGACTCAAAGCTTCTCACAATGTTCGGTATCCGAAGAGCAAAGTAGTCAGTCTTCTAGCAGCACTGAACTAAAATGCGCTAGATTCGCTAGATCTGATTTTGAAAATGAATTATCCGAGTCTGCAGTCAAGAAAAAAAATATTATGACTCCAGAGCTGGTGTCGGTGCACTGGACAGAACAGGGACGTCTGACAGAAATGCCATGCACATAATGTCCGCTGTTGTCGTCAGTGCAGGATTGAATGTGGCAGATTTCAATTTAAGTATTACTACGATTCGCAGTAATCGTATTAAATTGCGAAAACAGGAAGGAATATGACGCTGAAGCTGGCAGACAGACCTAACAGACGCGCGCCGCCCGAACCCAGTACATTTTTAGCGTTGCTGTACGCGCTCGGGTCGTAGCGTAGCAAGGCAGCATAGGACCTACCTCCACCACTTACCCGCTCGTGAATGAGCCGAATATAGCTGACTGGCGGAAATGTTTTTGTTGTTGCTTAACAAAAACCGTCACCGGGATAAATCATGAGTCGATCGTTTAGTCTATTCATATAGAGTAAGCATGTAAATCGTCAAGTCGCAATTGTCATGCGTGTTGACGGCAGACGACTTTAAACAAAAATTTTGTTCGAGCACGGAGATCGAATGGCGGATAACTTTTTTTGTTCTCAATTAACAAAAGTCGTCACCCAAATGAAACATAGGGGGATCGATTTGGCTCATTATACAGAATAAGCACATAAATAGCAAAAGTCGCTACTGTCATGCGTGTTGGCAGCAGACGACCCTTTTTGCGATTTTTCGTGCGAGTAAGGAGGCGCGATTCGTAAATAACAATTTTTAAATTAATTTAAAAAAGTCGTCATCGGGATAAATAATAGGTCAGTCGATTCGTCTTATTATAAACAATAAACAGCTGAATTGAAAAAGTAGCTGCTGTCATGCAGGTTGGCAGCAGACGACCTTTTGTGAATTTAGTCGTGCGGTCAGCACGACCCTTTTCGCGGCGAACTATTTATTTTTGTTAATTAACAAAAGCCGTCACCGGGATAAAACATAAGGGGATCGATTCAGCTAATTATATAGAATAAGCACATAAATCGACAAAGTCGCTACTGTCATGTGTGTTGGCAGCAGACGACTCTTGTTGAGATTTTTCGTCCGAGTAAGGAGGCGCGGATGCAGAATAACAATTTTTTAATTGATTTAAAAAAGTCGTCACCGGGATAAATCATAAGTCAATCGATTCGTCTTATTGTAAACAATAAGCAGCTGAATTGAAAAAGTAGCTGCTGTCATGCAGGTTGGCAGCAGACGACCTTTTGTGAATTTAATCGTGCGGCCAGCACGACCCTTTTCGCGAATAACAATTTATTTTTGTTAACAAACAAATGTCGTCACCAGGATGAAACATAGGGGGATCGATTCGGCTAATTATATAGAATAAGCACATAAATAGCAAAAGTCGATACTGTCATGCTTGTTGGCAGCAGACGACCCTTTTTCAGATTTTTCGTGCGAGTAAGGAGGCGCGATTCGCGAATAACAATCTTTTAATTAACTTAAAAAAGTCGTCACCGGGATAAATCATAGATCAATCGATTGGTCTTATTATAAACAATAAACAGCTGAATTGAAAAAGTAGCTGCTGTCATGCAGGTTAGCAGCAGACGACCTTTTGCGAATTTAGTCGTGCGGCGAGCACAACCCTTTTAGCGAATGACAATTTTTTTTAAATCAACAAATGTCGTCACCAGGATGAAACATAGGCGGATGGATTCGGCCAATGATATAGAATAATCACGTAAATCGAAAAAGGCGCTACTGTCATGCGTATTAGCAGCAGACGGCCTTTTTTGAGATTATTCGTGCGAGTAAGGAGGCATGATTCGCGAATAAGAATTTTTTAATTAACTCAATAAAGTCGTCACCGGGATAAATCATAGGTCAATCGATTCGTCTTATTATAAACAATAAGCAGCTGAATTGAAGAAGTAGCTGCTGTCATGCAGGTTGGCAGCAGACGACCTTTTGTGAATTTATTCGTGCGGCCAGCACGACCCTTTTCGCGAATAACAATTTATTTTTGTTAATCAACAAATGTCGCCACCAGGATGAAACACAGCAAGATGGATTCGGCCAATTATATAGAATAAGCACGTAAATCGAAAAACCTTTTGTGAATTTGTGAACCTTTTGTGAATAGAATAATCACGTAAATCGAAAAAGGCGCTACTGCCATGATTTTTAGTAGCAGACGGCCTTTTTTGAGATATTTCATGCGAGTAAGGAGGCGCGATTCGCGAATAACAATTTTTTAATTCATTTTATAAAGTTATCACCGGGATAAATCGTAGGTTGATCGATTCGTCTTATTATAAAAATTGAAAAAGTAGCTGCTGTCATGCAGGTTGGCAGCAGACGAACTTTGGTGAATTTAATCGTGCAGCCAGCACAGCCCGATTCGCGGATAACTATTCATTTTTGTTAATAAACAAAAGCCGTCACCGGGATGAAACATAGGGGTATCGATTCGGCCAATTACATAGAATAAGCACGTAAATAGAAAAAGTCGCCACTGTCATGCGTGTTGGCTGCAGACGGCCTTTTTGAAATTTTTCGTGCGAGGTAAGCGGCGCGATTCAGGAATAACAATTTTTTAATTAATGAAAAAAAGTCGTCACCGGGATAAATCGTACGTCCATCGATCCGTCTCATTCTAAAAAATAAGCAGCTAAATCGACAAAGTTGCTGCTGTCATGCAGGTTGGCAGCAGACGGTCTTTTATAAGTTTAATCGTGCGAGCAATGCGTCCCGTTTGATGGATAACTTTTTTTAAAATTAACAATAGCCGTCACTGGGACGGAACGTAGGGGGATCGACTCGGCTAATTATATAAAATAAGCACGCGAATATAAAAAGACGCTATTGTCATGCGTGTTGGCAGCAGACGACCTTTTATGAGATTTCTCATGCGAATAGAGAGGGTTCCTTTGCGAATAATAATTTGTTAATTAATTAAGAGAAGTCGTCAACGCCATAGATCGTAGATCGATGGATTTGTCTATCTGTAAAGAATAACCTTGTAAATAGTACAAGTCACTAATGCTATGCGTGATGGCAGCGGACACCCTTCTATGAGATATTTCGTGCGAGTAGAGTGGCCCGTTATGCGGATTGATTTTTTTTGTTAATTAATTTATGTCCATTTTCTTATTATGCGTCTGCACCTTCGGGGCCAGGGTTGAAGCTCTTCATTATTTTATTTTGAGTGAAGATCCATTAAAAAACCTAATCTCAAACGCTCATTTTCTTCGAGAGAACATATTGCAAGTGCACTACAACATTGAGAGTTTGCGCTTCGCCCAATTATTGAATTACTATAAATTAACATCAATTTACTTGATTTAAGAAGAAGTACGGTTCGCTAGAATGATACTCACTTGGCAACGCCGAATGTAATCCATTGATACAACAGTTTCGATAGTAGCTCACTAATGCATTTCACTTTATCACAATATAAAACGTTCACCAAAATTCATAATATTGCGAAAAGTTTTTGCGTTGTTCATAAAAATACGAAAAGAAACGGCATGGTTTCAACGAAGCGTTCGAACATCGTAGACAAGGCTATTTTATATAATAACGCGCAGCAAGTCGCATCTAGGACTGGTGCGACGATTTCTATACCATTAACAGACACCCTTCTCGCCCTTATTTCGCTACCTCCACCATTGCAAATGAACATTGTCTACATTATTTTCCGGCTATGGGTGTAGACAGATGAGCAGTATGTACGCACGTAAAAAAACGTAACAGAGCAGACTTTCTCGGTTTTCACGTTTTTGAACCTGGGACATGGGCCATACGTCCTTTACATTTATGGCCCACCAACCATAAATGTATTAATGATTAACCCTTACAGTGGAACACGCACTCTTATATCGATGTACCTCACGGTCCAGATTAAACCTCATATGCGGATTATATTCTGAGCAAACATCGGAACACACACCACCTTTTTTAATCCAAGCCACTGAAAAACAACCGGCCGGTTGGTTAAAAAAATCCCAATCTTTATCCTGTCGTGTCTCCCAAAATATTGCATCGTTTTCTCCGAATATAATCGTCTACGAGAAAAATTTATGATTGGGTTCTTTCTGGTATAAAGATAATGTACACGATGTAGAAAATGTTCGTTTGCAGAGGTAGGAATGGAGGTATAAGAGCAATAAAGGTTTCTGTTAATAGTAACAACGTATTTGAACCAGTCATAGCGACTTGCTGCCCGTTGTGATTGAAGGTAGCCTTGTCTTTCTTCATCGAATGCTTCGTGAAAACATGCTGTTTCTTGTCGTGCTTAGGTCGAGGATACAATAACTTTTCGCATATCATACATTTTTTAACAAATATTGTTGTGTAGTGAACGACATAAGTGAGCTACTTTCGAAACTGTTGTATTAGGGGATTACTTGCAACGTTGATGAGCGAGTAACATTGCATTGAACAATTTTGTATTCACAAAAACAATATGTTGATCTTAATTCATTGCGAATCGGGTCGCGTTACCGGCACGATAAAATTCATGCTGCTTATTGTTTATAATAAGACGAACCGATTGACCAATCGATTGTTTATAATAAGACGAATTGATTGACCTATGATTTATCCCGGTGACGACTTTTTTAAATTAATTAAAAAATTCTTATTCGCGAATCGCGCCTCCTTACTCGCACGAAAAATCTCAATAAGGCCGTTTGCTGCTAACACGCATGACAGTAGCGACTTTCTCTATTGCCTATTCTATATAATTGGCCGAATCGATCCCCCTATGTTTCATCCTGGTGACGACATTTGTTGATTACAAAAATAAATTGTTATTCGCGAAAAGGATCGTGCTGGCCGCACGATTAAATTCACAAAAGGTCGTCTGCTGCCAACCTGCATGACAGCAGCTACTTTTTCAATTCAGCTGCTTATTGTTTATAATAAGACGAATCGACTGACCTATTATTTATCCCGATGACGACTTTTTTAAATTAATTAAAAAATTGTTATTTACGAATCGCGCCTCCTTACTCGCACGAAAAATCGCAAAAAGGGTCGTCTGCTGCCAACTCGCATGACAGTAGCGACTTTTGCTATTTATGTGCTTATTCTATATAATCAGCCAAATCGATCCCTCTATGTTTCATTTGGGTGACGACTTTTGTTAATTGAGAACAAAAAAAGTTATCCGCCATTCAGATCTCCGTACTCGAACAAAATTTTTGTTCAAAGTCGTCTGCCGTCAACACGCATGACAATTGCGACTTGACGATTTACATGCTTACTCTATATGAATAGACGAAACGATTGACTCATGATTCATCCCGGTGACGGTTGTTGCTAAGCAACAAAAAAAAACATTATTTCCGCCAGTCAGATATATTCGGCTCATTTACGAGCGGGTGGGGGTAGGCCCTATGCTGCCTTGCTACGCTACGACCCGAGCGCGTACAGTCACGGTAAAAATGTACTGGGTTCGGGCGGCGCGCGTCTGCTAGGTCTGTCTGCCAGCTTCAGCGTCATGGAAGCAATGCGTATTACAAAAAGGATACAAACAGACATTCCTTGGTTGTCCATTGGGACGGAAAATTACTTCCCAACGTGACTGGCTCAACTAAAGTTGAAATATTACCAATGGTAATAACCGGTATCAGTACTGAAGAATTGCTTGGAGTACCAAAATTTCAGGGCAAATTTCAGGGCACAATCAAGCTGTGGTCATAATTGAAACCCTGATCGAGTGGGGTGTAACTGATCGTGTTAAAGCAATGTGCTATGACACGACCAGTGTCAACACTGGTAACTATTAACTATCATTGATATTTTCTAACAATTTGCTTCCAAGTTTTTCCGTTTATTGTATGCTATATAATGTTATATAATTAAAATCTTGAATTTCGTGATGAAAGGTGAAAAAAGTGTCACATATTTCGACTAAAGACTCTCTTTTCATTGCATTTCCGTCCCCTGTTCGTCTTCGTTTTGTTACTACGTGTAATGAACAAAAAAAAACTATTTTCCACATATACATTTATCATATTTGTGTAAAAAAAAGTTTATCAGGGATTTTTTAATATTAATTTTTACTCGAAGGGCTGTGGAATGGGACGTGTAAATATTTGAAAGCAAAATTAGAAAAGAATCTTCTGTATTTGCCTTACCGCCACCACATTTACGAATTAATACTTCGCAGTGTCTTTGAAGTTACTTGGCCAATTAAAAACAGTCCCGACGTCAAAATTTTCAAAAGATTCAAAGAAAATTGGGAAAAAGTATATTTGAGTTCGTTTGAAATTGGTATGGATGACCAACGAGTAAAAGAAGTCATCGGTGATAAAGTCGATACAATTCTCGACTTCATTGAAAATCAGTTTCAGGTATTTATATTTGTAAACTAACTGATATATCAAAAGTTGACAATAATTTAAAAAATAGTAGTCTCCCCAGTGTTTCTGCATAATCGTTTTTTTTAAGAGAGAAGATACTTTCAGAAGCTACAAAAATTAACGTTTTCTCTCTATTTCTCTATAAATAAAAAAATCGTCAATTTTTTCAACTTCAAAAGATACCTCCCGCCTCACAACAAATTTAACGGTCTTTGATCATTTTTGTTTTCAAATCAATTTCTCACTTATAGAGAAATACATGAAGAATTGTGTCAAAAAAAAAATATTTTGATCGTTCTTCGCGGATACAACGATAAAAAGTATACGCTATGTGCTAAATAGAACGGTTCTATTCCTGAATCTTTCAACTTAAAAGTAAGAATTTTTCATTACTTCATAAGTCTACATTCCTTCAAAATATGACAAATAATTTTATTGAATTATTCAACAAAATATATCCATATTTTCATACATTGTTCCGAGAGATAACTTTTGGATGCGAGACTACTACGTTAATAATGACTTTAATTTGAAATATAATTTGACCATAGCAATATTTTATTTTGCAAATAAATATCTTTAAAATTGATTTACGTATGTAAGTGAATTTAAAAAAAAATCAATTTTTAGCTCAAGCACGCACGGGATGATTATAATGAGCTGCTAGAACTGGCATACATTTTTTGGGACGAATACCACCGAAAGGAGCAAAGTTCAAACCTCCTGGAGCTATGCACCACGCGAGGTGGCTCTCCAAGGCAATTTATTGTCTAAAAATATATGCGTTCAAAAAGCAATTCGCTATCAAATCATCAGAAAGTATCGGCTTGCGTGAAATTTGTCTTTTCATCGTTGTATTTTACGTGAAATCGTGGTTGGTTGCTCCGGTTGCAATAAACGCACCATTCCAAGATTTAAAGCTGGTTCAAGATTTGTTGGAGTTCGAAAAGGTCAACAAAAAAATTTCAAGAACTGCTAGTACCAAACTATCTTGCCATTTATGGTATTTGTGTGAAGAATTAGCAGCATTGTCGCTTCTTGACTTTGGGTTAAAAAAGTTGCCCTGAAACGAATCACCCTAATGTATATATATGTTTTGTTTTTAAGGGGTTACCCCCACTTGCGATTTTGAAAAAATCGATTTTTTTTATTGCATTTTTTTGAAGTATAGGTATCCGGGCCCATACAGAAGTATGGGCCCGGAATAGATGACTATGTAAGTTTACAAAAAAAAAAATATTTTCTTCGTGTAAACTGAAATTGAAATTTGAAACGCGTTTTTCTCAAAATGGCATTTCTGAAGTCGGTGACCAAGATTACTCGAACACTAATGAACCGATCTTCTTGAAATTTTGCAGGCTTATTTAATACATAAAAATGTAGTCTTTAATCGTTCGATTTTTTTTCGAAAAAAATGGCCGTTTTATAGCCAAAGGTATAGGCCGTTTTTTTCGTTAAAATCGAACCATTAACTTTGACTGTCCGCCATTTTGTGAAAAATGAATATTTTTTAAAATCCTTCGATTAAAGACTAGTTTATACTTATATTTGACTAAATCCATCCGCATTTTTTTTTTCAGATGATCCACTTCGCGCAATGTTGGTCACCGCAAACCGTGTATATAAAAACATTATTTCATTGACGGCCATTTGCCACCAAACAATGTAAAATTTTTCAATAAAAAAATTACTGAAAGTTCTTCAAGATGTGTTCTTTAAGATGGTATATTGATCGATTAAAAGAGTTTTGTAGTTTTCTTTAAAAAAATTCATGAAAAAGGCCTTTTTTTGCGCTACATGTGGGGGTAACGCCTTAAGCTAAAACCGTCCTCTTAAAGGAAAAAAGATGCTGCCACCACTGACCTTGACCAAAAAAACTTGTACCACCTTTGAGATGGGCGACTTTTGACTGCTCGTTTTTAACGCAGCTGTATTTCCTTTACCGATATTATCAGTGTTTTTTTCTATGAAAAATTTAGCGCAGTGACCGCACTTTCAAAAGGAACCAAATGTTCGACAAAAAAATTACAAGCAAATTTTTAATGAGGCACAAACTCGCGCATTTTTTCACATATACAGTGGAAAATTATGGCACTGTTTTAGAAATCTCGAGCACTCTTAGTTGGTGATGAATTTTGAGTTATTTCTCCCAGTCATAAAAAAAATATTGTATATTAAAAACAATTATTTTAAGATTCGTTTGTCGTATATTTACTTTGCTTGTCGGGTACGTTGCATCCAAAGTCGCTTTTAAATTTTTGTTTCAGGATATTGACTTTCCTACGTGCGTGCGTGCGTGGTTGCGTGGTTGCGTGCGTGCTGCGTGCGTGCGTGCGCGCGCGTGCGTGTGTGTGTGTGTGTGTGTGTGTGTGTGTGTGTGTCTGTGTCAATGAAACATGATAGACCATGTAATATAATATGCCCCTCTCCACCCCCTCCCCCTGATTGTCGACTGCTTGTCGGCTACTGGAGCGAGCAGCTACTGGACCAGGGGGGTCCGGGGGGGTCTCCCCCTGGCTGGGTCAAGGGGCAGCGCCCCTGCGGGGGTGGAGGGGACCGAGCAATGTACTGGAACGAGACTTTTTTATGAAAAAAAAATGTTTATTTATTTATTTAACATCCAGTCACCGGTCACAGTCGAATTTTGTGCCGCAATATATGACTCTGCCTCCACGTGGTGCATTCTGAATAACGCTAAACAGTCATATATGAATGTTTCGTAGAAAAAAAATATATATAGCATTTTAAAAAATAGATTTTTTGGGGGAGGGGGTGCGGTTCCGCCCCATCCCTTCACTCCCACTAGGGGCTCTGCCTGGCGTGCCCGCCAGCCCACCCGCCTTGGACCCCTCCCCCGTCTTCGGGTTCGCTATCCTCGACCGCATTTTTGCAAACTTTAAAACTCCAAAACTTTTTACCTGGATCGA
The DNA here is from genome assembly GCA_944452715.1 of Ophion slaviceki. Taxonomy (NCBI): domain Eukaryota; kingdom Metazoa; phylum Arthropoda; class Insecta; order Hymenoptera; family Ichneumonidae; genus Ophion; species Ophion slaviceki. The sequence continues at coordinate 54,016,544 of OX101786.1, forward strand.
ATATCGATTTTTACCGCTCTTGAAAAACGTCTTATGTTGGTCCAAATAATAAAGTTACTGGGTAAAAAATAGGCGCCCCGGATATCGTAATACTGCCCACTTTTGAAACACATTGATACAAACATGCGTATGTATTTGGGGCAGTGAAGCCGTATAGCTCAGTTTGTATCGTTCGTCCGAAGAAGCAAGACGTGCAGTAACTGCTGAGAGAGTTTGGATAGTTTGATATATGTGTGCGTGTTATATCCGCTGTTTTTATTTTCTGGCTTACTCCAATATTATTTAGTGAAGTGTGTATAGAACTTGTGCATTATATTTGTGGAAAACAGAAGCAGAAAGCAAAAAGATGGAGGAATTATCGAGAGCTGAGTTTGTCTTAAATTATTATGTACAGTACATTCAATAAATAAACAATGTGAAATAAATGTATATTGTTATTATTGAAATATTAATCCATATTTACTTATTATATTTTTACACCAAACTGTTTTTTATGATACACTATACGAAAATCATGCTTTTTCTATCGGGGTACCCGAGTGCCCGGGTGGATCATACGTGTTTTTCTTTTAAATGCAAAATTTTCTGAGTACATTTTTTTTAAATATGTAGAATGCAAATTCCGCTAGAGAATCGGTCAAATCATGGGGATTCGAGAAGGTTTTGGCTAATATTTTTTGGAAAGAAAATTATTCAACAAAACGCACGCCGATGGGTACCCCGGTACCCGGGTGGCAACACAAGGGTTAAATTCACGAAAGGTCGTCTGCTGCCAACCTGCATGACAGCAGCTACTTTTTCGATTTAGCTGCTTTTTCTTTATAATAAGACGAATCGATCGACCTATGTTTTATCATGGTGACGGCTTTTGTTGATTAATAAAAAAAATTGTTATTCGCGAATTGCGCCTCTTTACTCTCACGAAAAATCTCAAAAAAGTCTGGCTGCTGCTAACACGCATGACTGTAGCGACTTTTTCTATTTACGTGCTTATTCTATATAATTGGCCGAATTGATCTTCCTATGTTTCATCCCGGTGTTGGCCTTTGTCGATGAACAAAAATAAATAGTTATCCGCAAATCGGGTCGTGCTGGCCCCATGATCAATTGCACAAAAAGTCGTTTGCTGCCAACTTGCATGAGAGCAGCCACTTTTTCGATTTAGCTGCTTATACTTTATAATAGGACGAATCGATCGACCTATGATTTATCCCGGTGACGACGTTTTTTAAATTAATTAAAAAATTATATTCGCGAATCGCGTCCCCTCCCTCGCACGAAAAATCTCAAAAAGGCCGTCTGCTGCCAACACGCATGATAGTAGCGGCTTTTTCTATTTACGTGCTTCTTCTATATAATTGGCCGAACCGATCCACTTATTTTTCATCCCGGTGACGGCTTTTATTAGTTAACAAACAAAAAAAAGAATTATCCATCAGACGGGCCGCGGTGCGCATACGATAAAACTTATAAAAGGCAGTTTGCTGCCAACTTGCATGGCAGCAGCTACTTTTTCGATTTAGCTGCTTATTCTTTATGATAAGACGAATCGATCGACCTATGATTTATTCCAGTGACGACTTTTTTGATGAATAAAAAAATTGTTATTCGCGCCTTCTCCCTCGCACGAAAAGCTCAAAAAAGGATATCTGCTGCTAACACGCATGACAGTAACGACTTTTCCTATTCACGTGCTTGTTCTATATAATTCGCCGAATCAATCCCCCTATGTTTCGTCCCGGTGACGGCTTTGATTGAGTAACAAAAATAAATTGTTATCCGCGAATCGGGTCGTGCTGGCTGCAAGATAATATTCACAAAAGGTCGTCTGCTGCCAACCTGCATGACAGCAACTACTTTTTCGATTTAGCTGCTTATTCTTTCTAAGAAGACGAATCGATTGCCCTATGATTTATCCGAGTGACGATTTTTCAAAATTATTTAAAAAATTCTTATTCGCGATTCGCGCCTTACTCGCACGACAAATCTCAAAAAGGGTCGTCTACTGCCAACACGCATGACAGTAGCGACTTTTGCTATTCATGTGCTTATTCTATATAATTAGCCGAATCGATCCTCATATGTTTCATTTCGGTGACGGCTTTTTTTAATTAACAAAAAAAAAGTTGTCCGATATTCGGGCCTCCGTACTCGAACGAAATTTTCGTTACAGTCGTCTGCCGTCAACAGGCATGACAATAGTGACTTGACGATTTACATGCTTACTCTATATGGTCACACGAAACGATCGGCTCATGATTCATCCCGGTGACGACTTTTGTTAGGCAACAAAAAACCATTATTTCCACCAGTCAGATAGATTCGGCTCCTTCACAAGCGGTTAAATGGTGGGGGTAGGCCCTATGCTGCCTTGCTGCGCTACGACCCGAGCGCGTACAGTCACGCTTAAAATGTACTGAGTTCAGGCGGCGCGCGTCTGCTAGGTCTGTCTGCCAGCTTCAGAGTCATAGACGTTGCATGCGCCTGCAAGAACGCTAGCACACACGCTGCACACGGTGGCGCCTGGTGGTAGGCAACGCACCCGGCGTACGATTCTCGCAAGCGGTCAGAGGTGCCAAGCCAAGCGCCGGACTTTCTCACAAGCGGTCAGAACAGGTAACGGGCATATAAGAAGACGGTGAGCTACTCGGGTCTGCAGACTCTTGCGGATCGGTCATCTAAACTAAACGTACTTACTCAGTATATATGTCCTTGCACAAGAGGTCTAGCTCACACCTTTTGCCTAGCGGTGGTAAAGCGCTACGACTACCAGTCTTACATCGAGGCTCTGGCTGCAAGGTTCAACGCTGGATCCTGACCCCCTTGCTGGGATTTCAAGGACCTTTAACACGGCCACCAGTCTCGCTGCTGCAGCCGCTGGACCCTCGCAAGCGACGTTGGATCCATCACCTCGCTGGAGGGAAGGGCAACGAGCCCCGTTTTTACCACTGCCAGCTACGCCACCTCGGCATTCTACCACCGGGACGCAAACCAGCGGTCCGGACACGCTTCAACAAGCCATTCAGACAAAATATCTCTCGGGCAGCGAGTGGGAGGCTGCCGAGGCTGGCTGACCACCAGCCAGCCAAAACGCCGGCTCAAGCAGACCAACCAAGAGCTCAGCAGGAGGACGAAGCCCCTCCAATACTGACGCCTCTACTGACACCTGAGTATCTGCGTCCTGAAGGCCTGTTTAACTTTGATCTCGACGTTTGCAAAATAAAGGCGAAGCATTTTTACAAAGTTATGTTTGTTTGTGTCGCTTGCAAGAAACTTCTCTTGGCTAACTTCTGGAGTTATAGGTTCATCGAATGTGAATTCTGATAATTGGTTCTTTCTCGAACGTCGTACTTTTTCCGAAGTTTTGCCAATAAATATTCCGTACGTATCACCAGGTGCAAACGTGGCTCGGGTTTTACAAGGATCCTCAGAAATGGGGTTGGCGACGAACAAATCATGGGCTTGAACCGGTTATGAGCACATCTGAACCCGCGCCACCTGAGCTTTTAAAGCTCATATCGTGCAAGTACAAGGGGAAATGTGAAGCTGCCTGTGGGTGCAGAAAAGAAGGATTTGCTTCTTCCTTTATTTGCCTAATTGCAGTGGGCAAACATGCAACAACGTCGCCAAAGTTGGTATTCTGCTCAATGAGGATGAGGATGATTCGACTATATCGAATAATCATGTCATGTAGTTGAAGAATCTCCACAACTCGATGAGTATTCCGAACAGGAAGATTGTGAACCAGGGCCATAGAAACGAAGAAAAATATAAATACTAAAAACGGACCTTCAACCATCTTCATCTTCAACAACACCAAAACATGTATTTGCATAATGAATTCCATACGTGTGATTCATAATTTTGCTGTTTTATTCATTTATATTGTACTTTAATAATTTTCCCTAGAACCGTAGATCCGTTACAACATATCTATACAATCGCGCGAGCAGTGAAATAGAAATTTCGCGCGGACGTGCCAACTTTATGGCGCGGTAAAAGTCGTATTAAAATATTTTTTTTTATTGTGCGCTACTGTATTATTTTTTGTAGCTTCCATGTATATGGTACTTCCCCTCACAAGGAAACGTTGTGAGGTCGATGTCTCCGATTTCGATGAAATTTGGCATGCATGCAGAATGGGTAAAAATAGGCGACACGTATTTTTTTTATATCGGCGGAACCCGATTTTTAAGGGTTGAAAAGCACCCTCGAAAATTGGGGTGTTTTTCGTTTTTTGTCGATAACGTTTTAACGGTACGAGATATGAAAAAACTTCAAATTGCAACAACGTTTATTTTTTCGTGTACTATACATTGGAGATGAGAACGATGCAGATAGCAACAAATTTCATATTGTTTATTGCAAAAATGCAATTTTTTCTACCGTATCTCCGAGAATTTTCAATCGATTGGGATGTAAATTTGCATACATGTAGAGAATGGAAGAGTGCGGATACGGATTTTTTATTTTTCCGATATCTCACAATTAAGAGGTTGGAACTGCCCGTTGATTTTTCTGCCGAGAGCATCGTATAATCAGCTAGCCTTTTGGCATTTCGGTCTAAATTCACGTCAATATATGTTCGTGTTATGACGCAATTGCATATTTGTAACATTCCAGCCCTCCCCCCAATGGTCTCCCTCTCGAAAGGCAAACGTTAACAATAAAAATGGATTACAAAGAAAGTACAATCAGTCAAAATAGTCGATACACGTTTTCTCGTTTTCGAAATAAAAATAAAGTTCGAAGGGAAAAAATGTTGTATTCTTCGACTACTAGACGTTCATGATGATAATGATGAGTACAGCAACAAATGGCGTGTTGTTTATTGCAATAATTCGTGAATTACTTGTGAAAAATCACTCTTCAGTTTGTCACTCATATGGGCAGAGGCAAGGCTCGCAATCACGGACTGACTTCGTATTTCGGAAAGCAACTGGATTACAATTGTATATTTACGAAGAAATTCCACTCCGCTTACCGTATCGAAGGCATTATCTGCAGGGATTACAGCGTTTTTGGGTTGCCGCTGCAACTCATGAACAGAATGATGCAAATATTTTTATCAGCTTATAACGCAGCATAATTTAATCTTTATCTTATACTTTAATTTCACAAACAGCAGAACCAATGAACGAAAGAAATAAATCTTCGCAAAGAGCGATTACGGTGCAAAGAACGGCTCTCATGATAACCTTGAAATCGCCTTATTAAAGATTAATAGCAGTTCTGGTAATAGTGTGTGTCGTCGTTATTTTTTTCGTGTGTATTTATCAATTGGGTTTCAAGTCATATAAATTCACCAACGATCATTATTGCTGCAGTTACGACGGAGAAGCCAGCCATATATTTTGAGTTCGAAATACAAATAAAAATGTACGTTAATCCGGTGAATGTTATTCAACTTTTATCCATAGCGATAAGTGCTATGAATTTGCCTCGCACTCCAATCACCGAACAGGAAAAACAGTTCAGTAATGATCTAGAAATCATGATCTAGAAATCATGATCATTGAAGCGATGGATCAACCTATGAAAATGGAAGTCGAAACTAGTTTGGATTTTCTGTCACTAAATGAAATTCATGAAGCAGCCGCAATAGAAGATGACAGTGAAGGAGATTGGCACGGACAACGATACCTAGATCCAAAAATTGATGAAAATGTATGTACCCAAGATATAAAAGAATTGAGTTACGAATACAAGCCAAGAGCTGTAGTTTACTGGAGATCCGGGGCAAATGGGAATAGGAAGTTATCATCTGTTGAAACGAAATTTAAAAAGGTGAAATCAGAGCCGCAGTTGCGCCGGTGGGCCCATAGTATAAATAAGGGTGGCACCTACAAAGAAAAGTTAACAAAGATAGCTCACTACACGTTAAATAATTTTAATGACGCTTTGGACAAAAGGCTGCCTGTCCATTATATAGATCTTCAACCATGGGCCTTACGTGCACGAGAAATTGTAGAAATACCAGCCATAAATTTCCCATCATTCGCTTCTTGGCTAAGGACATTCAAAAACCAATATGGAATAGTGTCACGGAAGATTACTAAATATGTAACAAAACAACAATTATTAAACGCTGATACACTTCAAAACAAAGCTATCGAATTTATAGAAATGGTGAAAGTCAACATAGCCAACATTGGGGCTAAAAACACATTTAATTCTGATCAGAGTGGATTCAATTTAGAGCTACATACAGGCCGCACATTGGCGAAAGAAGGGCAGAAATCCGTTGAGACAGTCGTGCAATCGAAAACATCAACAACATACAGTTATACTATACAGCCTTTGGTTTCTGCGAGTGGCAAGCTTTGGCACCTATGTTGATCGTTTTAAACGAACCTACTGGCAAATTTGGTTCTCGAGTGGAACAAACTATGTTCAGAGCCGAAAAATATATTTCTATTGGCTTCGAAATCTGGAAAATTGACGACTAATCATTTCAAGCGATGGTTCCAAGAAGTATACACTACCGGCGGAAAGTTTCCGGACAAGAGTTGGAAAAAGTGCTCGAACGGTTCTTTATGCCATTTCGCCGGTAGTTGGGCTAGGCCAATTTGACCAACGGCATTTTAAAGAGGGGGGATTTACCTACATTTTGGCTTATCAGAAAAATTTTTACGATTTTTTTTACACTTGGCACCCAGTTTTGAAAACGACAATTTTTTGTCGTTTTTTTGTTGTTTTGTGAGTGGACCCCGTTTACAGTAAAAATCTTTTTTATGCATTTCTCCTATTAAAATCATAAAAGGGGAAGCCTAAGCTTCAATTTCGTTTTGTAGAAAAATTTTTGCGATTTTTTTTCCCAAAAATATTTCGTTTTTTCGATAAAAATATACAATATGAAAATTGCTCCGGAGTACGAAAACGACGAGGTTTACAACAAAACCTTAAGACAGTAAAAAGTTGCGTTACTTTTTGTTGAGTTCATGAGAATTTTTTCAGATTTTTTTTGCGAATTTTTTTTAAATTTATTTCCGGTCGAAACTCGATTGATCTCAACACCATGATAATAATATAATTAATTTTTTTATTTACATATTATACTTTGGTCTCGTCGAAAAAACCTCCTCTCGCTGACAGCACGCTCTTTACCACACGCGGCATCCTCTCCACAAGTTTTTCGAATGTCTCTCGGGGTGTTTCTTTCCATGATTTTTGTAGGGATTCCCATAGCTTTTCGGCGGATGAATGCGTGACCTTGCGCACTTGCCGATCCATTTCATCCCACAGCAGCTCTATGGGATTGAGATCGGGAGATTGAGGAGGCCATTGCATAATTTGAAGCTCCCCACTTTTTTGCTTCGTTTCAAGATACTTCGAGCAGAATTTTGAAGTATGTTTCGGGTCGTTGTCTTGTTGAAAAACGAACCCCCTTCCGATGAGTCGCTTTCCAGAAGGAACAGCGTGGTTTTTCAGAATCGCGTGATATCCTTTTTGGTCCAGGATTCCTTTGACTCGGTAGAGGTCCCCCGCACCAGCATACGAAAAAGATCCCCACACCATTACAGAACCGCCGCCGTGTTTAACGGTTGGAATTACGCAATCAGGATGCATTTTCTCGTTAGCTGAGCGACGAACGAAAACTCGACGTTTTCCTCCAAATATTTCAAATTTGGATTCGTCGGTCCATAACACCCGTTTCCAATCTTCGATCGTCCAATTCTTGTGCTTGCGTTCCCAATTCAATCGCTTCTTTTTGTTTCCACGGCGCAAGAGTGGCTTTTTCGTTGCGACTCTTCCGTATAATTGTGCGCTGCGCAAGCGTTGTTTAATCGTCGTAATTGAAATGTTTTTTTCCACGACTTTCGACAAACTGCGCTTGGATGCTTGCCGCCGTAAGTTTTCGATTCCTTTTAGACATCACAATTATTGATTGGTCTTCCGCTTTGGAAGTAACAGGATTGTGTCTCTCTGAAGCGTTTTATAGCATCCCCAACGGTTGATTTGGGTATTTTCAATCGATTTGCAATGTAGCGAATTTTGAACCCTTCATTACAAAGAGCAAGGATTGATGCACGCTTTTCGATGCTTAAATTGGGTCGACGACCCATTTTTTTCTTAAAAATAAAAATAAAATTAACTCTAAGAAGTCGAAAATTTTATTTAATTAACCGTCAATAAATTAATAGTTAAACACACTTCAAATTCAATATATTATTCGACACGATACGACAGGAAAATCTAACGCGAACGTTTTTTCGATGCTTGCCGAAGAAGTACTCAGTCGAAATAATTTTTGAATATTTTTTCATTGTAACACGTAAAGAGTGCGTGGACGTTTCTCCCACTCTTTGTTTTCTTCTTGTTTTCGAAGTAGAGTAGTCAGGGAACATAGCGAATCTCGCGACGGAGTGTCTGTCCTTGTTCCTTGTTTATTTTTTTGCGAGGTTCGCATTGTCGAGCGTTCGCGAGCGTTCGCTTTGTCGCATAGGTGAGCGATATATTTTTTTTTTTTACTACTCTACAAAGAGTGGGAGAAACGTTCACGCACTCTTTACGTGTTACAATGAAAAAATATTCAAAAATTATTTCGACTCAGTACTTCTTCGGCAAGCATCGAAAAAACGTTCGCGTTAGATTTTCCCGTCGTATCATGTCGAATAATATATTGAATTTGAAGTGTGTTTAACTATTAATTTATTGACGGTTAATTAAATAAAATTTTTGACTTCATTAGTTTTTTTTTTTTAAGAAAAAAATGGGTCGTCGACCCAATATAAGCATCAAAAAGCGTGCATCAATCCTTGCACTTTGCAATGAAGGGTTCAAAATTCGCTACATTGCAAATCGATTGAAAATACCCAAATCAACCGTTGGGGATGCTATAAAACGTTTCAGAGAGACACAATCGAACCGCGATAAAAATCGTTCCGGGAGGCCTCCTGTTACTTCCAAAGCGGAAGACTAATCAATAATTGTGATGTCTAAAAGGAATCGAAAACTCACGGCGGCAAACATCCAAGCGCAGTTTGTCGAAAGTCGTGGAAAAAACATTTCAATTACGACGATTAAGAGCGTGCTGTCAGCGAGAGGAGGTTTTTTCGACGAGACCAAAGTATAATATGTAAATAAAAAAATTAATTATATTATTATCATGGTGTTGAGATCAATCGAGTTCCGACCGGAAATAAATTTAAAAAAAATTTCGCAAAAAAATCTGAAAAAATTCTCATGAACTCAACAAAAAGTAACGTAACTTTTTACCGTCTTGAGGTTTTGTTGTAAACCTCGTCGTTTTCGTACTCCGGAGCAATTTTCATATTGTATATTTTTATCGAAAAAACGAAATATTTTTGGGAAAAAAAAATCGCAAAAATTTTTCTACAAAACGAAATTGAAGCTTAGGCTTCTCCTTTTATGATTTTAATAGGAGAAATGCATAAAAAAGATTTTTACTGTAAACGGGGTCCACTCACAAAACAACAAAAAAACGACAAAAAATTGTCGTTTTCAAAACTGGGTGCCAAGTGTAAAAAAAATCGTAAATTTTTTTCTGATAAGCCAAAATGGAGGCAAATCCCCCCTCTTTAAAATGCCGTTGGTCAAATTGGCCTAGCCCAACTACCGGCGAAATGGCATAAAGAACCGTTCGGGCACTTTTTCCAACTCTTGTCCGGAAACTTTCCGCCGGTAGTGTATATTCCCAACACGGATCCAAAATCGGTAATACTTCTGGATTCTTGGAGCGGTCAATGTCCAACTGCATTTAAAGAAATGGATATGCAAGAGAAATATATTAAAGTTTTAACGATTCCAGCAGGTAAATATATTGCACCAGTTTCATTAGTTCTGTAGACAATTAGTCCATATGATAATTAATAATTCCTGCAGGTACGACTGGAATGATACAGCCCCTTGATGTTTATGACTTCCGTGTATGGAAAAACTTCGTCACACATTTTTCTGACGCAGTAATATTATACAATTACGACGTCAACCTGCATTTGAGAGACAATATTGTTAAATTACAATCTCTTACACACAACCAGTTTTCTTCTCCACGGTTTACAAACCTCTTCAAATATGCGTGGTACAAAAGCGGGTACGAAGAAGAAAGACCACCAAACTTCGAAAATCCGGTAGAATTTTGCTTTTCACAAAATGTACCGACATGCGATTTATGCGGCGAAGCAACTGTTATCACTTGTGCGTGGTGTAAGAAATCTCTTTGTTTCAAACACTTTTATCATGACTATCATTATTGTAATAAGTATAATCCATAAAAAACATACAGTTGAAACGTTTCCTAAATGAGTAAGCGTGAGAACACTTTTCCGATTGTGTTGTAATCTTCAAAGGTAGTGCGTGGCGGGGGAGAATTTCTTTGTAAATATATAATTGTAATCCAGTTGCTTCCCAAAGGACAAAGTCAGTCCGTGATTGCGATCCTTGCCTGTGCCCATATTAGTAGAAAACTGAAGAGTAATTTTTCGAACTTTATTTTTATTTCGGCCCGCTCACGAGCTATAGAAAGAACGAAGTTTTTAAGGGTGTGTTGACCCCTTAAGAGTGTCGTTCAGCCAAAACGAGAAAATGTATATCGACGATTTTGACTGATTGTACTTTCTTTGTAACCCATTTTTATTTCTACAAATTTTCGTCCATGCCGCACGGTAAAAACTTTCAACGTTTGCCTTTCGAGAGGGGGACCGTTGGGGGGAGGGCTGGAATGTTACAAATATGCAATTGCGTCATAACAGGAACATATATTGACGTGAATTTAGACCGAAATGCCAAAAGGCTAGCTGATTATACGATGCTCTCGGCAGAAAAATCGACGGGCGGTTTCAACCCCTTAATTGTGAGTTATCGGAAAAAGAAAAAATCCGTATCCGCACTTTTCCATTCTCTACATGTATTCAAATTTACATCCCAATCGATTGAAAATTCTCGGAGATACGGTTGAAAAAAATGCATTTTTGCAATAAACAATATGAAAGTTGTTGCTATCTGCATCGTTCTCATCTCCAATGTATAGTACACGAAAAAATAAACAATGTTTCAATTTGAAGTTTTTTCATATCTCGTACCGTTAAATCGTTATCGACAAAAAACGAAAAACACCCCTATTTTCGAGGGTGCTTTTCAACCCTTAAAAATCGGGTTCCGCCGATATAAAAAAATACGTGCCGTCTATTTTTACCCATTCTACAAGCATGCCAAATTTCATCGAAATCGGAGACATCGACCTCACAACGTTTCCTTCTCAGTAAATTTCCCACCATATTCTACTTCACATCCCCAATCGATCCCCACCTTGCGGCCGCAGCCGATTCCCCCTTTGTATCGCATTCACCATGATATTTCTGCTATGGAAAACTGCGATAAACCTATACCAATACAGCTGGTCCCGAGTTCGCTTCCCAGTCTCGGAGCTAGTCGCGTTTCATCGAGAAAGAACTCACAGGCTACAGTCATACTTACGCGACACACACACGTACCGGTCCGCGCGCCCGACATCCATGTAGAACGAGCTACGTCACGCCCGTATTTATTTTTCTCTGAAACTACAAGACGGCACTTCGAACCCACGACCTCCCTATGTACTGGCTTAGAGGCAAGCACGCTAACCGCTAGACCAGCACACCGGTTGGTAAAAGTCGTAATTTTTGGGTAAAAAAACAAGAAAATGTGTTGTGGGTAGGAATATGCTCTACAAGTTTGATAATAAGCATTTTTTCGATATGTATCACGAAGAAGGAGGAAACAGCAAAAAAAAAATAGCAATACCCTATTTTTCACTTTCACGTTCGACATCTTAACAACGAGCGACGATAGATGAAATATTCATAAGACCTAAATTGCAGAGCATAAAAAAAGAATGAAAAAAGTATATCGTCGCAATTTTCGTATCATCTCGGAGAACGGAGTTGGCGAGTTGGAGATGGCGAAGCAAGTCATAGGAAATCTTAGTCAACAATTTCAAGTTAAGTCTTTCTAAGCCCCCCCCCCCCACACTGTATTTAAAAATCAGCTTTCTCGGTTTATTTGCATTTTCAAATGTATTTAATGACTAGACTAGATTACACTCGGCGAGGACGGACCTCCCAATCTAGTTTTTCTCACCTGTATTTTTTCCCTGCTAATGAATCACCTTTTGGCAATTGGATGCTCCCTTTTTTTTAAACAAATTGTCGTTCAACCACTCCAGTTGCACTTGGTAACATTCGGCAGTGAAAGTTTCTTGCGATTTTCAGGCCTCATGAAACACCACCTCTTCTATATCCCACCAGATACACCGAAGGCTTTGTGACCATGGATATTCCGTGTGGACATCGATGTCAGGATCAACCGACGATTTTCTGAGTTAAGGGTTGTGGAAATAAATCGTTTTTTCATCCACGGTTACAATACGTCGCAACGAAAAAGATGCTGTGCCACGCATTAAAAAATGGGGATGTTTAGTCAATTCACAATGCGGTTCGCGATCAGCTCATGTGGCAGCCAGTTTTGTTGGTCCTGGATCTTCCCCGTAGGAGGCAAATGTTGGGATAATGTTGACTTTGCAGCATTGAACTTTTCAGTCAATCCTTTAAGTGTTTGAAAAGAATTTGCCCCTCGCAAATTTCACAGTTAGACATCTTCAAGTTTTTTCGATTGACCTGTTTGTTACTCGTCCTGAGGTTCATAAACGCCACTTTTGAATCATCAATATCAATCCCGACACATAGGTTCGGATGGTGCGAACTCACCTTGAGCCTGCGTAACTAATCAGTGAGTTACAGCTGCACTTTTTTCAAATCGAAGTAGTGTACATCGGAAAAACAACTTGTCACAGTTCATGTTCACTTTTCTCGTTTGAGGCACGTGTCTCAATATTTATATGGCATTTTTTGGCTGATAGTTTGTGGCACATGGCTACCTTATAACATGGCACGAGCAACATTTGTTTCTTTCAAAGCATAAAGCACCTAGATACACCTACAGCCGAACAAGGGTTTCAATGCTACCACGTAAGCGGGGGCTAGGCATAGGAAAACCTCGAAGTGTTTATTTTTTTGTTGTATTCTGTTGCCACAAACCCTTCCAAACATTTTGGTGCAAATGAAACTGAACAAAATCGAAAAATTGATCTCAGGAGAGCAATAAAAGTCCAGTACTCCGCTAACGATTAACGGCGAGCGCGTCGCATGCCTCGTGCGGCTAAGCAGGTAGCGTCTCAGGTAGTCCATAGCAGCTGCATCGAAACTTGATTCAACCCTATAATATAGAGCAGTAAATTTCAACCGGTGTGCCACGAGTGTATTTCTTGTGTCGCCACAAACACGGCGGATGTATTGTGACGTGATTTTTTGAATCGCGTCACAAGATAGGCTACCGACCACGCTTGCTTGCGTGCATATGCCCGAGTTTCGGTTTCGTTTCCGTTTTGTTTTAGGTTGGTGGGCGGAACTCTGTCGAGCGGCGTGTCGCCCAACGTATCGAGCAATCCCGACAGAGGGAAGCCCCCAACGGGACGTGTCTGGCAATCGGTGCACGCTCGGCTGCGATGCCGGCGCCCCCATGGTGCGGTGCATCCTATTGGAGATCGGGCCGTTTAGGGTTGCGGGAGTTCCAATGGAGAAAAGTACCCGGTATGTTGCCGATTAGTTCTCGAGGTAACTCGGGCAGAAATTACAGCTACCGGGTCATAATATCATTTTATAATATTTCAGCTCTCGATATTATACGAGATAAAGTTTTCGGTTGAACCGGCGATCTCGCATGGTTTGATCCCGCGACCGTGTTGACATTTTTTTCTGGCAACGCGCTCAGTCTTGCACTTACGTAATCCCTCGCGCGCCGGCCTTGGTCGCGTGAGGTACAGTCGCTAACGTTTTACTCGTGAAATGGTGGTCTCCCGCATCACGATCGCTCCCGAATTTTCACGTTCTCGTGACAGGTGATCAGTCGTTATGCCACGGACCTCGCAATGGAGAGACGTGTCGTGATCTCTCTCGCGTCCGTGACGTCGCGCTCTTGTTTTCGCGCTAGACGCACATCGATGTGCTCTCTTGCTCCCGTGCGCATGACGTTTCGCTCACGTTTCGCGTTCGCGATTAAGTTTTGTCTACGTAAAAGTTCCCGAGTGGTTAACCGGCCTGCTCGCGCACAATAAAATAAAACGTTAGTTTATTTTATCGTGACGATACTGGTGTCGCGAACGTGACCGATTTTGTCACAGTTCACGCTACTCCCTGGTGAATCCCGACCCCTCTACCATAACCCACAGCCTGAGCGGCCGTGCTATACCGCAACCGTTCTTCTCGTGCAAGTGCATCAAGTTGAGTCCGGTTACGATTCCGGCGATACAAAAATCAGGAGAACTCCAGTCTTCAAACCCTGGTTATGATTCCGGGAAACCAAAAATCACGGAGAACTCGTCTCCGTTGGTGGGTCAGGGCGGACCCTCCCGGCCCCAGTTCAGTCCAGCTGAGAAATCCGGTGATACAACATTCTCTGGCGCCCCGGGTATTGCGGATGCACGTACGAGGGGTGGACGGCCGAAGGTGACGATTCTCGGATCCCCAGTTCTCGGATTCCGTTCTCGTTTCCGTGGTCAAAGAAAAATGCCCCGTCAGAGTATATACCGCATGATAAAGTTGGCACCGAGTGTCGACTCACTTGGGCGGGCGGCACGGGACGAAGTTCAATACGAAGGTGTGCGGTACGAATTTTACAGATTCAAGTGTGCCGCTTTATAAAAAAAGGTTGACAAACACTGGTATAGAGAAACGGTTAACGGAATTTAGTCTGCAACGAACGCCTTAAAATTCGGACGGTCGTACGAGAGTTTACGTTTAGTCGTATTGCTGCGAAAAAAATGGCATCTAGCAGTACAGGAACGGATCGGAGTGATTATAATCGGCCTGGTCGTCCAAAGAAGAGAAACTCCTCGCCAATCAATCGGTTAATGAACAAGGCGAAAAGGTTGATGATGGCCCTAGTTACAGAGACAACAACTTCGCGCGCGAAAGTTGAGCTCGCATCGACGAGATCGCACAGCTAATCCCGATTTTGCGTTTGAAATTATAAACTTGTTCACCGTTTTTTCTGCACGGCGTCAAATTGTGCTGTGTAAAGTGTGCAAAAAATAAATTTAATTCAGCACGGTATGCCATACTGGATTGACATTTCAGATAAAAGTTGTTTTTCAAGAATGCGAGCCACGGTACATCGGTGCGAGCTTGAAAGCAACCGGTCGGTCCCACGATATAAATGCGCGTTATATGTTCGCACTAAGAATGTTAGGTGCCGGATTCTCGATGATTCAACTATTCTGCGGATTATTCGATTGGCTAAAGTTCGTTTGCAGCAGAACATATGATAAGACAAACAAAGTTCTGAAAACAGTTACTTCAGCATGAGCACACATGTTATTGATGCACGCGGTACAAGAGGAAATTGATTTGTTGGAAGATAGCGACGGTTTCGTAGTTTCTGGCGATGGAAGTTGGAGAAAAGGAGGCTACTTGTCTTTACAAGGCATTCTAGCTTTGATCGAAAATGCCACGAGTAAAGTTCTGGACACCAACATCAAATCATCATACCGTCAGGCGTGCAAAATATGGGAACCGAAGATTGGAACGAAAGAGTACAATAATTAGTTCAATGAGCACGAAGACAAATGTCAACAAAATTATGACCGAAGCGCGGGAAAAATGGAGGTTGATGGTATTGTCGGAATGCTCCACCGATCTTCTGAGAAATTCGACATCGAATATTGCACATTACATTGGAGATGGGGACAGTCATATATTTTCGGCTCAACCGGTCCGCGTTCGTTAAGGGGTGAGATGCAGTCGGAGGCGTGAAAAAACGAGCATTTTCAATATATATATTTTATAGTATTTAAGTTTGTTTCACAAAAGTGGTTACACAGACTTTTTATGTTATATTTCAACTTGACTTGGACAAATTTTCAAAGAAAAATATTGGTTATTTATAACAATATCGCCACCTTTGTCGGACCCCCTTCGGCATGTAGTGCTTTGCGGTGACCATCATAAAATTTTACTGGATCATCTGAAATAAAAAAATCATTAGGTTAATAATAAATTTAGTCCTTAATCAAAGCTTATTTGTTAAAAAATTAACAAAATGGCGGCTTTCACGGTGATGTGGTTTGGAGAAAATGGTGGGAAATGTAAAAAGGGGAAATCCCTGTATATGGAAGCTACAATTAGCGAAGCGTTCGCCGTAGCAGATACAATAAAAAAAAATACTATCGGCATCCACTTACGATACTGGCACACAGCCTCACACAGGGACTCTTTTCTCATAGACTGGACGTGTTCGTCTCTACGTCTGCCGATCTCTTAGACGACAGCCTCGTGGTCTGACACAGTCTCACGCACGCGTCGGTTAACCGGCACTCTCCGGGGCCCCCACGCACAGCCTCGGCGCCACGTGGCAGCGCGCAAGCCCGGATGGCGTGCGCGTCGCTAAGTCCGGCGTCACCATCGTCCGCCGAAAAATTCAAACAGGGCAGGCGTTTCTAACACGTGGTATTATGAGCAGGCAATTCGAAGCAGCGATACTGTCCAAGAAATGAAGAACAATATCTGGGCAAAATTTCACCACAAATGCTCTATCGACCACAAACCGTATCACGATCACTGTCCGTCCGGACAAGCCAACTGGTGTACGTGGCAAATAGCTCACTGATGGACTACAAACACAAACCTGCACTGTATGCTGATGTCCAAAAAACAATAAAACCAGTGTACGAAGCATTAACAGAAATTATACAAAAAATTCAAACGTATCATTTCATTCGATTGTGTGGAAAAGTGCTTCGAAAGCATTATTCGCCGGGATTGATATCGTTTTAATTTCAAGAAACACGGCAACTTTGTCATTTAATGACGGTTTGCTTCGTTTGCTGGATGTTATGAAAGAACTACGCTTGGAGTACGGCCGTTGAAATGTGCAAGCTGCGTGACCATGAACGCTTTTTGGATGCAGCCAAGAGATCGCAAGCCGAAAAAACCGACGTTACGCTATTGTTGCCACAGAAAAAGCTGAACTCGAGAAGTCCTTCTACAGCGCCGGCAATTTTTAACGTATGTAAGTTGAAATTTTTCTGCCGCAGTACTGTGCGAGAACTTAAATGCGTTTTTCTTGAAACAGCATTTTGTACTAGTTTTGCCGCGTTAACTCAAAAACGATCGAAGATATCGCCTTGATTTTTTTTTTAAATAAAGATGTCAACTTTCTCTACAAAATAACCGACGGCTATGTAAAAAAATTAATTTATTATTATTGTTATTACAACAAATGTCATCCGTTTTTTATGTTTTTCAAATTTTAGCCGCCAACTTTTCATATTCATGTTTTTTCCACATTTTTAGATTGAGCCTGTGTAGGACCATCCCCTGAAGAGAATGGCGTTTGGGAATTGCCGAAAACTTCAGGGGGAGCAGTGTATGAGACGAGCAAATAAGGGAGCAGTGTATGAGGCGCTTGGTCTTCTTTATCTGCCCACATCTCCTTTAAATGTTTATACTACTATTGAGGTCTCAATTAGTTCCTGATTTCCAGCGTATACCCTTGCGGGTTTCTACGTATAACCCTTCCCAATTGAACCCTTTCTTATCACTCCCTACCCGCACTTCGCTTATCTAACCTAACTTCCGTTGCGTCCACAGCCGTCTTAAGCTTCACTATACCGCATTTGCCAAAGGTACGGAGAAACTGTGGAAAACCCGTACCGGTATAGACGGCCCTATATTTTTCTGATTCGCTGGTGCACCGACTTTAACTCAAGGTTCTACGTCAAGGTATCAGAAGTATTGGCCTCCCGCTGGCTAGTTGATGCGCCAGCCGGTGCACGGCTAAGCGGTCAGCGCTCCGCGTATTGGCCGCGCACAATGCTGCGTAACTCGAAGTACCGCCAGAGCTGAACCCCGATGCGCCCATTCACCAGTGTCGGTTTAAATATTTATATTTTTGAAACCTCAACCAACTTAATTTCATAGCCAAAACTCCAATAAAAACTTTGCAAAAAAGAAAATCTATTTATGTTGTTCCGGTTGTTTACAAATTCCATTTGAATTTTATCCCATGTTCGGTCTATTTTCGTTGACTAGCCCCCTAATACAGTATGGCAACCGGGTACCTCACAGTGTACAGAATTTTTAAACTCTCTAGGCTTCTTTAATGACTTTAAATCATGTATTTCCCAAGAGATTCGTACATCTCCGAATTGACAGCTGATCATGTGTAAGAGATTGTAATTCGATTACATTATATCTTAAGTATAAATTTATATCAGAATTTAATATCGAAAAACACCATCTGGAAGATCTCGCCCAAAATTCTTTCAGATGCGGAATTCGAATACATCAAGTGGTTGTATCTTTCCTGTTATCCCTTTTGGTATTATCATTATGGTCATATTTTGATCCACCGGTATTTATTTTTGCATAACTTCGGGACAACCCTTGCAGAAATGTGACCGGGCGTTCCCTACTTTGCGTCGGGCGCTGACTAGACTTGTCTAATTTACCTGACCGGACCCTCTCATAGGAGAACCCGGGAAGATATCAAAATCGTTTTTTACTGCTTACCCTCTATGTTTGAAAATTACAATCTTCTGGCCGGGATTTTTCTGGTCGCGGTCTTTTAACCGTACGCAAAGGACCTATCGTATTCGCAGCTTTTACCTCTGCTAACATGATCCACTCACTCCGATCGAGAACGAGATGAAGCAAACTCAACAACAAACTCAGCGGGACGGTTTCAAGAATGTGTTATGGAAGCTAGGAAAATGATTGAGAGAATCGATTTCACTTCTGTTCGCTAGGAACTGAGGGCAATTGTCCGAGCTCCGTTTCGGCGATATCCACGTCTTGAGCATCGTTTACTGAACCGGAGATGTAATCGATGCAGTTTTTGACGAGTATGACGGGGTTATGGTCAAAACTACACGAACGTACCAATCGAGCCGTTGATTTCATCTTTTGCACGTACGCAACGGAGCTATCTTTCGTCTTCGCGACATGAACCTCAATGTTACTGTCATTTTTGTTGCTTGCAGCGTAGCCAAAGGCATTCTCTCGCCTTGAAAGGAACTGGGCTGAAACGAAATGTGAAAATCGACGAACGATTTCGGAAATGTTCGATAAAGGGTCCAGGGATCATACGGGGCACTGATTACATGTTTGCTTACGTAACAGCTCGCAGTCGGATGAACCAGCCGTGGCTACTTGCATTTAATCTTTGTTATTTGCATAAGTATTAAATCACCAACTACCATGACGGGGACGATGGAACGACATTGGAAGTCGCGCAAAAACGTCAAGCGCAATGTAGATTTCATCTTTATCACGTGAATAATGATCCTGCCGCTGTACTGGCAGCTTGCAGAGCTGCACGACTTTTCCACTCGCTCTGGCAGGAAGTAAAATGAAATCGAGAACGAATTTGAGTGGATTATTTCAGGGGTGTTTGATTGAGACGTCAAAAACCATTAGGAGCATCGATTTCATCTTTGATCGCTTGGTCTTTGGTGGTAGTCGCTTAAGCTGCGTTTCAACGACGCATGATGCACTCCTTGGGAATCGTTTGCTTGATTCAAGATGAAATCGATAATTTCCTTGACGGGGAAAGTCCAGTGAAAACGTCAAGCGTATCGTTGATTTTATCGTTGTCACATACATAATGATCCTGGCCTCGTACGGGTAGCTTGTAGCACATTCGCTCTCACTGAAATAAGGTGAAATCGAGAATGAATTTGGGTGAATAATTCCAGGGATATCCGATTGAGGCTCCAAAAAGCATTCGGAACATCGATTTCATCTTTGCTCGCCCGGTACCAGCCATTAGTCACTCGAGCTCGGTTTGAACAACGCACCATGCCTTTCTTTACAATCGTTTGCTTAATCGAAGGTGAAATCGATAACTGTCACGACGGGGACGATTGAACAACGTTGTAAGTCGTGCAGAAACGTCAAGCACAATATCGATTTTATCTTCAACACGTAAATAATTATCCTGTCGCTTTACTGGCAGCTTGCGGGACTGCACGACATTTCCACTCGCTCGGGCCGGAAATAAGATGAAATCGAGAACGGATTTGAGTGGATCATTTCAGAGATGTCCGGTTGAGATGCCAAAAACCATTCGGAGCATCGATTTTATCTTTAATCGATTGGTCCCTGGTGGTAGTCGCTCGAGCTGCGTTTCAACGACGCACCATGGACCTCTTGGGAATCGTTTTCTTAATGAAGATGAAATCAATGACCGCCATCACAAGGACGGTTGAAGGATGGTAAAAGCCACTCGAAAACTTTCCGCGCAATGTCGATTTCATCTTTATCACATAAATTATGATGCTGTCGACGTAGTGGCAGCTTGCAGTACTGCACGACTTGTCCGCTCGCTCTCATCAAGAATAAGATGAAATCGACAACGAATTTAGGTGAATCATTTCAGCAATGTCAGATAGAGACTCCGAAAAGCATTCGGAGCATCGACTTGATCTTTGATCACTTGGTGCAAACTAGTCGTCACTCGAGCTGCGTTTCAACGACGCACGACGCCCTTCTCCGGAATCGTTTGCTTGATCGAAGATGAAATCGACGACTGCTATGACGGGGACGGTTGAACAACGATACAAGTCGCGCGGAAAGGTTGAGGCCAACGTTGATTTAATCTTTATCATGTCAACAATGCGTTGTATTCGCAGCTTGTAGCACCACCCGAATTGTCCACTCGCTCTGACCACAAGTGAAATGAATAAATAAATAACATTCTTTTATAGAAGTGCGCAAATTTTGACATTTCAGACTATGTTGGCATTCTAATATTCTTAAGAGAAATCGTGAACAGACTGGCAACGCTTTGGGATTTCCGGAATCAATCCCTATCGGGACATGAATAATTGCATCTCAGATCTTCTCATCTTGTTTAAATCCTCAAAAAACGTCGTATCGATTTTCTTTTGCCAGAACCGACTGATTTCGTCGCCCCTAATGAGAAAATGCAAAGTTTCTCCTCATGTTTCCTAACCTAGCTCGAACACACTTTGCATTGATATTGGGTCAGAAAAAAGTCTTTTAGGAGATAAATCCGACTGTCATACAAGACGGAGTGGTCGAATGAGAAATGGAATCCGAAAAACATGCTATCCCCGAAAATTTAGCGTCAAATTATTGAGAGTTTGTTAATAAAAAAATCGCCTGTTGATTTTTTTCAATACGCAAAAAACAATCGCTCGGTATATCGAAATTTGATTATTATTGACAATTTTCTGGTTTTGTTACTTTTTATTTCTCAAGAAAACGAAAAGAACAGGCACTCTTAATGGATAAGCACGATAAAAATCGTAAATCTCATGAATTGCGGCGTACTTCACTCTTTGGCACGCCGACCGATAGCAGTCGATAGATGGAACGTCAAATCGTGCGGCTTGCCACGAGTCTCGAACCGGGTAGGTTAACAGGTAACGTAGCGAATGATTCGCTGAACGTCAGATTACGCGCGCTGCTCAAACGTCAGGTTTTCGCAGAACCCTCCTGACGTCAGTCACGGCTACGTGGCCCTTCGTCTACTCTTCGGCCCTTTTCGACCGTCCATCATGGCGGATTCAAGCGTTCCTTTCGAAGATCGAACGCCTATTTCCTAATGCTTCCCATTTGATGATGAGGTTGAAAAAAAACGGCTTAGTAGAAATGTTCGGAGTAACCTGCTGAACCCGGGATTTCCCGCTGATACACCTATTCTGGATCACCCTCTATATATCTTTTTGATATCATATTGTACAATATATGATTTGGTCTTCCTCATACATTTTTCGGCATGCCGACTTAAGATGATTGCCTTTTCTACCGTTTCTCACGTTACGTATTCATTATTTAGCGTACATTGATTACAATACGATTGGATTTCTTTAATGTCCAGAGCCAATTATGCGGAGCGCTGAAATAAATATTGATATGACTTCTCTTTTTGCGCTTGCAAAGCTCACGTTCGTAAGTTGATATCGTGAACAATAAACCCGGCATTAACAGTAGTTTGTATATTTTCCAATGTGTATTCAGATATTCGAGCAAGTTCCTCTTTATGGTTATCGCCTTGATTTAACTGATAGACCCACGGTCGTTGCTTCCTGGTAGATTTAACTTATCATAATTTTCATTTTACCGTCTCAACGCTGTAAGTTTTCTTCAGACCAGATCACTAATATCTAGATACTCCCTACTTCTCAATATTAGTATTGCCATGTCGGAACGTCTTTCCCTCTATTTAGCACATCTATATAGAAGCATATTTTCAGTATAAGAGTAGGGCTATTATCGTATATTGAATCAATGGCATGCATGGATCAAGCAAGAGATCTGCCAATGGGTTGTGTTTTTCCAAAGGAATGTATATTCCATTGTTTTAGCGTATATGCAATTATATATTTTAATACAACTAATAGCTTGTATATAATAGCTGAATAAACCCTTTCAAAATGTGCGTTTATTTATTCAATTTCCTAATCATATTAATTGCCTGAGCCACTCTTTTTATACTACGATTCTAAAAAATCATAACCATATGTAATTGAATCTTGTTTCTGCATTAAATTGCTTTCTTTTTTATAACTATTATCAGCAGTTATGGCTCACAGGTTGTACAATAATGAGTCATCAAAATACTGTAGGATACCCAGTTGCCATCACATAGCAATTGTAAAATGCGCATGGTGCAAGAAGTCATTATTGTGCGGCCTATTAGTCATGATTGCTGATAATTATAATGTGAATAAAAAGAATATAGTATAAGACGATGACTTAATGGCACACGCTTGTGATATTTCAAAAAAGGATCATAAAAATGTTATAAACTATTATAAAAATAGTGGTAATTAATATGATTATGAACCAAACTACATGAATTTGTATATTGAAAGGATTTATCTACTAATTTAATAAGAGCTATGAGTTTTATCGGAATACATAATTAAATCAACGATGGACAAATGAAATCTCCATTCTTTAAACAAAATACATTACCCCTTGCTCGGTACCTGATTTATTGCTTGGTCAATGCCTATTGTTGTTCGTAATATACAAAGCCGGCGTTCAGGCTTGTAATAAAAATATGCTCCTATCTACATAGAGGTGCGAAATGAAGTGGAAGGTGTTCTTACATAAAAATACAAATACTGATGAAGAAGGGGTCGCTGATCCTTCCGTCGCAGCTTGATAGAAATGTGTAAGTATATACAAACATAAACTTCATATCGACAAAGGAATGCGAGCAATATCAACGGAATAGGTCGACAAATGTTTGAAACTACGAATCGCAACAAAACTGAACGGGATGGTTCATCCTGTAGGACAAACATGAGTTTTGAAACCCGAGAAAATTCTATGACGTTGAAGTTTGCATCGGTGGAATACAACGAAAATGAATTCTTTTCAATTGCTGAAATTCTGTTAAGCAAATTTAGGCTGTTAAAATTACCCAAACGTTTTTACGTATTCTTATTAGAGATTTACGACTTCAATTTGCAAAACAAAGACTTTCAACAATGATAAACATACAAAAATGAAGACTGAAGGAACGAAATGGTTGGATTCCAACGATGTGGAGTTTGTAGAAATATTTTGAATCAACAGAAACACTTCAAATACTGCAGAAATAACTGCTATAAGAAAATTCGAGTAAGAGGTTATGCAACTTAAGAGGTTATGTAAAATCAAGAGCTATGAGGTTTATCCAAATACATAATGAAATGAACGATGAAACAATGAAATCTCCGTTTCTTAAAAAAATGCGTTACCCCTTGCTTGGTACCAGATCTATTGCTTGATCTCTGTTTCATAAAAAAAGAGCGCCCTCAGTTTTTGTTCACCGCATCTATTCTGGATTTTTCATCGCTTTACATTAAAAGAATTTGAGTTTTTGTTCCACTTAAATCGGTGGACTGCTTGTGGGTAAAATGGTAAAATCATCCCTTGCCATGCTTCACTCTAAGGCGTGGTCGGACCCCTCAAAAACGTTTTCCGCCGATTAAAAAAAAAATACGTGTCTAATTGTTTCTAATGGTCTACCACGTAAATGAGTTTTAACAAAATCGAAGACGGATACTAAAGTAATGCTCATTGTATCTGTCCAACTTCGGAAAGACTGATTTACAATCCAAGATTTAAAAAAAATATATGTATATATATGTTATTGTCTAGACTATACTTTATGGATTTTTCAAAATTGTTTTACCCCAAAACAGCGGAGATATGGAATAGTTTAATGTGTTATTTTACGTGCAGGTCAGATCTGCAAGACGTTCACGCTACAGGTAGCGTAATTTTTTCGGCTATTTAGCACCAAGGCAAACCATTTCTAACAACGGATTCACGCAAACTAAACCTTTGTAAGCATTTAGAAAAAAAACCCACCTTGCCCATCGTAAACCATATATATTCAACCATCAAGGTTTGATAAAAGATTACGAATCTTGACTGGCGAATGAAGAGCACTACTGTCGACCTCAATGTCCGCGAAGTTGCCGTATTTCGGTAACACTAAATATTAGTTAATGGTCATAATAAATAATCTTGTGACAAATATGAATAGGCATAATTATAAATGACTCAAAATTTCATTCTGAGTTGTATACAACATACTCCGACGCAGTTTTTAAAATAATAACCATCGATAAAAACTTTTTTATTCATGTAGTAAGGATACAGAAATGGATACTTTTGCCGTTTAATTATATATTTTATGAAAAATTGGCATATACAGAATAAGTCTATACCTCGTAAGCATCTTTTAAACCTTTATTGAAGAAAAAAATCATCAACCGACATTTGACTCAACTCGACTGCTCCAACCTGCGGAGCAGGAGAGGAGACTTAAGAGTCTCCTCACTTTAGACGCTAAAAGGCTATTTTCATGAATTTTTTTGATAGGTTTATATTATAGATATTGATATAAAAGTTGTTACATTTAATAAATTCACTTTCAAAATCATAATAAAATTTTATTTATTTATTTAAGTCACTATTTCCTACAAAAATGGTAGGTCTGCGCTGTTGATGAAATCTCGGAGATGGATCATCCAAAAGAAAAAATTAAACGGTTTTAGATTCAGTATATTAATGGCTATAGCGCGTATCATACGATTATTAATATAAGCAAAAATAATAAAATGGCGGCGATTTTTCGAAAATAGAACAACAAAAAACGTGTTTTTTATCACCGTTTTGGGCAAAAAAATAGTAAAGGTCAACATTTTTTAAAATCCTTGATATGCGCTATAGCTGTAGTTGTAAAGAATATATGGTTAAAATTTCATAAGGATCAGTTCAGCAGTTTCGAAGATTTTAGCAACAAGCCGTTGAAAACGTCGTTTCGAGAAAAACGCATTAAAGTTTGTTTGGATTACATAAATACATAAAACGTTTTTTTATATATTTCTAATGTGTATTAATTAAGTGTAACAACTTTAATATCAATATCTATAATATAAACATATCAAAAAATTCATGAAAATAGCCTTTTCTTTTTAGCATCTAAAGTGCGAAGACCCTTGAAAGAGTTTCGACACCAAAATCGAAATGCTTGTAGACGATTGAAATTCATATCACCAAGAGATTAATTTAGGATGCATTAACTGTCCAAAAATTAATCCGTTTCACCACGTAGGTTCGGAGATTTTGAAGATTCAAGTTGAGTTTTGTTCGAGTATTATTAATGAACCAAGTGGAGAAACCGCTTAATTTTTTAACACGAGATTCCTGACACTAATCGCAGTTTGATCAGTTTTTAAAATTTAAATCGAAGCATTATTTTAACCCCTACAGCCCTATAACTAGTGTTTACGAAGTGCCACGTGCCATGAAGGTTGAACTTGAACCTTCATCTATTTGGTAATACACGTGGCACTTCGTAAACACTAGTTATAGGGCTGTAGGGGTTAAAATAATGCTTCGATTTAAATTTACATTACTGAACAAACTGCGATTAGTGTCAGGAATGTCGTGTTGAAAAATGAAGCGGTTTCTCCACTTGGTTCATTAATAATACTCGAACAAAACTCAACTTAAATCTTAAAAATCTCCGAAACTATGTGGTGAAACGGATTAATTTTTGGACAGTTAAAGCATCCTAAATTAATCTCTCGGTGATATGAATTTCAATCGTCTACAAGCATTTCGATTTTGGTATCGAAACTCCTTAAGGTACTACTTCTTCAATGAAGTGATTTACGAAATAGTAATACATGAATGAATTTATATTGAAACCTTTAAACACACTCCCGGCGCTACAATGTTGAATTACCTGGGCCACAGTCTGCGACGCAATTGTAAGAAATGCTTATACCGAGTGATATTTGGTATTCTTATTTTCATTTATGGAGCTAATTCGGAAGAAACAGGCGACATGGCAATGAATGCAACGTGGAATAAATGTTTATCAAATGGCAGGGTTAAAAATTCGCACAAATATTTAGTGCACAAACGCACATTCACAAAAGTGTAATGGATATTATAATTTATATTGTTTTTATTATTATCGAAAAGAAGGAATGCAAATACAGAGGCAGATGAGTAAAATACGAAGGAGATAGAAGAGTGTTATGAATAAATATGAGCATGTATCGATGTTTGCTGTCCGTACCGAAGAGTGAACACAAAGCCGTAGTTTCGCACGATTCGAACGAATGCTTCTTCTCTGTACTCTTGTAACAAATGTTTGCGTTTCTGTCTACAATACTCGTCGGGACGCTGTACGGAGACTACGAAGTGGCATGCCCACATTTGCTCGTGACGGAAAATCCCTGTACATCATAGTTATTAATGATGATTTGGGGCCGACCTTTCCTTCCGTAACGTTCATAATATATTCGACGGTGATGCATCACTGCATATATTAGTACGTACATTAATGAGCTGAAATATAGACAGAGATATAAAATTCATTTGATTTGCATCATTGAGAGTTGCAATCGACTATATTTGATGAAAAAAAGACACTAAAAACCAAATGGGTGTACGGAAAACGTTATTATAACGAGTTATTAATCACCTTTCGTGTCACGACCTATTTGGCGTTGCTACGCAATTCCACCGATGCATATGTATAAACTTTTCACAATCAACATATATAGCGGGTAACGAGAATCTCGATTCATCTATCATACCCCACTTCTGGTAACCCTCTCAGGAGTTCGTCCAAAGCCAGATTTAAACACGGCACCAGACGAGACTAGATATATTTATGGTTGAGAGCACCGAAGGTATCTCGCAAAAGGCACGATTCGTGAGATAATGTAGCGAGCTATGTATACGCAAGTAGATAGATCGATATTGGCATATGCAGACAAAGTTCCCGATCCCCGTTCCGTCTCACGTAAGGGAAACAACCATCAAGAACTATATCGTATACGTGTCACGAGAGAAATTAGTTGATCCGTCGTTGATTCCGCGGGGATTCCGGTACGTCTTTCAATGTATTTCCCCTCAACCTTGTTTCGTGACGAAGGTATCCACGGTAAAAGTTGCACATTCACATGATTTTCTATATTTTTTTCGTCTCAGGTATTGGCATGATAAGTTCGATCTTTCACACACAGATAGAACATAGTGTTGACATGTCACCGTTGTTTTTATTGCAAAATATATATAAACAACGTAATCATTGTCATTTAGTCTCAGGACTGTAGCCTCCGCACGGCTTGGTCGCGTACATGATTTCGGGAACTAGATTCATCTAAAGTAAAACATGGAAAAATATCCTTTTAGTACAATGGTGAAGCTACAAACCCACCGAATATTTTTCGATTTTTTTTACTTTGCATCAAGTGTACTCTGTTGAAAAAATAATGTCGATTTTCGACAAAAAATAACGACTTTTAACGTTTGTTATTAACAAACAGAAGAACACATGAAAAAATCATCCGGTCTGTCGATGGAATATGTTATAAAATATGTTCAGTCCAAATTTGAAGTAAATCGGACGATTAGATTTTTAGATATGACGAATTGCAAAATATATTTTCGAGATAAACGCAAGAGAAGCAAACGTACTAAATCCACTTTCTCCGTATACAATTTTCGTATAAATGTTTGGGTCTGCTCAATATCTTCGGTGGTTCTTTATGGTTTCGGGTACGGGCAATACGAAGAGGACATTTATTTTGTTCTAGAATAATTTTTTTCGTTATGAACAATTTAATTGTTATAATGACGATTGTGACGAAAAAGTGCATTTTGTAGAAAAAAGTTTGAAATAAAAGATGTTTCTTTTTGAATTGATAATAAAAAATGTCTCTTTAATTTTTTTCTAGCTCCATTATTAATAGAGATATGAACAAGGAACATTTTTAAAAGAGAGACGGAACGATGAGTGAAAGGGACGAAACGATAATGAGAGGTAATGCGATTAATTTTCGTCGCTTATATCTCCATTACTAATAGAGCTAGTGAAAAATTAAACATTTTTATTTAAAATTTCTATCTATGAAATGCACCCTTTCATCCCAATTGTTATTTAAAATATTTAATTGTAAGAAAGTGCCTTGGTGTATGGGCTACTTGCTTGAGATAAAATCACAATTATTTGTTGTACCTTCAATCTGCGATTCCTGCGCCGTATAACAATCAAATAGCCTGGTTGATATACCGGCCCTAGTGCCCTCCCTAGCCACCCTACACGTTCGATGTTGGCTTCTGGCCGAACTTTCTATGTTACACAGTAATTTGCCACACATGCCGAACAGCAGGTAATAATTCCAAAATCCGAGATTTGACACTTTGATCGAGCCAGTGCAACATCTTGCAGCCACGGAATTTGGTCGGCGATGCGACCTTCGTGATGGGGGCCTTGTGTTCATGGAATTTTAGACTCTTGTGAGCGGTAAGTTATTATACCTTTAAGAAGTGTTATGGGCTCCCCGTCTATATTATATACGTCGCATGCGAAGCGCATAAAAATTGTATAACCATAATATATTAAGCATATATTTGAAAAATGAATATCACATATATTCGGCATATAAGTAGGTATCATAGCGTATACTAAGCGCAGACGTCATGTATACCTGAAGTATGTGCGGGATATATGTAGTATATAATTTGTATGTATCCCGTAGTGCTATATAAATTTCAATTGAATAATATATTTGTTTTTAATATACAGCATGCATGTCAATAACGTTAAAAATATTAGAAAAATATATTAATAACAAATGGAAATTGTATCATGCACAATTTTCTATTGTATTTGTCCCATAGTAGAAATGGATATTCAAATCATTGAAAATATATGAAAAATGTAATTTTATTTTCTAAATTTAATACCACGTAGAGTTCACGTGTAAAATAAAATGTATTTGCAGTACATTAAGGGGTATGCATAACCTTGGAATTTGAAAAATCGACTTTTGGTTTATTTTATTTTCTTATTGTGTTGAGTCTCAACTTCGATTTGGTTAAAAGATTTTGTAAAAATTCCAAAAATTGTCCGAGTTATGACGATTTTAGTGGAGCAGGTCAGAACGTCCCGTTGCGTTAAGGCTTGGCCACGACCCCGCCGCTATCAGCGGAAGCTTAGCGCGGGGCGGCGAGCGGTAAGAAAAAATGTACAAAGATGTATGAAGCACGCCACGCGTCGCCGCACTCATTGTCAGCGGCAGCCTGAGGAACCCGCGCCGCATCCCGCTAAGCCAAAAGTCGTGGCCGAGATCTTATGGTTCTAGCGCTGTGCAATGCATTGTATGGTTTCTAACGGCATGGATTTGACTTTGTCCAACCAGGCTGTTTGATTGTTATATGGTGCAGGAATCGCATATTGAAGGTACAAAAAATAATTGTGTTTTTATCTCAAGCAAGTAGTGCAAGGCACCAAGGCACTTTCTGACAATTCAATTTTTCAAATGACAATTGGGACGAAAGAGTGCATGTCATAGATAGAAATTTTAAATAAAAGATGTTTAATTTTTTAACCAGCTCCATTAGTAATGGAGATATAAGCGACGAAAATTAATAGCATCACCTCTCACTCATCGTTTCATCCCTTTACTCATCGTTCCGTCTGTCTCATAAAAATGTTCCTTATTCATACCTCTATTACTAGTGGGGCAAGCAAAAAAAATTAAAGAGACATTTTTTTTGGCAATTAAAAAAGAAACATCTTTTATTTCAAACTTTTTTCTACAATTTGCACTTTTCCGTCACATTTGTCATTATAACAATTAAATTGTTGCATTGTTGCATAGCCTACTTCTTCAAATTTCGATAATGACTTTATACAATGACAAATATTACGACATGATTATTGCCGAACAAATATACTTTGCTCAATCTATTAGTGTTTAGGGGTCGTCCATTAATCACGTGAGGTTTTTTAGGCTACTTTTTGAACCCCCCCTCCCCCGTGGTGATATGTGGTGAGGTTTCTACCCAGCCCCCCCCCCCCCCTCACCACATCACATGTATTTTTTTTGTTAAGAAACGTCTGACACAAACGATAGAGCATGCGGTATTTTATTATGAAAAACGAAATAATATATAAGTATTGTCAGCATATTTAAATGGCATTGTCCGCGAAGTTACAAAAAAAATACACGTGATATGTTACAACACCCCCCCCCCCCCCAACGTGATCAATCGTGATGTTATCCCCCCCCCTCCCCTATTTGAGCCTCACGTGATTAATGGACGACCCCTTATCATAAAATTGTGGCTATAAAGGGAATTCTAAAAAATATTATCGCAGTTATAACGCCATTGGGCGCTATAACTTTGTTCGATAAATGTCCTCAACCATCAATAAATGGTTGAGGATATTTTCGCGTAGCATGAACACATGCTACGCGAAAATTACAGGCATACTGATAACGTTATAGCAGGTCCTCAAACACGACGTCCTACAAATTTTAATGCGGAACTTAAAAATATAAAATGCAAGCAAAATTTCGTAATGTTTTTGGTTGAATGTTGGAGTGAAGTAGAGGATGCAGCGAAAATAATTGGCCGTGATAAAATGATCCTCTTGAATTATAATGTATGTTACGAGTACAAAGATTCAGACAATAAAGTTATACGGAGTGTAAAATCCGATTTAGGGGCCTTCCATGAAGAGGCTGGAACAAAAATTGAACACCATGTTTGCCATTTACCTAAAAAATACAAATAGCTAATAATGTTCTCTGATGGTGACGTTTTGATAATTCTGCTTTCAAGCATGAAACACTTAGTGAACACGGGGAATGTGATTAATACGGTTACGAGAAAAATTTGGATGCAGCTTGGTTTCGGTAACAGCGTATGCATCTTTGATATTTCGGAAATGTACGACAAACTAGGAGAAGAATTGTGCGGATCTTTAGCAGGCTTCCACGCCTTTACTGGCTGCGATTTTAACCTGGCATTTTGCAGAAAAGGAAAAAAAAAACACGTTTCGTTTTCTTAGTTAGAGAACTGCAGCGAAATTAAATAGGCTTTCGCATCCCTCAGTGAACCTAGAGTTTTGAAAAAGTATTCAAAACCATCGAGAAATTTATATGCCATATGTACAAGTTAAAAAGCGGTAGCTATGTAAATAAAGGGAGATATGCAATTTTCCCCAGAATATACAAGGCTAAAAAGAGCACAGAACGATTTAAAAGAGCGTGTGCAACATTAGAGGCTTCTAGTTTCCATCCTTGTAAACCTGAACCTGAACCTGAAATATGGAAAAATGCTCATTGACAACATCTGACCCAATTGAAGCCGTTACATTCCAGTTCATTGGGCGATACATCTTCCACTGGTTCGATGGCCCCAAGTACCACTATCGGTCGATGATGTAATTGTACAAGAGGAGTGAAATAATTCTGGTACAAAGGCGTACAATCTTGATTCCATTTATTCCGTGCGTCGTATTTAATAATTTATATAACCAATGTGCTTTTATTTGTTATAGGTGACAAAAGTACTGATGGTGGAGAGAGTTCAACCTCAGAGTACGAAGTTTTCAACGAAAGCGGGGGCGAGACTTAAATTTATAAAGCTTGTACAGTTTTTATGAAGAAAAGTATAACACTCTAATTTTTTTGTTCGGGTTTTATTTTTGTTCGGAATCTATAATATTGTGTGTTTCTGTATTCTTTTCTATGTATTTCTTCATTGATAAAACCTGTTTAAAATAGGAATAATAACACTTCATCTGTAAATGTTTTTCCGGTACCTTCCATCTGTAAACGTGGGTATTTTAAGTCCTACCGTTTTTTTATACAGTTAATATATTCGAAAACATTCAATTAAATATATTAATCATAAAATTATAGGAAAATATTTTTTCTCATATATTTTTTGTTACATAAATGACAGTGAGCAAAAAAAAGACAGTGTGACCTGAATGTTCGCGGATTATTGAAAATGGAGCGCTACACGAACGAACGCGTTTTTTTCCCGTTGAGCAATATGTTAAAAATAATGAAGGTTTGACAGCTACAGTTCGCAGTTTTCGTGCAAAATGGTCGGTGATTCATCAACTGTGAAGAAATTAATCAATTATTGTAAGACTAATCACCCGATATGCTATTCCATGCATAACCCTATACTGTATGCTGCATGATTCAATAAAAAATGTACAATGTGTTATTAAAAAATTCTTGCGTGCATTTTGGGAAATCCTGTATATGTATTGCATTTTTCAAATATATGAAAAGCTCTGTGTGAGTGGTACGGGCGTTTTTCAAATGTTACAGTGGGTGGAATTGGAATTTGGGCAATTACCCCCCCCTCATAAATCGCTTCACTTCAAATGTTAGAGTTTGAGTAATCCGTAGATAAATATTATTCTAGGTACATTATTAGCTCACAGATTTCAGACTGGTTATTCAACCGCCTAAATATCTTTTTTCAAAATCGAGAGGTAACTAAATAGTCTTCTTGCATTCGGAAACGGTAGATGCACCGTATTTCATAAAAATCTTTGCGCCCTGTTTTCATGATTATATAAATAAATCGTATTGCTTGTTTCACAGTAAAGAATACCTACAAAACCGAGCGATGTGCGGAAAAATAAGGTTATCGATTTCCTAGTAGAATTTTCCTACATGAGTTTTCCCAACGTCGTGACAACTCAAACGTTTTGTTGCATCCAATAACGATAGATTTACTCCATTTGGTCGAAACTGTAAGATCTGTTTTAAAGATAAAAATGTTTGGTATATAACTATTGCTCGTTTAACTGCAGTTAGTATATAACAACTACAGAATATGCAACATAATTAATAATCGAATGGTCGGTGTGGAAGTTGGGGAAGGAAAGGCCGTACGTTGGATGGAGTGAGATGTACGTTGACGTTTCTTGGAGTTGGAGCTACATGGAAGGCATAGTCTCACACCGACCGAGCGGCCATGAGTGCGAAAGAGATAACTGATTTGCAGATTCCCAGTGTTTTCCGAGACGGCTGATATTCCGGAAAAAAGCAAAGAAACACCTTCCTCTGTTGAACGACGAACAACCTTTTTCTCGTCGTTAAGCTGAAATTTGATCCGTCGGAGAGAAACCTTGACCGTAGGATTTTCACTAACCGGAAGTGTGACCCATGCCCTTTAGGGGAGCGCTTGTGCCGTATTCGAATGCGATATCACAAGTCGGCGATGAGATATCTGGATACTGATAGAAGCTTCCGAGAGTTCGAATCGGGGTAAACAATTCACGGGATGAGTCGTTCATCTCATCGGTCTACAGTTTTTGTCAGCACGTATACACAGCTCATACTGGTGTATGTATCTCGCGTGGACGGCTCATACTGGTGTATGTATCTCGCGTGGACGGCTGGCACTCCGCCTCGTTCCCGTGTCCGTATAGAATGAAACTGCTAGCTGACAGCGACTGAAAAAGGAAGAGAATAGACAAGACGGGATATTTTGCTGTTGTGTGATAGCGATGGAGGGTATCCCGTAGGAGCAGTCGCTCAGAGTTTTCTCATCAAAGGGGAACTAATTACGTACGTATTCCATTATATTGCGGGAGAACGAGGGAGCTAGGCGCACATTGAAGTGTGTACACGTGATCGGAGCCGTCGCTTTCTACTCGGTCATAGTATCGTATCTGATGGTAAATGCGCCGTTTTTATCGCGGACGATATCGAGACTGAGAGGAAGGGAGGAAGCGAGATGATATATATATATACATTAGTAGTGAAGCGAAGAGGATGGAGACGGAGAAGAAATAGAGAGATGCAGAGATCGCCGTAATATAAACTCGGGAAAATGTTGCGATTCCCGATGTGCGAGACGCTACGGGATGATAAAAGGCCAAATAGAAGAAAACCAGAGTATAAACTTGACGACGAGAATAAGAGGAAGCTGTATAGAATACTCAGGGTTTCCAGTGATGCTGGAACGACGCGAAGGTGCGTGCTTGTCGCTATTCCAAAGGTGAAAGGGGGCTGCTGCTGGTGAATGCTAAGGGGGAGACGAGAAACGAGAGCAGCAAAAATAAGGAGGAGGAGGCTAGGCGATGAAATTCCAGACAAAGGTAAACAGACGGCGAAACGAAGTGAAAATCGAGTGAGACCGAGTAACGGTACCACTCTTTCTCTGGACGACTGCGGAGCTACGGTCTTCACAAGTCTGTGTAGCGGTGGAAACGCTACGGCGCTATCCGGAAATACGAGCTTCGTTAAATAATTAATCGATTCGCTAGCGCAAGCCATCGGAACGAAATGGAACACCTTTCGCTGCTCCGCTTCGTCCTCTCTTGATAGCGGCTTTTCCCTTTCGATGGAAGTCGCAATAGAAAACGTTTCTCGCGAATTCTGGCTGAGGAACGGAATCTCACTTGGCATATCCAGAGTTGAATCTTTGCTTTGTTAACTTTACACCGCATCGTCATTTCCTCTCCTCGACCGTTATCGTTATTTTCGTTGCAGACGGATCGATGAAGCAGAGCAGAGGAGCCCAAGCGTATACCCGTAACCTCTTCCGTTCCTACGAAATAATTTATTCTGGTGAGCTGACACGCGTTGAACCGTTGAAGTGATCCGACAGACCAAAAACGATTCAAATAACAGTATTTGACACCATTTATATTTCGCGTTACCTTAAATTAATAAAACTTTTCTTATTTTGTTGTATTCCGTATTCTGTTATCAAACAAGTAAACCGTTTCCTGTGCTCCCTTCGGATTTCGTTCAATTTGGGATATTCTACTCGACCATGTGTCGTATCTGCTGATGAAGCTTTGTTTTTATTGCCGACGATAGCGAGACCGAGATAAAGAGTAGGAGCGAAATTATACATAGTAATGAAGTGAAGGAAAGGGCGATTACTCTTTATCGAATTCTACCAGGTGTGTAAGTATGAAACCGGAATTTGCCCATAGGTGGCGCTAGATGTCGATGCAGTTACCGACACATCACGTCAGCGGTGTCTTGTTATTGTATTGATATCCGACAAAGATTTCCAACTCACAATAACACGAGTTTCATTCAGTAGCATTA
The DNA here is from genome assembly GCA_944452715.1 of Ophion slaviceki. Classification (NCBI taxonomy): domain Eukaryota; kingdom Metazoa; phylum Arthropoda; class Insecta; order Hymenoptera; family Ichneumonidae; genus Ophion; species Ophion slaviceki. Next base: position 54,051,981 of record OX101786.1, read on the forward strand.
GTTTATTAGAGATAAACATGTCGAGTTTTGTGCCAACAAATTACGATTTGCGGACAGCACTACTTTTCTGTTTTCATCTGAAGAAAACCGCAGCCGAATCGCATCGAATGCTTGTGGAGGCGTTTGGTGAGCATGCTCTCGGTAAAACACAGTGTTTCGAGGGGTTCAAACGGTTCAAAAGTGGCGATTTTGACGTGAGGAACGAAGAACGTGGAAGACCACCGAAAAAGTTTGAAGACGCTGACCTGCAAGCCTTGTTGGACGAAGACGACGCTCAAACACAACAACAACTGGCGGATCAGTTAAAGGTGACCCGAGAAGCCATCTCCCTTCGGTTGAAAGCCATGGGAAAGATACAAAAGGTGGGGAAATGGGTTCCACATGAACTTAACGAAAGACAGCAGGAAAACCGCAAAACATCATGCGAAATGCTGCTCGCCAGGTTCAAAAAAAAGTCATTTCTCCATCGAATTGTGACTGGCGATGAAAAGTGGATATATTTCGAGAATCCTAAGCGCAAAAAGTTATGGGTTACTCCGGGTGAACCATCAACATCGACGGCAAGACCAAACCGCTACGGACGAAAGACAATGCTGTGTGTTTGGTGGGATCAGAAGGGCGTAATCTACTACGAGCTGCTGAAACCTGGGGAAACTGTCAATATTCAACGCTACCGACAACAAATGACCGATTTGGATCGAGTTTTGCGTGAAAAACGACCAGAATACCAACAAAGACAACACAAGGTGATTTTGCTGCATGACAATGCACCAGCACACAAAGCAAAACAGGTCCAGGAAACGATAGAGTCGTTCCGTTGGGAGATTCTTCAGCACGCGCCTTACTCACCGGACCTTGCCCCATCCGATTACTACTTGTTTGCATCGATGGGACACGCACTTGCTGAGCAGCGCTTTACTTCTTACGAAGATGTACGAAAATGGCTCGATGACTGGTTTGCCTCAAAAGAGCAACAGTTCTTTTGGCGCGGAATCCACAAATTGCCAGAAAGATGGGAAAAATGTATAAATAGCGACGGACAATACTTTGAATAAGTTACTTTGTATCATATCATTACAATAAACGTGTTTTTTCTGTACAAAAATTCCGGTTTCATACTTACACACCTGGTAAATGACATAGCTTTATCGGCGGAAAAACCGGTTTAAGGGGGGAAATTGCGTTTTTTAGGGTAAAAGATCCATTTTTTCTCCGGAAACTCATGCTTGGGAGTTTAGAGAATGCGTGCTGCATATATCACCGCCAAATTCATAAAAAATTAAGTTATAAGGTTGGTCCCGGCGGGCAGGTATAAATTTCAAGAGCGTGGCAGCTGCTCGGGTCCCTGACCCGGCGTTTGGCCAACAAATAGACAAAGTGTTGAATGACAAACCTTATGACGATGACTTTAGGGTGATAAAAACACAGTGCGTATGGCACATTGAGAACCGTACACGGAGAGAATTAAATGTTAAAAATTACGGTGCAGTAACGGTAACCAGATGACAACCCTGAAACTTCGCTTACTATTACTGAGTAAAACACAGATTTTCACGAAAATAAAATAAAATTTCTTCTTCAGATAGAAAATTTTACCAGATTATTTACCAGTAAATTTTGATGTGTAACAAAATACGCCAAACTTAAATTTGAAAAATATATAATATCAGCAAAGATTTACTGTGCGTTTTATTATTTTATGCCTTTCAAAAATGTCTATAAAAAGAATCGTCTTTATAACAGTTATTTTAAGATTTACTATAAAGATTAATGAGTGTTATAGGAAAATGTATTGTGCTCTCGGTAAAAATTATCGTGCGGTACGGTACGTTAAATGCACTGCATGGTAAAAATTCCCCTTCATACCTTTCACTTCAGAATGGTATGGTGGTGGGGCTGAGTACGGGTGCGCGGTCTCGTCTCAGTGGTCTACCTATTCCTTATATGGCGCGATTAGAGTTCCCAAAAAAAATTTCGTCTAAACTGCGTACATGAACTGCTTATAACATTTTTAAGAGTGAATACGATTTTACGATTTTAAATGATGACGAAATAATGTGTGCGCAAATTAGTCACATCACTCGAGCCTACGATGGTACGAAATGTGTTGTAAAAAAAGGTGGTATTCAATGAAAAATAAATTATAATAATCACATTTCTCTCCTTATCCGTTTGTTGAGTATATGAAAGAAAAAAAATTCCTAACAAAAAACAAACAGCGTTAATTTGTACCAATTTGTCAATAATAAATAATATTTATTATAATTATTATGGTTATTATTATTTCGGTTAGTATTATGATTATTATCGCACTAGTTTTTGATGAAAAAATACATCTTACTGAGAAACCGGTGCGATGGTCTAGTGGTTAGCGTGCTCGCCTCTAGACCAGCGGACGAAAGGTCCCGGGTTCGAAACCCAGTCGCGTACATTTCGTCGCGAAATCTTTTTTTTCGTCATCTCGCGGCGAAATAAGACACAGAAGAGGAGGTCGGATGCGGCCGCAAGAGGGGGGAACAGGGAGAAAGGTGGAGAAAGAAGGTAAACAGTAGAGAAAAGAAACGGTCACAATGAGGTGAAGATATATGAACTTTACCACCCTTATAGAAAATTTTTCTTCTGAGGTTGACGCAGGTAAATTTTACCGTGCAGTACCGTAAACATAACGTACGGTGCGGTTGGTGATTTTTAACCGACAGTAGGTAAATTTTCGAATATACAGGGTGATCCAGAATAGGTGTATCAGCGGGAAATCCTGGGTTCAGCAGGTTACTCCAAACATTCCTACTGAGCTGTTTTTTGTTTTCGACCGCGTTATCAAATGGGAAGCATGAGAAGATAGGCGTTCTATCTTCGAAAGGAACGCTCGAATCCGCCATGATGGAAGATCGAAAAGGGCCGAAGAGTAGACGAAGGGCCACGTAGCCGTGGCTGACGTCAGGAGGGTTCTGCGAAAACGCAGCGTTTGACACATGGAGCCTAGATACCAGGAGGTTCAGCGAGGCCTTTCAACTCGTCCCCAAAACGAGAACAATAAATGATGGCGCTGGGGTGCTCCGGCACCTACATGTATATAGATATACGCTAAACATGGGTGCGATCTAATTGTAAGACAGATCACAGATGATGTACCTAACCCTCATTCGTGTTAAGACGGAATGACACCTCATCGCGGTCGGTATGGTAGAACAATTATAGATTCCCAAAAATCTCTGAAACCGCTCTTCAGATCCCGTCGAAACTTTGCCAAACGACGTCAAATAAATAGACGAATAGCTTCCAGCCCCTCAAATTTTCTGAATTTGAGAAAAAAAAACTAGATTGGCTTATGATAAGCCAATCTACATTTTTTTTCTCAAATTCAGAAAATTTGAGGGTCTGGAAGCTATTCGTCTATCTATTTGACGTCGTTTGGCAAAGTTTCGACGGGATCTGAAGAGCGGTTTCAGAGATTTTTGGGAATCTATAATTGTTCTACCATACCGACCGCGATGAGGTGTCATTCCGTCTTAAGGGATAACACCACTCTAGGATTTTGAAAAGACGTTTTCTTGCCTAAATATACTCTGGTGTCATAAACACAATATGCAATTGGTCCTGTAGCGATTTTTTTATTTAAAGGTTCAATTATCGATTTGGCCGCAGCGCCTCGGAGCGCGCGCTCAGTTGCTCGTACAACTTTAAACGCGTTTTTCTCGAAACCACTTTTTTCGATCTCGGAAGACGGATTAGTCGACCACCTCTGCATGCATCGATTTGAAATTTTGATAGCAGCTTCACAATCATATTCTTTATGGGAGTACGTAGCCGTTTTTTGATTAAATGTAAACTTCTTTTTATAAACAATTTACTGCTTTTTTTTGGCAAAAAATCGATTTATTTCCTTCAAAGTGCGCTATTTTTGCAAAATTTGAAAGCAAATTTCTAGATAGTCTCATAGCTAATAATATATAAATTATCATTTTTTTGGTTTTTGTTTCAAGTCTTGTATTTTACGAGAAAACCGTTCTCCCGTGAAGCTATATGTAAAAAAAAAACACGTTTTTCTAGATGGGCTGTATCGCCGCCATTTTGAGTTTGAGTTTGAGATCTTTTCTCGCTTTTGCGTTTTTTTCCGAACCGTCATGAGGAAATTATGAATCGGCGGATATTTCGACGTTTGATATCACGATCGGTCTGTCACCTGTCACGATCACATTCACCTCGTTGATCAATATATTACTATATATGTAGGTGCCGCTGCACCCCAGCGCCATCACTTCGGGACATTTTCGGGGACGCTTTATTCAGCGCCTTTGCATTGCCGCTGAACCTCCTGGTATCTAGGCTCCATGGTTTGACAGATGCCAGCGCGGGTGATCTGATTTTTAGCGAATCATTCGCTACGTTACCTGTCAACCTATCTGGTTCGAGACTCGTGACAAGCCGCACGATTTGACCGTTCACCTATCGTCTGCTATCGGTCGACGTGCCAAAGACTGAAGCACGCCGAAATTCATGAGATTTACGATTTTTATCGTGCTTATCCATTGAGAGTGCCTGATATTTTCGTTTTCTTAAGAAATTAAAATTAACAAAACCAGCAAATTGTCAATGACCACCAAATTTCAATAAACCGAGCGATTTTTTGTTGCGTATTGAAAAAGATCAACAGCCGAATTTTTATTAAAGAACTCTCAATAATTTGACGCTAAATTTTCAGCGATTGGATGTTTTTCGGATTCCATTTCTCATTCAACCACTCCGTCTTGTATGAGAGTCGGAATGCAAAGTGTGTTCGAGCTGGGTCAAGGAACATGAGGAGAAGCTTTGCATTTTCTCATTAGGGGAGATGAAATCAGTGGTTTCCGACAAAAGAAAATCGATACGACGTTTTTTCAGGATTGAAACAAGATGAGAAGATCTTCTGTACCGCCTGAGATGCAGTTTTTCACGTCCCGATAGGGATTGATTCCGGGAATCCCAAAGCGTTGCCAGTCTATTTGTGATTTCTCTTAAGAATATTAGAATGCCAACGTAGCCTGAAATGTCAAAATTTGCGCACTTTTATAAAAAAAATGTTATTTTGTGGCAATCGTCCGAGTTCAGTTACAGCGATAGACCACTTCTTCGGCTTCGTTTACTGAACCAGAGATAAAATCGATGCAGTTTATAACGAGTATGACGGGGTTATAGTGAAAACTACCCGAATGTACCAATCGAATCGTTGATTTAATCTCTTACACGTACACAAAGGAGTTATCGTCATCGCACTTTATACCTCTGCTTACACGATCCACTCTCCCCGCTCGGGAACGAGATGAAATCAACGACAAACTCGACGGAACGGTTTCGAGAATGTGTTATGGATGCTAGAAAAATGATTGAGAGAATCGATTTCACCGCGGTTCGCTAGGAACTGAGTAGCAATGGTCCGAGCTCCGTTTCGGCGATAGACCATCCACGTCTTGAGCATCCTTTAGTGAACCAGAGATGAAATCGACGCAGTTTATGACAAGTATGACGGGATTATGGTGCAAACTACACGAATGTACCAATCGAGCCGTTGATTTCATCTTTTGCACGTACGCAAAGGAGCTATCGTATTAGCAGCTTATACCTCTGCTTACATGATCTACTCTACCCGATCGGGAACGAGATGAAATCAACGACAAACTCGACGGGACCGTTTCGAGAATGTTTTATGCATGCTCGATTTCATCTCGTTCCCGATCGGGTAGAATGGATCATGTAAGCAGAGGTATAAGCTGCGAATACGATAGCTCGTTTGCGTACGTGCAAAAGATAAAATCAACGGCTCGATTGAGACATGCGTGTAGTTTTCACCATAACCCCGTCATACTCGTCATAAACTGCATCGATTTCATCTCTGGTTGAGTAATCGACGTTGACGACGTGGGTGGTCTATCGCCGAAATTGAGCTCAGACGATTGCCACCCAGTTCCTAGCGAACAGAGGTGAAATCGATTCTCTCAATCATTTTTCTAGCATCCGTAACACATTCTCGAAACCGTCCTGTCGAGTTTGTCATTGATTTCATCTCCTTCCCGATCTGGAAGAGTCGATCATGTAAGCAGAGGTATAAGCTGGAAATACGATAGCTCCTTTGCGTACGTGCAAAAGATGAAATCAACGGCTCGGTTGGTACACTCGTGTAGTTTTCACCATAACCCCCTCATACTCGTCATAAACTGTATCGATTCCATCGCTGGTTCAGTAAACGATGTTCAAGACGTGGATGGTCTATCGCCGAAACGGAGCTCGAACGATTGCCACTCAGTTCCTAGCGAACAGAGGTGAAATCGATTCTGTCAATCATTTTTCTAGCATCCGTAACACATTTTCGAAATCGTCCCGTCGAGTTTGTCGTTGGTTTCATCTCGTTCCTGATCGGGGAGAGTGGATCATGTAAGCAGTGGTGTAAGCTGCGATTATGATAGCTCCTTTGCGTTCATGCAAAAGATGAAACCAACGGCTCGATTGGTACATTTGTGTACTTTTTATCATAACCCCGTCATACTCGTCATAAACTGCATCGATTTCATCTCTGGTTCAGTAAACGATGCTGACGACGTCGATGGTCTATCGCCAAAACGGAGCTCAGACGATTGCCACTCAGTTCCTAGCGAACAGAGATGAAATCGATTCTCTTAATCATTTGTCTAGCATCTATAACACATTCTCGAAACCGTCCCGTCGAGTTTGTCGTTGATTCCATCTCGTTCCCGATCGGGGAGAGTGGATCATGTAAGCAGAGGTAGAAGCTGCGAATACGATAGCTCCTTTGCGTACGTGCAAAAGACGAAATCAACGGCTCGATTGGTACATTCGGGTAGTTTTCACCATAACCGCGTGATACTCGTCATAGATTGCATCGATTTCATCTCTGGTTCAGTAAACGATGCTGACGACGTGGATGGTCTATCGCCGAAACGGAACGCAGACGATTGCCACTTAATTCCTAGCGAACAGAGGTGAAATCGATTCTCTCAATCATTTTTCTAGCATCCATAACGCATTCGCGAAACCGTCCCGTCGAGTTTGTCGTTGATTTCATCTCATTCCCGATCGGGGGGGGGGGGGGGGGGTGGTGGATCATGTAAGCAGAGGTACAAACTGCGAATACAATAGCTCCTTTGCGTACGCGTAAAAGATGAAATCAACGGTTCGATTGGTACATTCGGGTAGTTTTCACCATAACCCCGTCATACTCGTCATAAACTGCATCGATTTCATCTTTGGTTCAGTAAACGAAGCTGAAGACGTGGATGGTCTATCGCTATAACTGAACTCGGACGATTGCCACTAAATAACGTTATTTTGTAAAAGCGCGCAAATTTTGACATTTCAGACTACGTTGGCATTCTAATATTCTCAAGAGAAATCACAAATAGACTGGCAACGCTTTGGGATTTCCGGAATCAATCCCAATCGGGATGTGAAAAATTGCACCTCAGGCGGTACAGAAGGTCTTCTCATCTTGTTTGAAACCTCAAAAAACGTCGTATCGATTTTCCTTTGCCGGAGCCGACTGATTTCGTTTCCCATAATGAGAAAATGCAAAGCTTCTCCTCATGTTCCCTAACCCAGATCGCACACACTTTGCATTGATATTGGTTCAAAAAAAAATCTTTTAGGAGATAAATCCGACTATCATATAAGACGGAGTGGTCGAACGACAAATGGAATCCGAATAACATCCAATCCCCGAAAATTTAGCGTCAAATTATTGACAGTTTGTTAATAAAAATTGGGCTGCTGATTTTTTTCAATATGCAAAATAAAAACGCTCGGTATATCGAAGTTTGATGATCATTGACAATTTGCGGGTTTCGTTAATTTTTTATTTCTGAAAAAAAACGAAAAGAACAGGCACTCTCAATGGATAAGCACGATAAAAATCGTAAATTTCGTGAATTGCGGCGTGCTTCACTCTTTGGCACGCCGACCGATAGCAGACGATAGGTGAAACGTCAAATCGTGCGGCTTGTCACGAGTCTCGAACCGGATAGGTTGACAGGTAACGTAGCGAATGATTCGCTAAACGTCGGATCACGCGCGCTGGCATCTGTCAAACGCTGTGTTTTCGCAGAAGCCTCCTGAGGTCAGCCATGGCTACGTGGCCTTTCGTCTACTCTTCGGCCCTTTTCGATCGTCCATCATGGCGGATTCGAGGGTTCCTTTCGAAGATCGAACGCCTATTTTCTAATGCTTCCCATTTGATGACGCGGTCGAAAAATAAAAAACGGCTCAGTAGAAATGTTCGAAGTAACCTGCTGAACCCGGGATTTCCCGCTGATACACCTATTCTGGATCACCCTGTACATGCTAAATTTTACTGTCTTCAATTTTTACCTTTCTCGTATAATACAATTTTAGTTACGTATTTGAAATTTTCTGTAACGTGAGTTAAAAAAGCTTGCCGCATACGAATTATTATGTTTTTCTCACTTGTCACCACATTGAAGTATATCACGGTAATTTGTACCGTGAAATTCACGATAAAAATTTCTTTTTAATTCTCTTCGTGTATAGGCTCACGGTTGACGAATAGGAAGAAAACTATGAATCTCGGAAAAAATGGAAAAGTGACAGATACATTGATAAAATAATTAGCTAGTTTCGACGGTTTCACAATTGGAAGATACGAAGTCTCGGTTCATAACATGTACAATGCTCTATGGGCCATGTTTGATCACAAGATCCGAACAAATGCAAATTCGCAGTTGATCTACCGTTCACTGAAGTCACATAGTTAGTGTAAATGGCGCGAGGCCGAAGCTGAGAAAACTCTCGACGAATTCTCTCGATAAATATTCACGGTCATGTCTTAGGTAATTTCCAACGAGGAATCCAATGGTGACCTTCAATTTGACCTTGAACCTTATCTTCAAGGTTATTTCAAGGTCAACTTTGTGTTTTTAAATGGAAACCCCTATTTTTGACATCGGCAATCGAAAGAGCGAAAATTTTTACGTTTAAATGTGTCCTCAGATGATTGGTCAGGTGTGACCTTGAAGGTCAGCTGAAGGTCATTTGAACTTAAGAACTTAAGAAAGGCCGGGGTTGGGTCCAGTATTTTCTCAGGTTAAGATCATTCTTGTAGCAATTTTCAACGAGGAATCCAATAGTGACCTTGAACCTCATCTTCAAGGGGAAACCACAATTGTTGACATCGGCAATCGAAAGAGTGGGAAATTTTACGTTGAAAAATATTGATACATTTGATCTCCACAATGTCCTTTATGATTACCCACAAACCCTAAACCCACGAACCCCACCCCAAAACCCACAAACCCCAAATCCCAAACCCACAAAGCTCAAATCCAACAAACCCCAATATTCTACTCGTATGCCAAGTTTTATTTAATGTGGTGGGTTTCACTTGGGTAGGTGTACTTGTTAGTAATGTTTCATAAATCAAGCGTTAAAGCAGCAGCTATTTCAATAAAACAATCTTTTTTATTTCATAAAATCGATTTGTCAATCGACAGGCAATTCGTTTACTATACTAAAAAAATTAATGACGATTGAATACATTTCCGGCTAGAGAAAAGTTCAATCACATTTTTTTTAATGTGTCTGCTACGGCGAACGCTTCGCTTATTGTCCCGATAACCCAACCCAGACCTTTCTTAAGTTCAAATGACCTCCGAGGTCACACCGGACCAATGACCAGAGTACACATTTAAACGTAAAATTTCCCGCACTTTCGATTGCCGATGTCAAAAATAGGGGTTACTATTTAAAAAAAACAAAGTTGGCCTTGAAATAACCTTGAAGATGAGGTTCAAGGTCAAATTGAAGGTCACCATTGGATTCCTTGTTGAAAGTTACCTAAGACCTGACCTTGAATACTTATTTTTTTAACCAACCCTCAGAAATTTCCAGGGGTTTCCATACTTTTTCGCCACCCTGTATATATAAAATCTTCGACTGTGGCTACCACTCCAACCTCCTCAAATTTCGACGAAACCATTTGCATGTCATAGAGTTAAAAAAGTAGGAAATGTTGGCCTGTGTTTTTCGAAAAATCCCGTTGGGCGGGTTCACTACCTCTCTATGATATTTTCGGTGTTCCCATCTGATTTTATTCACTTTTGGATACGTTACTCTTAATCGAAATTTACATGGCATTAATTGATTTTTGCCCGTGGAAAAACATGTCAAGGGGAGTGAAGATTACCGTTGAAGTTGGAAACCCTCAGTGTGATTTTTGTCCAATTCTGATGCGATGACTTGATAGAAATGTAGAAAGGTGAAAAGTTGAAAAAGTCGATAACACCTAAACTATATTTCATGTGAACTGAGGCCATGTGTCACGCCCAAAAATGTAGATGCAGCCTCCCGTCACGATGGTAGTGCAGAGCTCGCAGTTTTTTGCCACGAGTCGCCGCTTACTACCGCCCGATGGCGCAGCGCACGTTTTCTATCCGACCTCGATGCCAGGAGCTACGCTGAAGAGTCGAGGCCCGATAGCCGACGGTTGCTGCCCGTTTTCGTTACGCCGGCCACGTGTAGAAAAAAATTACCTTTTCGCACGCGGTTCCGTCGTAACGAAAACATTAGATGTATGCGTGTGTATCGATCGATAGATACAGATACCTAGTCTTAGGCGACCGTAGTACGCTTCTATGCGTGAAACCAAGTATGAGGCGTGAACTTGCTTTGCGTGCAGTCCGGCAATAATGGTTCCCCGATCATTAATTAATAATTATGTGAATGAACAATTCACATATATAATTATATATACAGGGTGGACCATTTAACGTGGCCACCCGAAATATCACCGTTTCCTTCAGAGTGATGAAAAAAATGTCGGGAGGTAATTTGATTGATATCGAAGGGCTGATCAGTGGTGAAAAATGTATTTTTGTCAAGGTCATAGTTTTTGCGTTCCCAAAGTCATCAATGGTTTTTCAAGTGGCAACATGTTTTTTTTTAATTAAAATGTTGTAGCTAATATTCAGGCGAATGCCACGACCTATGATATCATGACCTTGAATGATATCATGACAATAAGAATATCCGAATAATGTAATTGAATTTTTTGTGCAGAAAATTTATTGGAATAAATTTTCGAAGTGATGGCCATTAACCTCGACATATTTTTGACGACGTCGGATGAAGGATTCTCCTGACCTTCGAATAGTTTCCGGTCTGTTTTTCGGGGTTTTTCCGACTATCGAGAATTGAGCGCATCACTCAATGAAAAAAATTGTCATGTTAATCCATGATAAACTTGGGTAGCAGGAGCTCCATTTTCGTTTTTTTTCAAGTTTCGTACGACTTTTTTTCGAAAACATTTCATTTTTGGCTAAAAAAGACTAATTCTGGAGAATGCAATGTAACTCATGAACTACAAGTTTTAAGAAAAAAAGTCAAAGATGTAAAAAAGTAGAGTAAGTTTATACTGGATAGCCTGGTATTTTTGAACAATTTTCCTGTGAGATTGTTTTTTTCTACTTTTTCGCTCGACACTCTGAGTAGGATGGCTTGACTTTAAAAGTATAGCGTTTAGGACCAAATATCAGGAGAAATTCTTTCAATTTTAGATTATAAATTTGATTGAAGTTTTTCAGAATTTTTTTTTTTCAAAATTTTTTCGACGGAAACTCGTAGAATCGCCCGAAAAATTGATTAGCATATCTCGAAAACTATTGAGCTCGAGACGATATATCAAGAAAGGAAAATGTTGCAGTCTCGTTTTAAATACGTTGACATTTTTTCGAACTTCGTTGTACAAAGTTTTTAAATCACCTAGATCTAAAAGAAAACGTTGTTGAAAAGTTTTTGAAAAAAATCTGAAAAAATGCCAACGTATTCAAAACGAAACACTGCAACATTTTCCTATCTTGATATTTTATCTCTAACTCAATAGTTTTCGAGATACGCCAATCAATTATTCGGACGATTCGCCGAGGTTCGGCCAAAAAAAATTCTGAAAAAAAATTCTGAAAAAATTTAAGCGGATTTAAAATAAAAGATTTTTAAAAATCTCCTGATATTTCGTTTTACGCGCCATACTTTTCGAGTTAAGCCATCCTACGCATCAGAATTTGGAGCGAAAATAGTAAAAAAAAGAAAGGCGATCCAGTATAAACTTACGCAACTTTTAACATATTTCACATTTCCTCATAAACTCTTGGGTTACGTTGCATTTACCTCAATTTGCCTTTTTTAGCAAAAAATGAAATAATTTTACGAAAAAGGTCGTGCGAAACTTGAAAAAAAAAATGAAAATGGAGCTCCTGCTACCCCGTTCAAGTTTGTAATGAATAGACATGACAAATGTTTTCTCCATAAGCCCAATTCTCGATGGTCGAAAAAAAAAACTGAAAAACAGTCACGTATAAAAGTGCGTACCGGGTAAAAAGAAAATGAAAAATATTTCAAAAAAGCAAAACACAGCTGAATTTGTTCCCTTCAAAACGCACTTCGGTAAATTTGGTTATCTTTTGTTTGACGAAGCTATGTAACTTTTAGTGCGGCAAGAAATATCGACTGGTGTATCCAAACTGTTGAGTGGCAGTGTACATCTTGCAAATCCATCCAGATTCAAGAATTATAAACATTTTCAGCAACCGACGTTGCTAGAGGTCCGCTCTACGAAAAAGCGGTGATGTTTTATAATATATTATTTGAATAATACAGCTCCATCGTTTTTCTGACCACGGTCAGAAATTCGATTTCGATCGAACTTTCTAGAAAGCGTTATCGCTAAGAATGTGCTCTGTCAAAACGTAGTGACATTTAACAATTTTATTGAATTGTTCAAACAAATGAGTTTATGATACATTCATCTTCTGAACGACGTGTATCGTCGCTGAATTCGATTTTATCTGAATTCTCTAGGGATCGAAATCGGTAGAGGCTCACTCTATAGAAGAGCGGTAAAATAATTTTATTCCAAATTGTTGAAACAAACAGGCTCGAGCAGTATGTATATTCTTGATGCCGTTCATTTCGATGAAGTCGATAACAGCCAAATTCTCGAGCGAACGAGATAGTTGGAGATTCACTCGCTAAAAAAGTGGTGGAATGTATTGTTTAAACAATTAACAATTCAGCATTTCTTCTCTCCGTCGACTTTTATCGTCGGGAGGTTCTACGAAGTTCAAATCCTCTAGCAATGGAAATCGCTACAGATTCGCTCTATAGAAGAGCGATAGAATAATACTATTTTAAATTGTTTGAAACAAAAAGGTTTGACGCGATTAATTTTTCGACCGACAGCCATCGGTGGAAACCTGATTACGGTCGAAGTTTCTAGCAAACGGCATTGCTAGAGACTCGTCCGTAGAAGGGTGGTCACATTATAACATTATGGGTTTCAATTTAATTGTTTAAATAACCGCTCGAGCTTATTTGTTTAAATTAATTCATACAAATAAGCTCCAGCGTTATTTATTTTCTCGATGCCGTTTATCGTCGATGAATTCGATTTTTGCCAAATTCTCGAGCGAACAAGATCGCTGAAGATTCACTCGCTAAAATAGTGGTGAAATTTATTGTACACACAATAAACAATTCGGCATTCCAACTATCCGTCGAATGTTCTACGAGGGTTGAATTCTCTAGCAAAAAGGATCGCTAGAGATTCGCTCTACATATGAGCGGTAGAATTTTGCGTTTTTAAACTGTTTGAACAAATAGACTCGACTCGAACAATTTTTTCGACGATGGGGCCCTCCAGCCCGGTAAGCCGGTGACCTTCTCCAGAAAAAAAATCGATCCGAAACAGTTGAAGTTACATAATCTCATAATTTTATTCAAGTTTCACCCAAGCAAGCATAACGAAATGATTTGATAAAACTTGAACTATTTCCTTTGTCGTAATTTGTATAAAAAGTAGCTTCTGTATAGCTATTTGTATAAAAAAACTTCACTAACCTACCTTAAATTGATTCTCAAATTCCGCAATTGAGTGAACGGTGGGCAAAAGCAATATATTACATTTGCCGGTCAATACATAATCAGAAGAATACTGGAAGATCAACATTCACTATCTGGTAGAAGATAATATCATTGTCAATCTAAAACGCCGATTTGAGAATCTACCGTTGGCTCATACAGTTGACGAGTTTTTAAAACTGAATATAAAGAACGAAGAGGATTTCTTCAATAATTTTAGACAAATATTAATAATTCATACATAAGACTTAGAAGCTAGACCGATGGTCATGACAAAATATGGAAAAAATACTTCAATTAAGGCGTCGTACACATTTAATCGGGAAAAAACTAAGTTTGTTATGGCGTTTAGCCGTCGGGGTGAAGTACGAGGGGAGCGCCCTATGCTTATGCACGGAGCCGATTGACTATTATCAACTGTTAGCTTTCAAATAATCGTCATATTAAACGTGCCTTTTCAAACTATTTTTCGACATCTATTTGTAAAAATATGCATTTTTGAACATTCGTTGATTATATTAAGTGTTTCCATTACTTTGGATAATTATTTTCTATAACTTTTTCTCGCTCAATTAACGCAAAACGAATTGGCAACGTCGTAAATCGTGATATATCATAATGCCCAGGTTGGCAGAAGTGTTGTGAAGTTAGACCCATTTGCGCCCCGTTCGTAACCTCGATATCGGCCCAAGGAGCTGTCAAAAATGAATATCGGTCCGAAGAAAAAAAGATTCCGCTGGAAAGAAAAAGTGTGTAGTAAAGCTGTCTATAATCTCGAAGAAATCAAAAACTTAAATAAGTTTCCGAACCGAAGTGCTGGTCTAGTGGTCGGTGTGCTTGCCTCTGAAATCAGCACCTCGAGAGGTCGCGGGTTCGAAACGCCGTCTCGTAGTTTCGGAGAAAAAAAAAACACGGGCGTGACGTAGCTCGAGTTCTGCGCGGATATCGCGCACACGGAACGGTACGTGTGTGTGTCATGTGTGTATTCCTGTAGCCTGTGAGCTCTGTAGCCTGTCAATCTGGTAGTATTTTTTGTTTCCATATGCCTTATTCATGTTCTTGCCTATATGATAATTGGATTAAAACGTATCCTGTCTCGGCAATGTTTTTACCTACCCTTGGGATTTGAACCTTCGTCTTCTAATTCTACAGCTGAACGCGCTACCTACTTAGCCATTTTAACACCTGTGTAAACTTTCTTTGTTTCTTTGCCTATTTGTGTCATTCTTGATTTTTATCCATATGCATATCGCCGTCATATTGCGCTCATCGACCGTATCACTGAGAAACATGTATATCGCCGTTATAAGATGTATCACTGAAAAACACGCATATCGCCGTCATATTGCGCTCATCGAATGTGTCGCTGAAAACATGCATAACGCCGTCATAGAATGTGTCACTGAAAAACATGCATATCGCTGTCATATTGTGCCCGTGGGACATATCACTGACAAATATACATTTCGCCGTCATATTGCGCCCATCGAATGCATCACTCAGAAATATGTATATCGCCGTCATATTGCTTGCATGGCATGTCTACGACCAGTGCTATCTCAGTGAATTCACCAACAAAAGTCATTGGATGACTTCCATATGATGTCAGTCTGCAAATATTCATTGTAAAATTCAAATTTGCAGTCTTATGAGTTTATCTTGTAGTCAATGGATGATGCATTTTGAAACGACAAATTTAAGTCACGATATATCTCAAATTCATGATACTGAATGAGCTCACGAAATGTCTTTATCAAGATAAACGAAATTGCGTTCATGTTAAGTAACATCATAAGAACAATTAATGCTACCAGGCAGTGAATACACGACAAAATGTCTACACATGACTTCAATGTGACGTAAAAATTTGCGGTTATTAATTGCGGTTGAGCACAGCGATATTAATTCGACGTGCTCTAAACGTACGATTCATTGGTAAACGACATATTGAGATCGAAATGTTTTGTACATTCATAATACTAAATTAGTCCATGGCTTTGCATCGCGATATGTAGTCAATATGCTGTAAAATTTGCTCCATCAATTGTGTGCACGGCGTGATGATCATGACTGTCTATCTGGGTATACTTTAACTGTATATTTTATTATACAAAACGATTTTGTAAAATTCATTCATCACCAAAATGACGCGGCTGTGGCAGAGTGTTACAGCAAGGTTACCGCGGGAGTTGCAAATAGGCGTGCAGTCTAGGTTCCTATAGACTTGGATTTGAAATAAACTTAAACATTTTTAGCGTTCCGTACCCAAAGGGCAAAACGGAACCCTATTAACCCCTCAGCAGTCAGTCGAAAATGAGTTTTCGTGCCATTTTTTGTTGGAAAAAAATTCATAGATTTATCGTATAATTTCGGTACTACGGTTTTTGAGGTTGCTGAAATCGAATCTGAAATCAGATTTTCAAAATTCTATATGGCAGATCCAATATGGCGGACGCGAATTCGAAAAATGGTTGGATTCCGACGACACCAAGTATCTTCAGTTTTGATTTGATTGCGCGCCTAAATTCAAGAAAATATCTAACATAATATAAAAAATAATATCAACAATATAAATATCTAGCGAGACATTTTTTTCTCTTTTATTATGTTTTATTTGCAAAGATTGTGGTAACGATCCACTGTGCGTGGTACCTTGCTTCCAAAAGTCTCACGTATGATGGTGTTGTCAGGTAAAATACCGAAATTCTTTTTCATGTATTGTCCAAGCACAAAACTGAAGATTATAAATAGTTAAATACAAAAATCGTAAGAACACAAAAAATGATAGAAAAAAATGGATACAGAATACAAAAAAAAAAACAAAAATATGATTAAAATAAAAATCGAAATAAAAATAATAAAGAATTGAAAATACAAAAAAAAAATTAAAAGTGCGAAAATACAAACAAAATTAGAAAACGAAAAATATGAAGAAAAAAATTAAAAACATGAAGAGTAAAAACATTTTTAAAATACGAAAATCACAACTAAAAATTAAAATATAAAAAGCCCAAACAAATTTTTTAATACCTAAGGTACAACGAAAAATACAAAATCGGAGTTAACAACCGCCACGTCCTCGATTCGTGACTCTGGGTTCGGCAGAGAGCGGGATATAAAACCAAACAAATATGCTTCTACATTTTTTACTATGGATAATTTATCATAAATGGTTTACTAAATTTTTATTCGTCATAATGTATCCAAGCTTCGGATACTTAGAGTCACACAAGAGATACACAAGAGATTACAAGAGATTAGAGATACACAAACATCTAATAATACAAATTTTTTTTTCGAAATCAAACTACTTTTCGCATTTTCTCCAGACAAATTGGATTCGCCATTTTGAATTTTAGAAATCCGATCTCACATTCGAATTCAGCGATCTTAAGAACCATAATATATTCACATTCGTCGGAAACAAACAATTTTTTGAATTTGCGTCCGCCATATTCAATCTGTCATTTTGAATTTTGGAAATCCGATTTCAGATTCGGATTCGGCAACCTCGAAAACCACAAGGTACTTACTTTCGTCGGAATCGAACTATTTTTAGAATTTGCATTCGCCACGTTGGATCCGTCCTTTCGAATTTTGGAGATCCGATTTCAGATTCGGATTCGTCGACCTCAAAAACAATAATTTACCAAATTACAGTCAAATTGATGTAGTAAAAACATGTATTTTTAAGAATGCCCACATATGTGTCATGACACAAGTTTGTCACTGCAGTCAAGGGGTTAAAAATATTAGAATACCAGCGTAGTCTGAAATGTCAAACTTTGTGAAACTTTATCAAAGAATGTTATTTATTTACTCATTTCACTTGTGGTCAGAGCGAGTGGACAATTCAGACAGTGCTGCAAGCTGTGAGTACGACGCATTGTTTAAGTGATACCGATGAAATCAACATTGACGTTTCCGGGCTTTCAACGTCGTTCGACCGTCCCCGTCATGGCAAGCGTCGATTTCATCTTCGATCAAGCTCGATTCCGGAGAAGGGCATGGTGCGTCGTTGAAACGCAGCTTGAGCGACCACCAGCTCGCACCAAGCGGTCAAAGATGAAATCGATGCTCCGAATGCTTTTCGGAGCCTCTATCTGACATACCTGAAATGATTCACCCAAATTCGTTCGCGATTTCAACTTATTTCTGGTAAGAGCGAGCGGACAAGTCGTGCCGTGCTGCAAGCTGCCAGTATGACGACTACTCGCACTAAGCGATCAAAGATGAAATCGATGCTCGGCAATAAACGAAACCCTGAGAACGGTAGGTACGTCTGTCGGAATCATTCACATAACTCTCGACCGCGGGGGCACTCAAAGCCTCGACCCCAATTTCACTCATTGCCCTTTTTACCCTCATCCCGTGGTATTGCGCTAGGGAACAAGGAGGAAAACAAAAGTCTATGTATATTCCTTCCAGATGCCTTTGCTAATAAGCCCAGCGGTTGATACGACGCTTAAAATACAAAACAATATCTATACTGTCGCGGAAGTCATTTATGCAGGCGGTAGGAACGGAGAATGTTATGTCTTCCCGAGCTTTTTTTCTTAATCATGCACGCCAAGTCGTTGCACAGCATTCCTAGTGTACTTGTGTGGCATATACGGTGTACTGTTATTTTTTTTACACTTCCATCTGTACAGGGATCTTCCCCCTTGATACATAACCCCATATTCCAGTTTTTCCATATATCCCCACCTTGCGGCCGCAGCCGACTTCCCCCTCTGTATCGCATTCACCATGCATTTCTGCTTTGGGTATAGGGAAACTGCGGAGAACCTATACCAATACAGCCGGTCCCGAGTTCGCTTCACAGTCTCGGAGCTAGTCGCGTTTCGTCGAGAAATAACTCACAGGCTACAGTGACACTCGCACGACACACACACGTACCGGTCCGTGTGCGCGACACGCGTGTAGAACTGGAGCTACGTCACGCCTGTGTTTTTATTTCTCTCCGAAACTACGAGACGGTGATTCGAATCCCTTATGATCCCTTATGAGTGCTCCCGTTGAAGTCATATTTGCATCACATGATGATTCACAATAATACATCCAAATGAAGCAAAGTTGTTCTCACGCGAATATGCATGCAGTGAATTCATCAGACTAGCAAATTTGGCTCACGAATATCTAACAATAAGTGAGTGCATATGGGGCTCATATGGGTGTCACGGCGTGAAGAAACTGTAGTGCTCATACGGAGCTCATATTAGCGGCATGGCGTGACGGAACTATGCTGTGGTCATACGGTGCTCCTATTAGCGGCATGGCGTCACGTAAATATGCTGTGGTCATACGGTGCTTATATTGGCGGCATGGCGTAACGTAAATATGCTGTACTCATACGGAGCTCATATTAGCGGCATGGCGTGACGTAAATATGCTGTACTCATACGGAGGTCATATTAGCGGCATGGCGTGACGTAACTATGCTGTGCTTATATGGAGCTCATTTGAGTGTCATAGCGTGAAAAATAAAAAAAATCCAAAAATATTGATAAAAAAAATCTGGTAGGTTTTTTATTATCCCCCTACGCTTTATTGATGTTCCTGCCTATATGATAAATGGATTAAAAACGTATTCTGCCTAGTTAAATTTTGTACCTACCTACGGTTTGAACCACGTCTTCTAAATCGAGAGCCTAGCGCGCTACCTACCTCGCCATTCTAACACTTGTACAAATTTCCTTTGTGTCTGCTTATTTGTACCATTCTGGATTTGGATGAATATCGCCATCATATTGCGCTTATTGGATGTCACTGATGAATATACATATCGCCGTCTTATTGCGCTCGTCGAATGCATCACTTACAAGGAGACGACAGAGCCTGGATGTCGCGAATCGGGTTCTCCTTTCGGCTGGTGAAAGTTGAAGACCTCCGAATTAACGTCGTTTTTTATTTTTGTTCCAATAGACCTTAGTTGCTGAGATATCGCGATTTGAAAATTTGGGAGTTTCGGCTCGCGCGTAGAGTACGTTGAGCGTTGACACTTGAGACAAGAGCCACCGTAGGTAATACGGTAAGACGACGGACTGGTACTCTGAAAGTTCACGGTTCGCGTCCCCATGCTTTTTTTTTAATTTTTTTTTTTTTTAATCTCTCATAAGACTTTGCTTGGGCAGGTAAAGAAGTCAATTCGAAAATATGTATTACTAGTTTAATTCATCTATTATATTAAAATAACTAATCCAATAATGAAGTCACAATTACATAGCAAAATAATATTGTATAACAAATAATTAATCTAATAATCAAGTCACAATTACAAAGCAAAATAATATTATATAACAAATAATTAATCTATTAATCACGTCACAATGAGAAAGCAAAATAATGTGGTATAAAAAATAAATAATTAATCTAATTCACACTTGCAAATTTCGCGGCAGGTAATTATTCTGATTCTTCTTCTATCAGATCAGTATGTTGACAAATTGGAGGGTGGAAACCATAGTAAAAGCAAGGGTAGCACAAAGGCTTACGACACCACGAACATGAAATGAACGTAATACCACGGCAACCATATTAAACCTTATAAATTCTATCAGGAAAGCATATTTGAAGATATAGACTTCAAATATGCTTTCCTGTGAATTAGATTAATTATTTATTTTTTA
This sequence comes from Ophion slaviceki, assembly GCA_944452715.1. NCBI lineage: Eukaryota > Metazoa > Arthropoda > Insecta > Hymenoptera > Ichneumonidae > Ophion > Ophion slaviceki. The sequence goes on from OX101786.1 coordinate 54,072,524, forward strand.
TACCATATTATTTTGCTTTGTAATTGTGACTTCATTATTGGGTTAATTATTTTAATATAATAGACAAATAAAACTAGTAAAACATATTTTCGAATTTTCTTATTTACCTGCACATGTAAAGTCTTATGAGACATTATAAAATTTAAAAAAAAATTGAATTAAAAAAAAGCATAGGGACGCGAACCGTGAACTTTTAGAGTGCCGGTCTATCGTCTTACCGTATTAGCTACGGCCGCTCTTGTCTCAAGTGTCAACGCTCAACGTACTCTAGGCACGAGACGAAACTCCCAAATTTTCAAATCGCGATATCTCAGTAACTAAGGCTTATTGGAACAAAAATCAAAAGCGACGTTAATTCGGAGGTCTTCAACTTTCACCACGTGAAAGGCGAACCCGATTTGCGACATCCAGGCTCTGCCTTCTCCTTGTTAGAAATATGCATATTACCGTCATAGGATGTATCACAGAAACACGCATATCGCCGTCATATTGCGCTCATGGGATGTATCACTGAGAAATATGCATATCGCCGTCATATTGCGCTCACCGAATGTATCACTGAAAACATGCATATTGCCATTATGGAATGTAATACTGAGAAACATGCATATCGCCATCATATTGTGCTCCTGGGATGTATCACTGACAAAATATACATATCGCCGTCATATTGCGCTCAACGAATGTATCACTTAGAAACATGCATATCACAGTCATAGGATGTATCACTGAGAAACATGCATATCGCCGTCATGTTGCGCCTATCGAATGTATCACTGACAAACATGCATATCGCCGTCATATTGCTTGCATGGCATGTCTACTACCAGTGCTAACCCAGTGAATTCATCAACACAGTCATTGGATGACTTCCATATGACGTAAAATTTGCAGATATTAATTGTGGACACTTGAGCACAGCGATATGAGTTCAACGTGCTTCAAACGTACGATGCATTTGTAAACGACATATTGAGATCAAAATGCTTTGTTCATTCACTATACTAAATGAGTTCACGGCTTTGCATCATGACATGTAGTCAATATGCTGTAAAATTTGCTTCATCAATTGTATGCACGGCGTGATGATCACGACTGTCTATCTGGGATACCTTTTTTCATAAAGAAACCGCAACGAGCCGATAGCGTAATGGTAGCGTGCGTCCGTCAGATCATAGAGTGAGCTAGATTAGATAGGTTCGAGGCTAGGTATTGACAGAAAAAAAATGTTCGCGGGAATTTGTTTCAGAACAACTGGAAACCATTAGATAAAGTAGCATTGGGATCTGTCATATGGGCGGAGCCTAAAAAACATGGCGGCGATAAGAGGCTCGTCAAACGTGAACAGTCGTGTAGTTTAGTGCAAATTTTGGTGATATTATGATAAGTATCAGTGCAATTTGTGACTGGGCCGGTACCAATCGGAAACAACGCAATATTGTAAAAGGCGAACGTATTTTGAAGGCAGGGCACATTTTAATATGCGATAAAATGAGCGGCGTTTGCGACACCGGTACTGTCACACACTGCAGTAAGCACACTTCCGTGTCTGAATTCACTTTTTTAATTTTCAAGGCTGTCAGCAAAACCTCTAATTGATCGTTTTTTTTTTACATTTCCGAAATAATTTTTCACGTACTCGAAGCGTTTTCCTGCAATAGGAAACTTGTGGAAACGGACTTCTAACTCCTTACTCGAAGTGCTTTCGCAATCTTTCACAGCACATTTAATGTTCTTTGGGTAGTTTTTACGCGGAGAAAACTTCGCGCATTGTTTTTACACGGATTTTATGTTTTCAATTGAAACTTAATACTTTTATTGCACGGCTACGTACAATTGCTATTGAAGGCTTTGCCCCGAATATACTTTGCTTTTCTGCCACCAAATGCCATATCGCCATTTGACAGATCACATATTGGAATCTGTCTTGGGAATAAACCGTCAGTGGCGGAAACTGCTTTTATATATTCCTTCTAGAATGTATGCTTACGTGACGCTATATGTATTATTCCTAAGCATCCACAAGTACACACAAAAAGTGTGTTGCAGAAATCAAAATGCGTGGAAGCGTGTAGAAAGTCACATAAAGGTAAACTGAATAATGTATGAAAATAACCCGCTTCAAGTGTGTTGATTTGGGCATCAATACATTTTAAACCCGCGAAATCGGCGACAAGCATTTATACGCCTAAAGTATATCAAGACTACACGTTTTAGATGGTTTCAAACACGTTTAAAGCGTGTTGCAACAATACTTATAAAATGTGTCGTTACAACATTAACACATGAGTTGCCGTGTTGAAAACGGCGACAAGATTGAACACGTGAAACGTGTTAAAACAAGTTTGTTTTTTACAGTGTAAAGGTATTCCGTGTATGGAAAAATTTTTTTATACACTTCTCCGACCTCGTAATGTTATATTATTGCCATGTTAACCCGCATTAGAACAGGGGTTTCCAAACTTTTTACAACGCCCCCTTCCGGCGAAAATCATATATCGTGACTTTGGAAGCACTTTGGAAACCAATGCATTAGAGGGACAACATTTTTCAGCCATGATCTCTTACATATGACGAATTTTCTACCCCATGGTGCACACCCCTTTTTAAATATTTAAGGTACAAAAGCGGTTATACAGAAATATGACCACGACAATTCGAGAGTTCGATATTTGCGGTGAATTTACTATAATTACTTGTGCATGATGTAAGAAATCTCTTTGCTCCAAACACTTCATTCATAAGTTAGCACACTTTCTAATAAGGGGATAGAGAAAAAGGAGCAGCGTATTATACAATTAATCCCACTCCTTATTTCCGCACGTTTTCTTAAGGGGAGGGTAGGGGTTTCAGCGTGAAAAAAAACACTTTTTTGCGATTTTTTTTCATCTGTATGGATAGAGTAAATTTATTGAACCTTTTGTACGTTGTTAAGTGTCATTTCAAGAACATTTCGTGAAATTTGTACGGGAAAATATCCACAAACAAGCCGGTGACAAAGCTTTTCCAAGAACGCCTTTGGAAAAACACGATTTGCGGTGTTCACTGTATCTCAGCTAGAGATTATCTGAAATCAAGTACCATTAAAATTTTGTCGAAGTATCATCAAATCCTCCCCCCAACGGTCTTTGACAATTTTTTTGTCATTTCTAAATTTTTGGTGGTCATGTAAAGTGAAAAGTGCTATTTTTCACGAAAAATTCCGCCATTTTGGGGGTGGAAAACCCCCTCAATGTAAAAAAATCTCAAACTAACCGTTGGGGGGAGGTATTTTATATGTAGAAAGCGTGTACCAGGTTTGAAATAAATCGGTCATGTAGTTTTCAAATGGCAGTGAACACGGACTTTGAAACAGTGGTTTCGAAAAAAACGCGGCACCGGCTTGTTTGTGGATATTTTCGCGTACAAATTTCACGGAATGTTCTTGAAATAACACTCAACAATGTACAAAAGTTTTCAATAAATGTACTCTATCCATATAGATGAAAAAAATCGCCATAAAGTGTTTTTTTTTCACGCTTAAACCCCTACCCTGCCTTTAATATCAAGTGTGGATTTTCCTATGTAGGGCCCGGCGGGACAAAAATATCATATTTCATAAATATTTATTTGAATAATCGAATGGGTGTATATAGGGACATGGATTTAACTGAGTATCGCAAAATGGGCCTTCTTGGACCGATATTAGCAAAACAAAAAACAAGGGCGATTTCAACCCATTTATTCCAATATATCGAAAAAAACGCGTATCCACTATTTTTTAAGCTTATACACATGTACTAATTCACATCCCAATTGAATAAAAACTTTCGTAGTTATACATTTAAATATTGCATTCTCGCTATAAGCGATATGTTTGATGTTATTTGCATCGTTCTCATCACACATGTATAGCGCTTAAAAAATTAAACATTTTGGCTATTTGAAATTTGATGGTATCACGTTTCCTTGAAAAGTTATTTCCGAAAAACCCCGATTTCCAAGGGCGCGTTTTACCCCATGGGTACGAGGTTCTGCCGTCCGAAAAAAATTCGAAGTACTTAGCACGGTTTCCGTGTGAGAGGTCATTCATGCGCGTTGCCGTTTTTTTTCTGCACGGCATCAACGAATTCAAAACTAGTTTCTTTTAGCGCCGATTTGATCTTTGATAACAAAAAAATCCCACGGGTCTCGATCCGGTCAGTAGAGTGGCTAATCCAATATAGGAATCCCATGCTTCAGCAAAAACCTCTGGATAGTCAGCGCTCTGTGTGCTCGTACGTTGTCCTGCTAAAGAATGCTCTTCCACATTCCGGGTATTTGTTTTGCGCTCACGAAGGGCCGTCAAAACTTTCTTCCAGTGCTCGTAGTTAACAGCTTGACTTTCATGTGCTAAACTAATGTGAACTGACCCTCAGATATAAGAAAAACGATTACCATGGCTTTCAATTTGGAATTAATCATCCGTGTTTTCGTTTGTCTCGGTGGACTGGGACTGTTCCAATGCATAGTTACGCGTTGTTTCAGAGTCGTATTGAAAAAATCACGAATGATCGTAAGTTATGACGTTTTATAGAACGTTCGAATCGTTTTTAATGTTTGCACGGCAGTCAGCATAAATATTTATTCGAGTTTCCTTATGCTCAAGGCTGAACACGTTCGGCACCATTTTCCATGTGTAAACTATCATTAAAAATGTATTGAGTAGTTTTTTTGCCGATGTAAACTAAGGTAATAACTTTCACGAACCCGTATATTTACCAATTAATTGATTTTCGTCTATTATCAAGTAAAAAATACATTCCAGTATACTGGTAAAATTTCAAGCCAAGTTACCGAACTTGTAACGAGAAATTCCAACTCTGAAAATCATCTCATTTACGCGACACTTTATGGAGATGACATTCTGGCCACATTTCTATCTAATAATTTATACACTAAATAACTCTAGATGCCTAATATAAACTGCTCACGCGTGTAAAAAGATCTAAAAATTCCCTAACGACATTAAAAACCGGGGGTCACCGAATGTTTAAAGAAAATATTAAAATTGAATTTAGAAGTATGTGACTAGCAGAAGAATTTGCGTAGCTGCGACTTCTCAGAGAATCTGTAAAAATGTGCAAATCTACTAATATTGAGCGAAATTTTTTATCTCAATCCGTCGTTGGGTATAATAATTGATTGTGACTTATTTTTTTCAACCGCCAATGTAATTTACCAATGATTCAGAAGGGTCCTTCTTATGGCCCCACAAAATACGGCCTTCCGCGAAAGAAATACCTTAAGTTGGCAATGGTTCGAATGCTCAAACATCGATTCTTTCGAACACTTTTACGCTTTTTTCGATGTTACCGTCTGTTTTTGATATGCGAGGACGGTGGGGAAAGCCGATCATCTTATAATTATCTTAAATACTTCAAACCAATTATACTTTCAAGTGTGAGATAAAAACTTATCACCATAAGCGTTCTTCAACAAATTGTAAATTTCCGTAGCGGATTTTCCAAGTGTACCATGCCTGCACATTGACCTGTCGCTCTCCTTTCACACTCAACATAATTCCGGCCGAGCTCAGGTACATGGTCCGCTTGAAATTTGAACGGTAGGGGGAGAAAAAGAACACAGATCGATATCCGGCCTTGTCAATTGTTGCCTAGGTAAGCGGATAAAAAATCAGCATAAAAAATGAGAATGGGAATAATTCACACCTTATACAGGTTTTGCAAAAAAAAACACAAAATTCTGAACTTTCTCCATTTGATGCTTTCCCATACAATTGAGTTCATAAAACAGTGAAGAATATATATATCATATGATAAAAAATTAGCAGCTTTCAACTCTTCCTATACATTTTTATCAATCGAACCCGTCGGAATGAAATAAAATCCATTTTTTATTATTCGTCATAAGCATTATTCTTCAGTTGGGTTCAATTGAGTAACTAGAAATAACAAATTTACTAAGTAACTAGAAATAAGCGAATCTGAAAAAATATCCCACTGAAAATCGAACTAAGTAAACTCACCGCTTTGCAGTTTTTTCCACGAATTAAAAAATGTGTCATTTATATTTCGATAAAGAATGAATTACATATCCCAGCATGTACAAAATAAGATTGTACCCTTATATGATACAGCAAATGGTATCATATAAGGGTAATGCGTCATGCCTTTTCGATAAACGCAAAAATATCTATTTTTTAGCTCTCTCTGATACAATTGGGTTTGTTTAAATATAAAGAGAAGTTTTTATGCGACAAAATTTGTTTAGCTCTCAACTTTTATATACTTCCATTGGTTTACCCCGTCAGCATTGAACAAAGTTAACTTTTTATTATTCGGCATAAGCATAATTATCCACGTAGTTTCAATAATACATGTTAACCTAGTAATATGCGAAACGGGAAAAATCGCACTGAAGGTGTTGTCTTCACCCCTCGGACTCAAAACTTCGAACTTCACCCCTCAAAATTATTTTTCCGCCGATAAAAGAAATACGTGTCATTGAGATTTCGACGAATAATAACATATCCAAAATCCAACAAAAGCGGGGGGTGGGGGGGAGGGGGTTGTCCGGAAACGGTTTTCTTGTAGTTGCGGGAAATACGTATTCCAAAACTACAAACTCAGTTGGAAAGTTGACTTTTAGTACTAGCACATTTGGTTTAGTACTAGCATATTTGGTCATGAAAGTCGGCCATGAAATTTGAATACTGGGGTTACACGATTTCATGATTTTGTTCTAGATCATCATCTAGGATAGTATGCGGGGCCTCAGGAGGTTAAGAACACCGATCGGTTATTGAGGAAAAACTTTACACTATTCACAAGAAACAGTGTAAAGTTTTATAGATTTTCATATTTCTTTTCTCAAAGACGGTGTAGCGGTACTTTGAAGTTGAACTTTCAATGAGCATATCTACGCTATAAAAAAATACTATCCTTTGGCATTGATCGGTGAAATACTCGGTATCCTCCGATTCCAGTTGTATTAAAATGATCATTATAAACTATTTCTACCAGCTCGTATGCTCATCTCCGCACAGTTCGGGTTTTAATCGTCCGGGATTGAACGGATATTTCCATAGGCGTTGTTTTCATGGACCATATTCGATAATCCTTCAAAGCCCGACAAATAATTATCTCTAATTGTTCTGGGCGTATGAAAATTGTTCCATGTCGAACTATAACGCGTGCTTTCATTTTAGACGGCGTGGAGAGGATCAAAGAAGCTCATTCTGGATCAAGCGGTAATACCAACAGTATCGCTAATGGGAGCAATAATCACGCGTCTCGTCAGCAATATAATCAACATAACAAGATATCAAAGCGCGCTAAACCGCTGGATTCGTCAGAATATGATTACTATTACGAGGATGTTGACGAGAGAAATAATCCAACGAACGAAGGTCCTGCAATTCCGCCAGGATTCCTCAGTCCTTCGGTACGAGAATATCTCGATCTCGGTAAATCTATACCCGGTGAGTAAACATGATCAGTGATGCGATCAACCACGACTGACATTGGGATAAGGGAAAAAAACTTCAAAACGGCTGAAGAAGTTTGGAATACAGCTACGTTTTGTACTTTGGTTTCTTATTTCTATTGCATTCATTTGATTCTGTTACTTTCTCTTCTATGCTGTATTTTGCCTTGTCCTTTGTGACTCTTCTTGCTGCACAGTTTGGTCGAGTGTATACCGTGAGTGAGATTGCTATAAACCCGCTGAAAGAAACTTATCTATTGTTAACTCGTGGCTACTAGCGGTGCGTTGAGAAAGGACCTAAGGGATTTGGGAAATGTACACAGACCTAGGTCGACACCATCGCTATCGAAGTTTCCACCTGATCTTTTTACGGCGTTTACTCTTTCAGTCTCCAACATGTACGCATTGTCGTATCGACATTTTTGCGCGTATTCTACATTTACCGGAGAAACGTTCGGGTGCGTGTGGAGTATTTGCATTCTCAGCCGAGTATGCTCGTATCTCACAAGCGGAAACGCACGTGTATACTTCCAATATCTACAGACTCAAGCACCTGCGCCTTAGTATATGGAGTGTATAACACAGGCTTTCGAGTTTTCTACTTGCGTGGAATAGAGCTTCGATACATCTATCTATATTTATATCTCATATAAATAGATAGTATGCATGCATTTTTACTCAAATTAGCCTTCGTACGAGATTCTTTTCAAATTCAAGGTACACGATTTGTGTGCGTGACGGAAGGCATACGTCTCATGACCGACGTAAGCCTGAAAAATGCTGACTCTTGGAAATGAAGGGGAAAAATGGGTACTTGGCAAGAATATCGAGACAGGCTCTCATACTGTAAAGCTTTTCTTGGCGGAGTAGCTGTGGGGTCAGAGCAGACCATTCCGAATAGCAGGAGGGGGAGAACATTTTCAAATAAATGTTACTTTGTACGGATAAAGTTGGATGTGATGAATCTAAGCTCTTTTCCCTCTTTGCAATACGGGGATAAGGAGTCCACTTATGCGAGTACGGAGAAAACGAATTTTTCGAAAGCTCAGTGATCCTGAATGCATTACCTCCAAGCATTAAAATTGAAAAGTTTGGTGAGTGTGGCGTCAACATCGAGGTATGTGTGTTGAGTTTCCGAAATTGGCGAAATATTTTGAAATGCAAAGAATTTCATTTGTTCTCCCAAATTTTAGTTCTAAATTTCGTGATGCAAATTTAACATTTACAGATGTAATGTCACTTCGAAGCTCAAGATCGTTGGTAGTAATATGCAATATTAAGCGAATTTCAATATATTGAACTGGCATATTTTATAAGAAGAGTTTTATGCCCTTATCGTCAAGGGGGCCTTCTAGCAAGATAGAGAGCTTTAAGGCAGAGTCCTGGTTTAGAGGGTAGAAAATCGTTTTTTCTTCTTCTTTAGTTAATATTTAAACTGTGGGAGGATATGATCCTAAAGTTTTAAAAGTCAATTCAGAGAATTTTGGAAGGTACAGATCCGAGAACAGGGAAGCGTCGAGCAGGTATACGAACGCCTCGTCGTGACATTCAATTGCATATGGAGGAACATACTCTTCCGATTTATAAAGATCCCTCCAGCGACGACATTTTATCGAGATGTTTATACAGACACACGCACAACTCCAACGAGAGTTTTAATTCAACAGTATGGCGCATAGCTCTAAAACACTTGAATTCGAGCGTTAAAATTGAAGAGCGACGCGAAAGGAATCACGCGGGAGGACCAACGCTCAAGTTGTGGCACTAAGGAGGCTCGTACTGCTTGTAGATTCGAAAAAATGTAGGAAAACGAGTTTAAAAAAAACTGCAGGACTGTTGTATGGACGAGGCATATATGATTAGCACTGAATGCCTGTAAATTACCAATAATTGTGATATTTTCCGATCGAGAACTTTAGAGCGCGTTTTGTCGATATCCTGTTTTTATGATTTTTTCAAAATGGCGGGCGTGATAACACAAAAAACTTTTGGACTTAACGACCTTTGGGTCGTTACCAAAGTTCATTCGCTAGAGTATTGGAAACTATCATAAATCAACTAAAAACATTGGTAGAAGTCATTTTATACAGTTTTTAATACACCAATAAAGAAGAAAAACTGATAAAAATCGTCACTTTTTGAAATTGATATAATTTCACGGTTTTGTCGGGTTTTTTTTTCTAGTTCACTTATAATAAAAATATATGTGAATTAAAAATAATTTGGGTTTTCACGTTTCAGACAAGAATTACGCACTCCACCTCCAATTTATGACTCCAGTGGCTAGACGCTTCAATGGTTAGCTAATAACTCAGCCATTTTGCGACAATTTGATAATAAACATTTTTTTCTTGTACCTTTTAATTGTGTGTTAAAATACACTAAAAAGTTAAAGAAGTGTCGTTGTTGGTCTCCGCAACAAAAAATCGCCGATATGACCTTTATTAGCCCCCCAAACCAGGACACTGCCTCGGGGCAGATTAATTTAAAAACAACTTGTGGATCGTTGCGGACTAAACAAAAAGTTCAATTTACACGATAGTCCGAGAGTGTCGAAAGAAATATTGAAAGTTCACCTTGATCGAAAAGACTTTATTGCCGGTACTACAAACATATCCGAAAATACGTGTCTACGTAAATAAATATTTGCAAATATAGTAGAACTATACAGTGGACAAATCATGGTGTAGGTCAGGGATTAAAATAAAGGGTGCAATACTCTCAATCTCAAACTGAAACTTCAACTAAGTGCAATACTCTTAAATTAAACTTAAACCAACCTCAACAAACTTCTTAGACGAACAATACTTTCGCAAGGTAAATACCATATAGCAATAAAATAAACGTGTCAAAATAAACTTTGTACATGCGGTTGAATTCTATAGTTCCTGATAGTTTTTAGCAATAGTTCTAGTGATTTGACAAAAAAGGGGATTCGATAAAAAATGTGTAACTTCTCTTAAAATGATGGATCGGCGTGAGTTCTAGGTGCGTTTTGAATCAGATATAGCTCCAGGATCTCTCGATGTATGGGGAAAGAATTCTAGCTACTAGAAATTTTGAAATAATTATTACCAATTGTCATCAGCATTTCAACTATACAAGTGTGATTCGCTGATAGATACCCGTGAGTTCTAGGTGCGTTCTGTGTAGGATATTATAGTGTTAGTATTGTTTCATATCTTCGGGAACAGTTCTGGCTCCTAACTATTGTCAAATAATTATTAACAATGATTGTCAGCGACTTAACTATACAAGTGTGATCTGCTGATGGATAAGCGGTAGGCAATTCACCAGCTAAAACTATCCAAACTATTGTAAAATAATTATTAATAATGTTTATCAACATCTCAATTATACAAATGTGATCTGCTGATCTGCGAACAGCTGGAAGCAAGAACTCTTCTCGAATACATTAAGGTAGTCCTATCGCTTCACACTAGTCATACTACTGATCATACTTGAGACTTATACAATTTATATTTTAACACATGCAAAAAAAATTGGACTAACTAAATTTTCCATGTGTAAACTGTTTAATGAATGTTCACATTTAATTAGAAAAATGAAAAATTAATTATACCAACGATTCGCGCAGTATTTCTTGGTTTGGAATTTGGCAATATTGGTTCGATCCCCGTTTCTTTTTACTCAACCAGGAGAGTTTAACCCCCATGCTTTTCAACGTCGATCTGTCAAAACAATATCAGGTGCGGGAAATATAAAGCATTGTATTCGGGCCACGACTGGTAAAAAGCGTGGAAAATTTGTGTAGGCGAAAGATGTCGGTTAAAAATGAAATATGTGTGGAAATTCGAAAGCGTGAGATGAGGTTAGGGCTACAGTCAGCTGTTCCCTTCCTGTCACGTCTCTTTATCGTAGTAAGTGGTGATAAATCCGATTCCGGAAGTTCAAATTAAACTTGATATTACATAAAAATTAGGTCAATAAGCGTATTTTTTTTCTGAGAGTACTGGATTACTACAAGTGTTAAGTATGTAAATCTGATTATTTTTACGAATCTGACGGATTTCCACTATTACATACACTTTTGTAGCGACAGGAAATTGGGTTTTTGTATGTCGTCTCGGAATTCCTTTACAAAAATACGCAATTTTAATATTTATGTTCTCTATAATTAGGTCGATCAATGACCTTGAAATTCTACAGAGACGTTTAGTATTCAGTTTTTTTCCTTAGGTATACGCTTTACGCGTTTGTTACCTATTCTTCCCCTCATTATGACCGTTCTTTCCTGTACTGTTTACTCCTTTTTTCTCCATCTTTCTCCCTGTTCCCGCCCCCCCCCCCTCTTGCGGCCGCAGCCGACTTCCCCCTCTGTATTATATTCATCATGACATTTCTGTCATGGGTATAGGGAAACTGCGGAAAACCTATACCAATACAACTAGTTATCGAGTTCGGCCCCCAGTCGTGGAACTAGTCTTATTTCGCCGCGAAATGCCAAAGAAAAACATTTCACGATGAAATATACGCGACTGGGATTCGAACCCGGGACCTCCCGATCCGCTGGTTTAGTGGCAAGCACGCTAACCACTAGACTATCGCACCGATTCAGAGACGATTAGTAATATATGGAGTAAAGCTCAAAAAACAAAAAAAATTATGAAAATCCTATGGGTTGAAGCCAGGCGATAGAACTACCTTAAACAATACCAACACTATAATATCGCACACAAAAAGCACCTAAATTCACGACTCTCTATGAGCAGGTCACACTTGTATGTGATCACACTTGAGATACTGATAAAAATTGTTAATAAATATTTAAAAACCGGAACAAGGAACATCCCTCAGGTGTCCGCCTCCGATTTTGTTGAAACTCATATATGTGATAGAGCATCGAAAACTTTGAGACACGTATTTTTTTTTATCGGCGGAAAAACGGATTTAAGGGGGGAAACCGCCCCTCAAAGAAAGGCGTGTCGAGGGGTGATTTTGCAGTTTCACCCAGAAGCAATCCACCTATCTGAATGAAACAAAAAAAAATTCTTTTAATGAAAAGCGATGAAAAATCCACTATGAAAATGTTATGAAAAAATTAAATTAGGGGGTAAACCACCCCTCAATTTGCCTTTTTTTCACCCCACACTTAAGAGGGTTGTATGCAAATTAATAAAACAGGTATCATTTTGAAGGGCAATTAAAATTAAAGTTGACGGGTTTTTGCGTTTTGGCGGCATAGCAAATTTAAGGGGGAAAACCACCCCTAACATAAATTTATTTACCATGGTCGTTTTTTCTGTGTTTAAAGTAAATCCGCTGATTTGAAATATTTCTATAAACTACAATTTAATGTTTTATCATATTTCAAAATTATTACATTCGTCTTAAGGGGTAACTACCCCTCTGACGAGAAACATCATTAAAGTATCCGCTTTCGATTTCGTTGAAACTCATATGTGGTAAAGCATTGCAAACTATTAAACATGTTTTTTTTGTATCGGCAGAAAAACGGTGTTAGGGGATGAAACCACCCCTCAAAGTTTCTCCCACAAGCAGTCCACCGATCTGAATGAAACAAAATATAAAATTCCTCTAATATTAAGCGATGAAAAATCCACTACAAGAGTGTTGATTAGAACTATAATTAAGGGGTAAACCACCCCTCCATTTGCCGTTTTTCACCCCACGCTTAAGAGGGTTGTATGAAAATTAATAAAACAGGTATCATTTTCAAGGGGAATCAGAATTCAAGTTGACGCGTTTTTGCGTTTCAGCGGGACAGCAAATTTAAGGGGGTAAACCACCCCTAGCATTAATTTGTTCATCACCGTCGTGTTTTCTGTGTTTAACATGTATCCGCGGATTCAAAATATTCTCCCGCGTTTTTAAATTATTACGTTTTTAAATTTTTACATTTTAAGGGTAAACTATCCCCTCTAATTGCTTTTCGTTTGAAGTTTCGCGAAAGGTTTCACGAATTTCGTTAAAACTGTTTTCATTTTATCGGTAATATCAATTTTATGTTTGTGTGTGCAGGCATATTCGTTTTGAGGTTTAGGAGCGGTACTTTGGGAGTACGGACGTGGGGCTACCCCTTACTCATAAGACTCATATTTTCGTGTCAAAACGCTTCCGATTTTAATATGCACGTCCATTAAGCATCTCCATAGGAATAAACATATACTTCTACTATATCATTAATTATAATAATTTCCCGAATAAGTTATAAGGCTCACTTCGTATATTTCGGAACGAAGATGCGCCTGGATCAAGCGATAATTTAGCCAGCGACGTAGTTTTGTGAAGGAATGTATATTTTTTATTATTTTACCGTTTATTTAATTAAACATATAAATGAAACTGAGGGTTTTACAGTAGGTTAACGAACATGTTTTTAATATATTTTGACATATTTCATTTGGGAATCATATCAGCTGATTTAATTAATAGTACTTGTGAACAGTATCGCAGTCGTATGCCGTCAAATCATTTTCTTGTGATATATACTTTTTTTTCTAGTCTATCAACTATCAACTATCAACAATCATGACTCATAATTCCTGCAATAATGATAATCGTCAAAAAAATGCTTTAAACACAACGACTTTTTGCACCATGCACATCTGATAATGGCCAAATTATTGCAACCGGGTTTTTCACAATGTGTGTTAGATTCACCAAAACCAAAGGTAACAGGATTTTCAAAATCTTCTGGTTTTTGGAATGAATGGAAATGAACAAATTTATGTTAGGGGTGGTTTACCCCCTTAAATTTGCTGTCCCGCTAAAACGCAACAACGCGTCAACTTGAATTCTGATTCCCCTTGAAAATGATACCTGTTTTATTAATTTTCATACAACCCTCTTAAGCGTGGGGTGAAAAACGGCAAATGGAGGGGTGGTTTACCCCTTAATTATAGTTCTAATCAACACTCTTGTAGTGGATTTTTCATCGCTTAATATTAGAGGAATTTTATATTTTGTTTCATTCAGATCGGTGGACTGCTTGTGGGAGAAACTTTGAGGGGTGGTTTCATCCCCTAACACCGTTTTTCTGCCGATACAAAAAAAAACATGTTTAATACTTTGCAATGCTTTACCACATACATGAGTTTCAACGAAATCGAAAGCGGATACTTTAATGATGTTTCTTTCCAGAGGGGTAGTTACCCCTTAAGACAAATGTAATAATTTTGAAATATGATAAAACATTAAACTGTAGCTTATAGGAATATTTAAAATCAGCGGATATACTTTAAACACAGAAAAAACGGCCATGATAAATAAATTTGTTAGGGGTGGTTTACCCCCTTAAATTAGCTATGCCGCCAAAACGCAAAAACCCGTCAACTTTAATTTTAATTGCCCTTCAATATGATACCTGTTTTATTAATTTGCATACAACCCTCTTAAGTGTGGGGTGAAAAAAAAGCAAATTGAGGGGTGGTTTACTCCCTAATTTAATTTTTTCTTAACATTTTCATAGTGAATTTTTCATCGCTTTTCATTAGAAGAATTTTCGTTTTTGTTTCATTCAGATCGGCGGATTGCTTCTGGGTGAAACTACAAAATCACCCCTCGACACGCCTTTCTTTGAGGGGCGGTTTTCCCCCTTAAATTCGTTTTTCCGCCGATAAAAAAAATACGTGTCTCAAAGTTTTCGATGCTCTATCACATATATGAGTTTCAACAAAATCGGAGGCGGACACCTGAGGGATGTCCCTTGTAAGGACGCACCTAGAACTCACGCCTTTCCATCAGCATATTTCTTTGGGAAGTTGGACATTTTTTTTCAATTTCCCTTTTTTTGTATAATCACGAAAACTATTGCAAAAAACTATCAGAGTCTATAGAACTCAAATGCATGCGAAGAGCACTCTCATCGAATTTTGATCCGCTGACAAATCATCTGCCAACTTGACTGACACATCTCGTACATAATTCTTATTACATTCTTGTGCGGGTTTAGAAAACATTTTTGTGCGGTCGCTTCCACTACTACGCTCCGTTACCTCTTTTGTTCTTTGCCGGTAGAATCGATCGTTGGTAGATATTATAATACAGCTTCTCGTCGAAGTTCTCGGAGGGACTTTGGTCCATGCTCGTATTTCCAAGAATGTGAAATTTTTTTTTCTTTGCACGCCTATCTAGTAAAACGAGCTCCCTTCCTAATTTCCGGAAATGACGGGTTTAACTCCACGGGGAGCGGTGGTTCGAGTAGGATTCTTTCATATCACAGAAGCGATAAGGATTCAATCAGTTCGATCGTGAATTCAGAAAGGTATACGACCGCAGCCTGTTATTAGCGGATGTAAAATAATTGAGCATAATATAATCGTTATCGAGGTCGGGAGACGAAAAAAATTCATCTTGTTCCGACGTCCCGCAGGTATAAACTCTTCTCCATTCTTCTCGTAAATACCCAGAGATGAATAAATCAGTGTGGGCCACGAAGTGGTAAGAAATACAGAGAGGAGCATGTAATGCTAAGCGAATAAGACTGAAGTCAGCCATTAAAAGTGCCGCCTCAAGATGACTTGTCATTGGCGCTTAAATTGTATAACCTTTTGATGTTCAAGCATGACGGAGATACTAGAAGTACCTTCTAATGTTTACCTGCTTTTGTTGTCCCGCGAGCCTGGGAATGCATCGTTTTTCATCATTTCTTCAGCTTCATTTATATTATGGCATGCGTTTGACGTTAGATACATCTGCATAAAGTGGCTTTAGGCGTGCACTTACAAACGTGATAGAAAGTGGCGCCTGAGGATGGCTGACATGACGCACTTTCGTCGCAATTGCGCCGAGACCCCACTGCCGGTGCCGCCCCTCCTGTTTCTTTTGGCTCTTTAAGGGACCACGGACATTTTCGTTCAGGCAAAACTGTAGTGCTGCAATCTTGTATTGGAAGGATAGATTTTTATGTTGGAAATGACATTGATATGATCCGGTGCTCAAGATTTGCTGAAATTCACGTGATATTTGAATGACAAGTGGATGGAGCCTAGCAGACCGTCCGTGCATAATGAGGGTAAGTGCGACGAGAAGCACTCCACCCTACAGACATACGCAGATATTTATGTATAATTTTCAAATTATTTTTCATACTATATTTTTTACCACATTCGCTTTGTAACCGCTTATTTTATTGCATTATTTCGCATAACATCGGCGCTCCGGTGTACACTGTGCCGTTTATGAGGAAATGGCATGCAACATTCGAGAGTATGATTCGCTAGCTTAAGGAAAGCCGAAGGAAAACGGAATATAAAGGAAATGAAATTTCGCATATGTCTGAATGGAACTCGTTATAGCCCGGCATAAAAATCTCAATCACAAAAACACCCGTGGCAGCATCCTTTATTTTGCAATGTCTAATTGAAATGAGCTACACGCCAAAAAATGTATTTTTTTTAGCGCAGGGTAGAAAACATTTTGATAGAAAACAGTTGAGTTATCGTTATGTCGGGTGCTATCGAACGCCACTGAATATTTTGTAATTATCTTTTTTTCTTTATTCAAGTTTTGTGATAAAAATTAATGTTTTTATTCACGTTGCACACTAATAGTGTTCTAGTTCGCAATCAATGTGCACTAGTGGAATTGATTCTGGACACTTTTTAGGAAAACACCATCTTGAAGTTTTCAAAAAATCAATTTCTTTTGCTAGATTTATTCTTTATACTTTAGAAATATTTTAAGCGTTTAAACATGTAAACATGCCTGTTATCACCGGAGTTGTAGCAATTTAAAGTGAGCAGAGCAAAAAGTAGGCCCGCAACTTAGATATCGAGCGAACAAAGCCTTGACAAAGGCTATGTTGAGTATACACAGAGAGGGTACACAAAGTCGGAACTCGTTGAGACTATCTGAACATTCAACGTTGTAGAATAAGTTTGCTTTGTAACGCTACGTGTATTACGAAACAGTTTTTATTAAAGTTTTAAAATAAAAAAACAATTGTAAACATGTCGCAAAAAGTGATTCTTGATACAAAAGATAACAGAGAAGCTGCTCGTCCTCATCAGAGCACGAAGAAGGGAGAGGTTACCGTCGACAGGCATGAATGCATGAACACCGGGAATTTTTTTTTAATAAAATGATAGCCTTCGGAAATGGGTTTTAACGTATTTCATTTTTCTATTAATGGGGAGTAAATTCCAATTTTATTTATTTAAAAAAATCCTCAATAGCGGCTCTACCGCCCGTCAAATAGAGCTTTGCACGGCGGATGTTGGTTTGCCCGGGGCGCTCGACAGCCTTGCCAGTTCATCTGGAACATAAACCGGTTAAAAATTATTTAACTAGACTGAATTTGGGGGGTCTCATCTTTTTTTTCTGAAAAACACCTGTAAAAAATGGCAACCGTTTGAAAAAAAAACCCAATTTGTTTGCCCGGTTTTTCGTTTATGTATAACCCTATAAAAAATCGTATTCAAGGTTTGTTTTTGACAACTTACATTTAATCAGCCATTCCAGCACCATACAGAGGCCCTTCTTCTTCCTCGAAGAATTCATTCTACTGAATCTGAAGGTTCATTTTCTCCGTCCGAGCATTTTTCGCATAGTCGGGCATGTTTCTCTCCGCCGCCGCTACGCGCTTCCTTTCGGTCAGTTCCGTGAAGTTCCTGCTATTCGTCCCGACGATGATCCCTAGCGTATTTATTATCTTGAAAATGGATAAGTATCCTTTATTTAAGACCCTAGTCGCTATATATGCGGCTACTTCGATCGTCTTAACACCGCAATAAAGGTGTTTGAGAGCCAGTTTTCATACGCACGCGTTGAAGCTCTCTTTGTCATTTTGTGTGTTTACATCAGTGCATCTTTGCAACAAATCTTTACTAGAAAGAGCCATGTACACTAGTCGAATGGCTTTTTTACCCGTTTCACTAAGGGCAGGTCCAAGAGCAACTCTCCGTCCGTGGGCAATTTGGGTGAACACCACCCTGCGATTTCCGCGAGTTCGGAATTTTTGAGACACTGTTACTGTTAACATGATCGCCGCACAAATGAGAACACGTTGGGTTTCAATTTTTCCGAACGACCGCTCATCATATAATAACTTGATTTAAACGCTATCTATAAGGGCAAGTAAACTATTCACTAATATTTTCACGAAATTGTTGACGGTACCTCAAGTAGTGAGCAAAGGTCTCCCCAGCAAGCGCGCTCCGAGCGCCTCATCTACCTGTTTTCCAGCAGCGGACGGTTCCGCTCAACAGGCTGTAATTTCTAAAATACTTTAGATATGGGAATATCCTTCTACCCAAGTGTCTTCTACACCTTAAGGGTGCAAATTAAGTACAAAAATCGAATTTTCAATCGTCATGAATGTAATCTGCCCTTAATGGAGAATAAGGAAGCTACAAGCACCAGTATATCAGCAAAGAATTGAAGACCGGCGAAAGCGTTGATTTTGAAGTTAGCGCATCTTTTGGGTACAGATTAATTAATTTGATGAGTTTTTTCTGCCATCAGTGAAGTGGTAAAGTGCGGTGGTCCAGGAATCGAAGATTGAGGGCAATGTAACGAAAATAGGTGATTTTAAGACGCTGACGCAGTACTTTTTTTCTTTAGCGTTTTTCTCGAAATTACTTTTTTTTAACTGGAGGACAAAATATTCCAAGATCTACACAAGTGATTTCTACGAAATTTATACCATCTTTTCTTTATAATATTATCTAGGATATAGCATGGGATTTTTTTGATTGGATACTGCATTCGATTTTCATTAATTTTTAGAGCTCAACATTTTTGTCAGAATCAGTTCTTTCAAACGGTTGGCATGTCTACGACTCTGACGAGTCTCGTTCTCGCGATTACTAGGTAGAAGAGCTACATGCACTAGATGCCGCCACAAGTTTTAGAGTCATGGAATAGAAAAAAAAACAAAAACAGGCCTCTCCGCTGCGGTTTCTCTGGTGCCAGACCGCCTTTCGCATTAATTTTGTTTCTTGTGCGCGACGTACTCATATCCTTTAGAGTCATTCTCTGTAATAATTTTTATTCAACGAAGTTATTATTGATTTAGGTCATCATAGTATATATAATCATGAGAAAAGAAAGGGACAAACTACCACGGAACATCTTTAACAAAAGTTGAAAAAGCTGAAGAAAACGATCTAGCGCGCCTCGGAAAACGTGTTCTCTGCCGCCGAGAGCATTGTGGAAAAAGAAAATTCAGTCGATCCTCTTTCAACACTATTAAATATAGGTAAAGGAGCATTCATGTGTTATGGAAGAACTTTTTGTTTCTCATTTCATTTCCTTCGGCGGTGGGAAAAACCGTGCGAAAGATAGACTACTCCAGCTACCTTTGGTGCGACATAACTTAAAAATGATGTTCGTTCCCGTAGATTTAGTGGCAGGCTTGACAGACCAAGTCAATAGTTTGGAACAACCAGTCACCCTTGAAGTAATAGACACTGGTAAGACTGCCAAAAAATTTCGAGAAATTACTCCCTGGGTTCATGTGATCAGAAATACGCCGTGTTAAATGACGGTGAAGCTGGCAGACAGAGATAGAAGACGCGCGCCGCCCGAACCCAGTACATTTTAAGGGTGAATGTACGCACTCGGGTCGTAGCGCAGTAAGGCAGCATGGGGCCTAACCCCACCACTTACCCGCTCGTAAATGAGCCGAATCTATCCGACGGGCGGAAATATTTTTTTTTATTGCTTAACAAAAGCAGTCACCGGGATGAATCACGAGTCGATCGTTTCGTGTATTTATATAGAGTAAGCACGTACATCGTCAAGTCCCTATTGTCATGCGTCTTTACGGCAGACGACTTTAAGCAAAAATTCCGTTCGAGTACGGAGACCCAAATAGCGGATAAACCTTTTGTTTTTCAATCAACAAAAGTCGTCACCGGAATGAAACGTAGGGGGATCGATTCGCATAATTATATAGAATAGGAACATAAATATAAAAAGTCGCTACTGTCATGCGTGTTGGCAGCAGACGACCCGTTTTGAGATTTTTCGTGCGAGTAAGGATGCGCGATTCGCGGAAAACAATTTTTTTTATTATTTAAAAAAAGTCGTGAACACGATAAATCATAGGTCCATCGATTCGTCTTATTCTAAACAATAAGCAGCGAAATAAAAAAGTTTCCAGGTATGTAGGTTGGAAGCAGACGACCTTTTGTGAATTTAATCGTACGGCCAGCACGACCCGATTCGCAGATAACTATTTATATTTGTTAATCAATAAAAGCCGTCACCCGGATGGAACATAGGGGGATCGATTCGGCCAATTACATAGAATAAGCACGTAAATAGAAAAAGTCGCTACTGTCATGTGTGTTGGCAGCAGACGGCCTTTTTTGAAATTTTTCGTGCGAGGGAGGAGGCGCGATTCGTGAATAACAGTTTTTTAATTAATTTAAAAAGTCGTCACCGGGATAAATCATAGGTTGATCGATTCGTCTTACTGTCAAGAATAAACAGCTAACTCGAAAAAGTAGCTGCTGTCATGCAGGTTGGCAGTAGACGGTCTTTTATAAGTCTAATCGTGCGAGCAGTGCGCCCCGTTTGGCGGATAACTATTTTTTTAAATTAACAATTCCCGTCACTGGAACAAAACGTAGGGGGGTCGATTCGGCTAATTATATTAAATAAGCACGTGAAGAGGAAAAAGACGCTACTGTCATGCGTGTTGGCAGCAGACGACGTTTTATGATATTTCTCATGCGAGTAGAGAGGCTTGCTTTGCGAATAACAATTTTTTTAATCAATTATGGCCTCAGGCGGGTAGTAACGGGTATAAAATCATGTATGAATTGAAGAATTTATTTTCGTATGAAATTGATTCACTCATAAAATTAATTACACATCTATTTAGTATGAATATCAAGCTGTTAGAAAAAAAAACATGTTTTTTTCGATGTACAAAATGGCCGACTACTAATATTTTCTTAAGTTATCTCTTTTTTAGGCGCTCTGACATTTAGCGTGACATTTAGCATCCACAATTTTTTACCTAGAACAAAAAACAAAAATTCTCGTCAATCAACATTAAAAAAAACCTAGAAAAGTACGTACGGAATTTACAAAATATTGTTTTGTTCAAAAGTTGTAAGTATTTGAACTTAAGAAATAAAGTTTCAGTGAAAAATTTCGTTATAATTGCTCCTAAACTGCTCACAAAATGAAAAGTTTTCGATTAATCAGAAATTCCGCACGTACTTCTCTGCGAAATGCAATTAGGAACATAACTTTTAAATTTGAAGTAAATCGAGTGAAAATTGTTGAAGTTATTTGTCACACCAATTGGAAAAAAGCTGTTTCGAGAAGTTTCGAGTAGTCGGCCATTTTGTACGTCGAAAAAAAATATATATTTTCCAACAGCTTGATATTCATATAAAATAGATGTGTATTTAATTTTATGAGTGAATCACTTTTTCATACAAAAAAAAAATTGTTAAAATTCGCACATGATTTTATACTCGTTACTGTGGCCTAAGGCCTTAAGAGAAGTCGTCAATGCGATAAATCGTAGATCGATGGATTTGTCTATTCGTAAACAATAACCCTGTAAATGGTACAAGTCGCTAATGCCATGCGTGATGGCAGCGGACGACCTTTTATGGGATATTTCGTGCGAGTAGAGAGGCCGGTTATGCGGATGTATATTTTTTGTTAATTAATCTATGTTCATTTTATTATCATGCGTCTGCACCTTCGGGGCCAGGGTTGTAGCTCTTTATTATTTTATTTTATGAGTGAAGATCCATTAAAAAAACTTATCTCAAACGCTCATTTTCTTCGAGAGAAAATGTTACAAGTGCACTACATCATTGAGAATTTGCGCTTCGCCCAATTATTGAAATAATATAAATTAACACCAATTTACTTGAATTAAGAAAAAGTACTGTCCGCCAGAACAATACTCACTTATCAGCGCCGAATGTAATCCATTGATATAACAGTTTCAGCAGTAGCTCACTTATGCATTTCACTCTATCATAACATAAAACATTCAACAAAATTCATAATAATACGAAAAGTTTTTGCGTTGTTAATAAAAACATGAAATGAAGCGGCATGGTTTCAACGAAACGTTCGAACATCGTATATAAGGCTATTTTCAATAATAACGCGCAGCAAGTCGCATCTATGACTGGTGCGACTATTTCTTTACCATTAACAGACACCCTTCTTGCCCTTGTTACGCTACCCCCACCATTGCAAATGAACATTGCCTACATTCGTTTCTGGCTATGGGTGTAGACCGTTAAGCAGAATATACGCATGTAAAAGAACGCAACGGAGCAGACTTTCTCGGATTTCATGTTTTTGAACGTGGGGCATGGGCCATACGTCCTTTACATTTATGGTCCACCAACCATAAATGTATTATTGATTAAGCCTTACAGTGAAACATGCACCTTTATTTCGATGTACCTCACGGTCTAGATTAACCTCATAGGCGGATTATATTCTGAGCACACGCCGAAACACCACCACCTTTTTTAATCCAAGCCATTGAAAACCAACCGGCCGGTAGGATTTAAAAATCCAAATCTACACGAGGCAAAAGAATTAAAGGATATTGAAAAAGTCCGCCAATTTTAGGGTCATTTTCAAATAGCTGTAATTCCTCGAAAAATGGTCGTACAGCAAAATAAAAAAGGCAAATTGAAGGTGTGAATCTCTAGTTTTGAGATCTTGAGCTCAACAATTTTTCGCATCAGCCAATTTTTAGTAGCCATCAAAAAACCAAAGTAAATAAAATTTTCAAAATTTTTGCTCTTCTTTCACAGTCTGCACGGACTTTAATAAATTTTTTTGAATGATCGGATTAAAAGGATCGTCTAGCTGGATTCTTCCCCTTTAATTTGAGCAGTGGGAGAGCTCTGTACGATTTTTTCTCGCTGAGTTATCGGTTCAAAGCAAAAATGACACTTCTGACTTTGATGACTGATTACTCGGAGACTAATGGTCGCAAAGAAAAAAACCAGAGGGTTTTGGAAACTTTGAAGTATTCTCTATAAGATGCTTTTATCATTTTTCATCAAGATTTCTTTATGCGGGAAAATGGATTTTAAAAAACGTGAAAAATGGTATATTTACGAACATTCTTTTAACTAAGGATTATTTTGCCAATATCGAATAGATAAAAAAAAAAATCGGTTTTTTATGCCCTCAAAGTATCCTAAAAAAGCCCTCAAAAGTTTAAACCCCTGCGATTTTTTTTCATCGTGTTCCGAATGATCGAAATTGTGGTTTTTGCCAAAAATCGATTAAAGACTAAATCTACCACCTTTTATTCGTCTTTTGAGAATCACAATTTTTTTGGCACTGATCCGAATTTCCGGTGCTAAAAAATGTTGATTGTTGAACAACGGGAACAAATTTTTGTTTAATGAAAAAAAAACTATTTAAAAAGTTTTTTTTTACAAAAAAAATTAATTAAAAAAAATCGAAAAAAAAATGTTAGATTTTTTTTTATAGCGCTGAACGTTTTTCATGATACGACGAGCGATTGGAGTTGTTGGAATTCACAGTTCTTTGAATGTGTGCGTGTGGAACAGACAAAGAAGCGTAAATCCAACCGAGCAACCTTTACGTGGTACGCTTTAGGTTACGCTAATGCCGGTCGTGAATAAAATGTTTATAAAAAAAATCTTGATCTAATGATCGTGGAACGTGTGCGTAGGGTGTCGTATCGTATCGTAGGGATGTAAATTGTACACACGCACACATTCAAAAGGGCCAGCTGCTGCCAATACGCAATGCAACAGCGACCTCTTCTTTTTACATGCTCATTCTTTATGATACGCTGAACCGATCGCTATATGTTTTATCCCGGGGACGACTTTTCTGAATTACCTGAAAAATTGTTATTCGCGAATCGGTCCTTCTAACTTGCACGAAAATCTCACCAAACCTCGTCTGTTGCCAACACGCATGACAGT
The DNA here is from genome assembly GCA_944452715.1 of Ophion slaviceki. NCBI lineage: Eukaryota > Metazoa > Arthropoda > Insecta > Hymenoptera > Ichneumonidae > Ophion > Ophion slaviceki. The sequence goes on from OX101786.1 coordinate 54,096,883, forward strand.
AGCGACTTTTTCTATTCACGTGATTATTTTATACAATTAGCCGAATCGATCCCCCTACGGTTCATTCCGGTGACGGCTTTTATTAATTAACAAAAAAAATAAAAATTACCCGTCAAACAGGCAGCTACTTTTTCGATTTAGCTGCTTATTCTTGATAATAAGACGAACCGATCGATCTGTGATTTATCCCGGTGACTTTTTTTTAATTAATTGAAAAATTGTTATTCACGAATCACGTTTCATCCCTCGTACGAAAAATCTCAAAAAGGCCGTCTGCACCAACACGCATGACAGTAGCGACTTTTTATCTTTACGTGCTCATTCTAGATAATTGGCCGAATCGATCCCTCCATGTTTCATCTCGGTGACGGCTTTTGTTGATTAACAAAAAAAATTAAAATTACCCGTCATACGGGCCGCGCTGCTCGTACGATAAAACTTATAAGAGGCCGTCTGCTTCCAACCTGCATGACAGCAGCCACTTTATCGATTCACCTGTTCATTCTATATAATTGGCCGAATCGATCCCCCCATGTTTCATCCCGGTGACGGCTTTTGTTGATTAACACAAATAAATAGTTATCCGCGAATAGGGCCGTGCTGGCTGCACGATTAAATTCACAAAAGGTCGTCTACTGCTAACTTGCATAACAGCAGCTACTTTTTCGATTTAGCTGCTTATTCTTTGTAATAAGACGAATCGATTGACCTACGATTTATCCCGGTGACGACTTTTTTTAATTAATAAAAAAATGGTTATTTGCGAATCGCGCCTCTATCCTCGCACGAAAAATCTCAAAAAAGCCGTCTGCTGCCGACACGCATGACAGTAGCGACTTTTTCTCTTTACGTGCATATTCGATATAATTGGCCAAATCGATCCCCCTATGTTTCATCCCGGTGACGGCTTTTGTTGATTAACAAAAATAAATAGTTATTCGCGGATCGGGCCGTGCTGGCTGCACTATTAAATTAACAAAAGGTCGTCTGCTGCCAACCTGCTTGACAGCAGCTACATCTTCTATTTAGCTGCTTATTCTTTATAATAAGACGAGTCGATTGCCCTTCGATTTATCGTGTTGACGACTTTTTAAAATTAATTAAACAATTGTTTACCGCGAATCGCGCCTCCTTACTCGTATGGACATTCTCAAAACGAGTCGTCCCCTGCCAACACGCATGGCTGTAGCGACGTTTTCCATTTATGTGCCTATTCTTTATAATTAGCCGAATCGATTCCCTTATATTCCATTCCGGTGACGGTTTTGTTAATTAATTAAAAAAAAAGTTATCCGCTATTCGCGTCTCCGTACTCGAACGAAATTTTTGTTTAAAGTCGTCTGCCGTCAACACGCATGACAATAGGGACTTGACGATTTACATGCTTACTCCCTATGAATACACGAAACGATCGACTCATGATTCGTCCCGGGGACTACTTTTGTTCAGCAACGAAAAAAACACTATTTCCGTCTGTCAGATAGATTCGGCTCATATCAGCGGGTAAGTAGTGGGGGCAGGCCCTATGCTGTCTTACTGCGCTACGACCTGAGTACGTACAGTCACGCTTAAGGGGTTACCCCCACTTGCGAGTTTGAAAAAATCGATTTTTTTTATTGCATTTTTTTGAAGTGCAATTTGAAGTGCAGTTTTTTTATGCCCGCAATAGATGACTCTACGTAAGTTTACAAAAAAAATATTTTCTTCGTGTAAACTGAAATTGAAACTTTAAACGCGTTTTTCTCAAAATGGCATTTCTGAAGTCGGTGACCAAGATTACTCGAACACTAATGAACCGATCTTCTTGAAATTTTGCAGGCTTATTTAATACATAAAAATGTAGTCTTTAATCGTTCAATTTTTTTTTTCGAAAAAAAAAATGGCCGTTTTATAGCCAAAAAACGGCCGTTTTTTTTTCGTTAAAATCGAACCATTAACTTTGACTGTCCGCCATTTTGTGAAAAATGAATATTTTTTAAAATCCTTCGATTAAAGACTAGTTTATACTTATATTTAACTAAATCCATCCGCATTTTTTTTTCAGATGATCCACTTCGCCGCAATGTTGGTCACCGTAAACCGTGTATATAAAAACATTATTTCGTCGACGGCCATTTGCCACTAAACAATGTAATATTTTTCAATAAAAAAATTACTGAAACTTCGTCAAGATATGTTCTTTAAGATGGTATATTGATCGATTAAAAAAGTTTTGTAGTTTTCTTTAAAAAAATTCATGAAAAAGGCCTTTTTTTGCGCTACAAGTGGGGGTAACGCCTTAAAATGTACTGGGTTCGGGCGGCGCGCGTCTGCTAGGTCTGTCTGCCAGCGTCAGCGTCATACATGTTTGAACGGTAACACGCGTTTTGACCCGACGACAAAATATCCTCGACAAAATATCCGACGACACAATATCCGCAGGATAAAATATCCTCATGACAAAATATTTGCCGATATTATATACAGTTTAAAGTGTACAGTCATGCCGTTGAAATTTATTCCATGTCAAGTGTACAGTCATGTCGTTGAAATTTATTCCATCATAAAAAGGAGGAAAATTATTAATATGTGACGGATATGTTTGGGCTTGTTTGTTTGGGTTTGTTTGTTTATTAGAGTTTCTTTGTTGGGCCTTGTTTGTTTGGGTTTAATGAAGAAATTCGCATTATGCCCCCACCCCACTTTCTCACACACCCCACAAAGGTGTTTTATCCTCATGACAGAATATCCGCAAGACAAAATATCTGCCGATATTATATACAGATTAAAGCGTACAGTCATGCCGTTGAAATTTATTCCATCACAATAAAATGATTAATATGTGACGGATGTGTTTGGGTTTGTTTTGGTTTGTTTGCTTGGGTTTGTTTTTTTGGGTGTAATGAAGAAATTCGTATTATGCCCCCACCCCACTATCTCACACACCCCACAAAGGTGTTTTGCGCGTGACCCCGTTGATGTTGTGGACGAGATTGAGAATTTCGTCTCGCGGATGTTTTGTCATGAGAATATTTTGTCTTTCGGATATTTTGTCGCGGACATTTTGCGAATATTTTCATTTTTAGAGGACAGTTTGACCTCCATGAAATGGGGATAGTAGGAACTCAAGGAACATTACCAATTGGGTTCGCCTCAATAGATGCAGTTTTTCTATCTGAAATACCGTCACGACCCCTGTGAAATGTCCACCATATTTGGAGCAATAAATGTCAATTTTAGATTCGTGAGTCCTACAACATGCCACTGCCATACCACAACATGCCACATTCGTGAGTCCTACAACATGCCAATTTAATTGTCCCTGATATCAGAGACAATGAAATTCGCATCAGGCTCTTAGGTGTGTTTGCTTGTTAGCGTTTCAACGAAAAATAACAATAATAAGTCGATCCAAGAGAGATAGAACAGTTTCTTGACGGAGTAGTGCAACATCCTGAAGCAAAACTTAGGAGCGTGTGCATGATAGTTGCGGCAATACAGAGAGACAAAAACGCGATGTTTGCGGGGAATAACAAGTTATTTTACTGCTAGTTACGTACGCAGGACGAGGAACAAAAGGAGGACGGAGTTTCCAGCAGACAACACCTAATCAAGTTTAGAGCAGCAATCTGGTCGACGCCAGCACGGCATAGGGGTTAAGGCTTTTAGATACAGATGTACCAGGCGAAAATAGGTTGGCTACCAGGCGATGTAGCATGACGGGCAGTAAACATCATTAATCAACGACTGGCCCTTTAACATCAACAGGTAAAGAAATAATAGGCCACATATAACCTTGATTGATAAATGAGTGAGAACGAATCTCTTTGTTGATAATGCAGAGCAAATGATCCGTGAGGAGATTATTTTAAAAACCGGAATCGCCCGAGCAGGAATCTAATCAGGTTGCCTGAGGATTCATCAGGGCCGGATCAGGGATCAATAAGGCGCCCTGATCAGGCACGCTTGATTTAAGCCAGGCAGGGGCCTGAGCAGGGATCAATAAGGCGCCCTGATCAAGCACGCCTGATTCAAGCCAGACAGGAGCCTGAGCAGGGATCAATAAGGCGCCCTCATCAGGCACGCCTGATTTGCGCCAGACAGGGGCCTGGGCAGGGATCAATAAGGCGCCCTGATCAGGCGCGCCTGATTTGCGCCGGATAGGAGCCTCATCAGGCATTAATAAGGCGCCCTGATGCGGCACGCCTTATTTGCGCCGGATAGAAGCCGTATCAGGCATCAATAAGGCGCCCTGATCAGGCACGCCTGATTTGCGCCGGATAGGAGCCTTATCAGGCATCGATAAGGCACCCTAGTCAGGCACTCCTGATTTGCGCTGGATAGAAGCCTTATCTCGCATGAAGCTCATCACTCCGTATCCTCTCCTCTCTAGGACTAGACAGCGCCTCTGTCGGCGAAGCCTCCCGAAATATTTTGACAGCTGCACACGCAGTACACAACGACACTTTTTCACTTTGGTGCGAGTCCTATGTGATTGGCCAACACATTGATACCGGCAGCCAGTCCCTTATTATATACTTAGAAGAAAGCGCAACAGCCACGCCGTAGCAACGTCGACACATCTCGTTCGTTTCATCAATTTCTCCCGAAAAAAGGCAAGCCCTTCAATAAAGTGCAGTGCATACAAAATCTCAGGTAAAGTATATTTGCGTACTATACTGTGGATTATCTACACATGAACAGTGATAATATATAAAATACGACTTGATGAGCGAAGACAATGCGGCGTAGCTTAACCTCACTTTGTCACTCTCGCACCATTTGTATATATAGTGTAATATATTTCGTAGCAAGAAAAAAATGTTCAACGGTACAAACATACGTATACGTACATAAATGTACTCATATATACGTTTGCATGGGACCAGATGACGAGAAATAATTGCGCAAATTGCATTTTGTACCGTCGAACATTTTTTTCTCAATAATATATATACAACACTATATATATACAAATGATGCGAGAACGACAAAAAGAGAATGAGCTACGCCACTACGAGGTACACCATATTTTAAAATAATTATTTAATTATTTAATTATCTTCAGAGGATATATCAATCGGAGCCTATATCACTCACTTTTCCCTGGTCGAATATATCTATACTTATGATAAATATAGATATACTCAACGGGGGAGCGGTGGCGCTCCATAGATCCGACTGATATATGCTCTTAATGCAAAGATGGGATTTTTCTATGTATATTCACTAACTTTTCTATGCATTCAAAATATTTCAGATGCAATCTTGACAGAGTATGATGGTACTCCCCACGCAGGTTCTATCAAAGAGAAACAAATTTCGGATGGGCTAGCGGTGGTCATAGACAGTGCGAAAGATTGGGACGGTCATCGCCAAAACCGGAACAAAAACTAAACGATCAAGTCAAGTAAAATAAAAACTTAAACTGTAAAAAAATGTTTTCATACGTTTCATATTTTTAATAACGTTAGTAAACTTGATAATGTGTAACTGCGATAATAATTTAATAAATGGTGATCTATTTTTAAAGAAAAAATTAATCAAATGATTGAGCCAGATGACACGCATGTCTCAGGCTGGATGAGGCCCCTGATCCGGGCCAGATAAGATGCTTGATCCGAGCCAGATATAGTGCCTAATCCGAGCCTGGTAAGGTGCCTGATCCGGGCCCGATAAGTTGCTTGATCCGGGCCAGATAAAGTGCCTGATCCGAGCCGGACACGGAGCCTGACCCGGGCATAATAGAAGCCTGATCCGAGCCAGGTACGGTGCCTGATCCGGGCCAGATAAGTTGCTTGATCCGGGCCTAATAAAGCGCCTGATCAGAGCCTGATAAGGTGCCTGATCCGGACCTGAATTTGCAAAAGCGTTACATCCCTGATCAGGGCCGGACTAAATTTGCCTGACCCGGCCCGGATTTCACCCCGAACATATTTCTGCTCGGGCGACTATGCAAATGCACAACTTATGTATATGCGTCGACTGAGTGAACGTAGTCAAATCGTTCTAACCGGTCCATATTGCCATATCATCAACTTAAGTGGTACGGAAGCAACATTCCCACACTTTGGCAATCGTTGCTATTCCGATCCAGACGGGAGAGCAACGATAGAGAGCTGTTCTGGATATCTGCCAAATCGTGGAATAACTTTTGAGCATTGGCGGCTCTGGCAAGACCGTGGACATCAACAATACTGCGCTGAAAGACCGGTTTAGTTGGTCAACACTAAAATCGATCTGTAGCATGTTTATAAGAGAGGTATATTTGACATATCTCGGTAGAATTCTCACCGGTGCCACCTAAATACCACGATTTGTATAGATAATAGTAGAAATGACGATAATCATAATAATAAGGCTTGCCCGCTTGCACCGACAAGGCTACGATCTATTGTTACTACCATCAGGGCTGCCTAGCAGACGCCCTTTCGCACGTTCAATGCGGAGCACTCCCGGACGGCTGAAAAATCTGTCGCCCCAGCAGCAGGAACACAGCCCCCCCCCCCCGTTGAAGCGTCGATTTGACAGAGGACTGGGGAATAAGGAGGGAGATAATCACTGGAAAATGTACTCTTCACCCTGGTTGCCTAGAAGCGGCAAATGAGTCCCTTGTAGCAGCAATTCCTGAGACTGCTGATCTCCTCAGCTTGAACCGGCTCGCGCGGTATCACGCGACTGTTGTGCCGAGACCTCGGACACGCAATGACAAAGCGGTGTTCGTGGTCAAGACTTGACGGCGCGTTGCACAGTTCCAAGATAAGATAAATGAAGCACAGAGGCAGGCATCCCGTGTTCAGTGTGTGATGGACTTTATTACGGCGGGCAGGGCGGTCACTCCGAAAGTCTGAAAAATTGGTTCGGAACTGAAATGCCGTCACTACCCATTGAATAAAGTTATCCTTTTTATTGTCTGGCTGGGTCTGGCGTTAGACAACCCCCTCCTCTTCCGATCTAACCCAGGCCGATGCTTCTAACCTCCTGTGCCTGTCCCTGACAAAGCGCCAACAGCTCTTCAGGTGGAGCGGTTTGGGGGAGATCTGTATAGTGAGGGTTATTTTGATGAAATCACTCCAGCTCTGAGGCGGTTCGATACGTTTTTCCGGTAGCAGCCGAGTTATCGGGGCGACTGTCTTCCAGTTACATGGGGCGAAGTGGAAAGGGCGCTGGATAGCATGAAGAACCACGCCGCTCCCCGGCCGGATGGGATTAACTTCTTCTGGTCGAAGAAATTCACGTGCACCCATACTCATTTGGCCCGCATTTTCTCGTCGTTTATCGATGAAACGGTGCCAATCCCTGCGTGACTGACAGAGGGAAGGACGGTTTTACTCTCTAAAAAAGGGGATCTGTGTCGTCCGGAGAACTACCGCCCGATAACGTGTCTGAATGCGCCCTGCAAGATCTTCTAAATGATACTTTATGAGCGTGTTCTGCGCGAGAACGAGCCTGCACAGCGGGAGATACACGAACAAAGGGGATCCATGAGGAGACTGGGAGGTTGTAAGGAGAACGTGCTGGTGGACCGCTGCATCACGCTGACGCAGTCCCGCACGAGCGTAACCTTTCAGTCGTTTGGATCGACTACTTTAAGGCGTTCGACACGAAGACACGCTTCACAGTTAAAACTAGCGAAGACAAAGTGTCGACGTATCGAAGTGGTGGGCTATAGGAGTGGGATTATTCAGGGAGATTATCTCAGCCCCCTCCTCTTTTACGTCTCAGTATTACCCCTATCAGTCGCCTTTCTGGCTGCACGCGGATACGAACCAGGGGGCCCCACGGATGTGGGGCAGCGGTCACCCATCTATTTTTTATGGATGACCTCAAGCTATACGCTCCTGAAGAGGGAGGGCTTAAGGTCGTCTTGCCGCTCCTCTTGACCATCGTAGCGGCGTATCTCGAAATCGGCTTTGTCTGGGAAAAACAAGGTGATTTCCATCATTATGCCCGCTGTCCCGTTTCTGCTCTACTCATTTGGCATCGTCAAATGGCGTAGAGATGAGCTTAATCAGCTGGACATCGGCACACACACGATAATGAACATCCAACAGAGTCTGCACCGTTCATCTTCCACCCCGCGCCTGTATATGCTGCGTCCGAGCCGCGAGCATGGGCTCTGGGAATTCTGCATGACCGCATTGTCCTTGAAATAGCAAGCGACGTAATAGTGAGCTCGGACCCGCTCCTGGAGATCGTGAACCAGCATGAGCTTCATGGAGTAAGGGCATTTCTTTATAAGGCGGCAGATCGTGCGGCAGAGATCTTCGGCTTGGAGTTTCCCTGGCACCGGCGTGACGCCTTGCCAATGGCCTCCGTCGCTCGGTAGCCCAAGTCCCGACATCGGCGGGCAATCAGGGCTGCCGAGCAGACTGTCCTGATTCAGCAGCACGTGGGCAGTCCCATGCACGGTGTGTTTTTCCAACACATCGAGGATCAAGGGCCATCCGCTCAGCTCATATTTTGTTACTTGCGATCAGCTGGACTGGTGTCCAAGACCAAGGGGGTTTATCTGCGCCTGCCAAGACGAAGTTGTCAAACCCTTGGTCTATCACCGTCGTGTTATGGGTCAGTCTCTGCCGATCATTTTGTGTCGGGCGTGCAAACAATCGCCAGAGACACTAATTCATCTACTGTCGACCTGCCCGGTATCTGCAGCCTCCGGCTATATCCATCGCCATAATAGGGCGCTGAGGGTACTGTATTACGAATCTCGGCACTCTTGGGGGATAGGCCAGGCGACCAGTGCCGCCTTATTCTCCAGGAGGTGGTAGATTTATTGGAACCTTTCGTTGGCGGTCATCTTGATGTCGATTTCGATTGCAACGCCGAGGCGATATATGTCAAAAAGTTCTGGGCGCCGACCAACGCCAACCTGTCGGGAAATAAAAAAGATACACGACTCAAGTACCCACCGCTATGGGCCGAAATGCGTTGACTGTGCCGGGGTCTTAGGGTGTCTCTCGTTGCCCCTATCATCGGTCCGCTTGGGAAATGAAGGAGTCTTTGGTATAGGGCCTCGTCGGCATACCGGTTTGCAAATTCAATATCTGATTGCTAACGGGTCGGACGCAGAAGGCGGTAAACATTGTATACCTCCGTTTAATTATGCAACACGACTCTGGACTACGGTAGTCACTCCTCATTTGGCTCAAGGGAGCGGCTACTGCAAAGCAATGTTTAGATTCTCCAACGCGTCATGTGATAGGCTCCACCCGACGTGGTGTCGACGCACTCGCGTGCGACCCAGTATTATTGTTTCGGACTGAAGGAAGATTGAGTAGTGAATATTTCCTATCGCAAACTGAAGAAGTGTGTTGCCCGGAACAATAAATACGATACGAATACTGAAACGAATATGAAAAAAAAAGAATAATAAAGAGATTATTGAGTGTCATACAGGCACGTCTACGTACGTAATCCTGCTCGAACCGTTCGGCCATCGTGTAACAACATAAAGAAAAAGAATTTAAGCGGAACGAAGGGCAGGCGAGTAGAAGGGCAGGCGAGTAGAAGTAGACGACGTCCCGCCGACAGATTCCTTGTCAGTACATCGTCAGCCACCAGCTGAGCAATACGGAGTTCGGAAAGGATCGACCTTTGTCCATTAAAGACTGAATGTAAGCAGTTGCGTTTAGCATGGTCGATCCGTGTATGGGCAGCGAAATCATCACATTCGTCCAACTCGTTTAGAATTAACAGTATCTCCTTCAATAGATTCTGAAGATCATTCAGCAGCCGCAGTTGCATAAATGGCCATCATCTATATCTAACTGATTGTGAGTGATATCTGTCGCGAAATAAATTGTACTACAGTTTGGATTATACTATCTACTCCCTATCTCAACATCGTTTCTCGAGGCTCCTTCTTCCAGCCAGTGTCAGGCCTTGCTGGTAACCACACATATGCAGAAGCATCACATAACATATGCAGAAAGATCTCCGCCAGCATAGGACTTCGAGAATACTCATGTATGCTAGATTTACTATGCCATGCTCTTCATTCCGTTGCTCGCACTTATCTATTCAAGCAGCTAACGTGTTCGTGATATACGTCCACGAAAGTTTTCCCGACACGCCGGTTATTCATCAATGTACATATATGAGTTGTACGCATATAAAATGTGTCTCCATTCCCTACGTGGTACCGCGGATCGTGCAGAGACACCGTCGATGTTTAAATGATAATGATATAATGATTTCGTGGTCCCGTGAATACAAATCATTGCAATGTGCCAAATGCCCATACCTGATGCGGATCTATTTTAGTTCATGTGCTCGCATATTTTCCCCGAACCGATTTTGCAGTAGAATCCGGAAAATAAGGAAATAAAATCTTTAGGAGTATTGAGATAGGTAGACTTGCGAATGATAGATAATGTGGTTTTGTTACGTTACAGAGGAAAATATAGAAGGATGAAGTGTTAGGGAAATCAGACGCACGCGATGGTTGTGTAAATTTTAAGTACCTCGTTAGTGTTGAACGCAGCACGGTTGTGTCTGACTTCGTTATTGTTTATCGCCGGACTACGATAGATATTTTATCGTATGGAAGACCTTTGACGTTTGTATAGGACTTACTAGCAATTAAAACAAATTAAGTAAAAAAAAACAAACAACGGCGAGAATGTACCGATACATTTTTTCTCGTCTTTCTTGCACTTTCTGTATAAAATTGATACGCAGAATTCCCAAGAGATATTGGCGCGGCAAATGGAATCAATTGTTTATGCCGTTGATATGCTTCTCGAAGGCAATCTTTCGATAGTTATTGTTATACTATGGAATAACTGTTTTCGTTAAAAAACAATATCAGAGATACATATTCTAGTGCCTTTCAATTTCGTGGGTAATTTATTTACGTAACGGATTTTGATTAAGGCGAGAAATTCCTTTAGAATTGCCAAAAAAAATCGATTTTTTTAAACACATTTCGAAAGTATGATACCCAAAGAATATACTGACCAAAGGAAAACTCGAAATATTGAATATTTGCGGAGTTATCGCATATAGTCTAGAGCGCGGGAACAGCATGCGGTCAGGTAGCGAGTCACATGTTGAAACTTTAAACGAGATTATCTCGAAACTACTTTTTCAAAAACTGCTCGTGTTGTAGCTCAAAAAGTTATCTACCGATTTGGATGAAATTTTGGGAGGTTACTCTGAGTAATATTATCAGAAGGATATACCTAAAGTTTGAAAGGTAGCGTGTAAATAAATAATTTTTTGGGGGTCAAATATGTCGAAAAAATGGTCGAAAATTCGAACTTTGGAGTAAGAAGGCTCCCAAATGTTCAACTTTGCACTTTTCCATTATTTTTAGGTATATCCTTCCCTTTAATACGTCAGTAAACGATTGACACTTATTAAATCTTTTTCAGATCAACAGAAAAAGAGTGACAACTGCAGCACTTTTCGATGTCGCGGAAAACAGGCGTCCGAAGACCTTTCATAACGCCCCCATTTTGTTGGTCATCCCAAAACAAAATTCAAACTTGATAGTTATAATAAACTCATGTCCAAATTTGAAAATGATCAGATTATTTTATCCCCTCTGGAAAAATTCCCGAAAAATACCTAGTTTTCACGCTCCTAAAGGGATTTCTCGCCTTAAGTGAACCGAACCAATAAACAATTCTGAGGATTTGGACGAATCAAGCAATTAAATTACCGTTATTTATTTTTCAGGCCGGCCAGGTACGGATTATCCGGTGCTAGGCAAAGTGCCGTACACGAATTTCTACTGCGATGATCAGCTTTACCCTGGGTTTTTTGCTGACGTTGATACTCGCTGTCAGGCCTGGCACTATTGTGACATCGATGGAAGACAAGCGACATTCCTTTGTCCCAATGGAACGCAGTTTAGTCAAGCGGTTTTTGTGTGTGATTGGTGGTTTAACGTTAGATGTGAACTGAGCAAAAAATTATATGCAATTAACAGCAGACTCTATCAGAGGCCAACTGATAGCCCGACTCGACCACACCGTTTAATCACCAAGGAACTTCTGGAAAATATTTTTGTTAGAAGGCAATAAACGATTGCTTGGTTCAGTATCGATTCTTTCGTGAATAATTTATTAAAATTTCAAATGAGTGAAGTAATAAACGAAGGCAGGTAAGCAGAATCCGTAAATTCTCGACACGTAACCAAGAAATAACTGTGAACTGAAAACTTGCTTACTGTGAATTTAAGATACTGCCGTTTCGAATGCTTCTGATATCTAATTAATGCCTTATTTGTTCAAATGCCTTTTGTCTAGCATATATACATATGCCATAGCATACAAGCGATAAGTTCGGTTTCACTTATACTTTTTCTAATCTGCATCCATCGATTGTCCGACGAGTTCATATACGAAGAATACTAATACATATTGGATAAATACCGTCTATTGATACGAAAAATAGCGCCGATTAATCGTTATTGTATATGTATTTTTCTGTTTTATAAGCGATATAAGTAAAAATAAAATGATCGCACAAATCGTGCGATATATAGCGTATTTATTAACTACGGTAAAACTATAGAATGACGGCTCCAGACCAATTTCAATGACAACATTTTTTTTGCCATGAACGCCTTTATCATGTCGTCACTATTGATATTCAGTTGGGGGAGGCCGACATTTTTTATCAATTTCATAAATTATGGGATTTCAAAGTTTGCGGAAACGAGGGACAAAATAGCGCATTATAGACACACACTCCCATACGCACACACGCACACACATACACACACACGCAGACGTTACGAGGGGACATTGCCATAGCCGGGAAACGGACTTGGACGAGACATTTACCTATTATGATACTCCACTAGAAATGTGCTCTAGCAAATCCGTAGGATACAATGCTTAGCTGTTTACTACAAAAATTACAGTAAATCATTTGACTCAGCTCATGTACCGTGTCAGTTACTTATTTCGCACTAAGGCGGCGCGGCCGAGTGGTGAGCGCTTGCGGCTGGCGCGCGGGCGCTCCGTGTTCAAGTCCCGACCGATTTTTTTTCTTCTTTCGATTTATCATAGAGATAGGTTGATTTTTATCGAAAAATCGTAGTTTATATTGAAATAAAAAGTTCTTTTCAAATTGGAAATAGAATAATAAAACCATATTCCTCATAAAAATGCTATTCTTGATTTTTGTTGTCATTTATGTCGTTCTGCGGGGCTTTTTGGAAGATTTTTGGGTGATATTCATCGTAAAAGCATGTTAAACACTCGCATGCCCCACACCAGACACATTTTATGAAGGCAGCTTCTTCCCACCTACAATTTTGCTTCAAAAGCGCCAGAGGGAAACGGATTTCATAGACGTTTGCAAAAATCGGTCTGTCTTCAATCAGTTCGATGTGCACCGAGCATCTAGTATTATTTCTTTAACGCTAGGTGCGCTTAATTGATATTGAACAAGCGAATGTATTTTCAATGCGTCTTTTCGAGATGATATTTTCTCTGCTTTCTTTTAACAAAGTGTGACAGTAACCGTTGGAAAGCGAAACATCAATTTCACCAGGAAGTAAAGGTAATATTTTACACACACAATTTTGCCGCATAGACGTGAATAATAATGACATTGATAATACAGAATGTGATTGCGTTTTTCATATTTCCAATTAAAACATGTTATTCTTCCAATAAAAACTAAAATTTTTCGATAAAAATGAACCTATCTCTAATTCATATTCAAAGAAAAATATACAGGATGTCCCAGAAGTAACGTACGCCCTTCTAGCATCTGGTAGGAAAACAAATTCTGAGACGAAAAGTCCTTAGTCATTTTTTGATCAGACGCATAGATAATTAATTATGAATAAAAATAAATAGCCTATCAGGTGCGCGCTACAGCGGAAAGACAGCGTAGATGGGAAGGATAGGGGAATGCGTTGTAATTGCATGCTCCTGAAAATGTGTGTGGAGGGAAAATTCCGAAAGCATGTGAGCAAGTGTGTGTGTGAGATTGTGTGTGTGCATGCGTGTGCGTGCGTGTGTGTGTGTGTGTGTGTGTGTGTGCGTGTGTTTGTGTGTGTGCAAGTGTGTGTGTTCTAGTGTGCGTGTACGTGCGCACACGCGTGTGTGTGTCTGTGTGCACTTGCACACATGCTTTCGGAATTTTCCCTCCGCACACATTTTCAGGCGCACGCAATTACAACGCATTCCCCTATCCCTCCCCTCTACCCTGCCTTTCCGCTGTGGCGCGCCTGATTGGCTATTTATTTTAATTCATAATTAATTATCTATGCGTCTGATCAAAAAATGGCTGAGGACTTTTCGTCTCAGAATTGTTTTTCCTACCAGATGCTAGAAGGGCGTACGTTACTTCTGGGATACCCTGTATATTTTTCAGTTGGGACTTGGACACCGAACGCCCACGCGCCAGCCGTAATCGCTGACCACTCTGCCGCGCCGCCTTACGAGGGGACCTTACAGGCTGTCACTCACGGATTTTGATAAGTCTCAGATGTGTTGTAGAGGGACCTACCCTGAGTACCAGAGTAAAGGGATTTTATACAACGCTCTTTAGTTATCGAGAAGAAACGTTCGAAAGTTTAGCTCGTAGCTACCATACCGGTACGATTGCACCTTTGTCGGACCAGCGGGCGTGGCCCAGTGGGCAAAGTTCCCGGCTCTGACGCTCGAAGTCCAGGGTTCGAGTCCCGTGATGGCTTTGTTTTTTATTTTTTTTTTCGCCAAATATAAATAAATTCGATGGATGATGCAAAAACGTCTAATTATTTAGTTATTTTTTTATTTTTTTTCATTTTTAAAATTTTTTACTTTCCATTTTTTAAAAATTATTTATTATTATTCTATTTTTCACGCAGAAAAAAAAAGAGAGGAAGAAATTATAACATCTTTCACAAAAAACTGCAGTTTATTATTTTTCATTACAATATATAGATTTTTCTTACTCGCTATCACTGTGGTCGCTTGTTACATCAGAACAATATTGCGGGTGGTATTTGTCGTAAAAGCAAGCAAAACACAAGACCAAAGAGCAACGCGCACATTGTATAAAAGCTATGGCTTTGCGGGCGCACGGAGGTTTGAGCAGCGTTATTGGAAAGCATACTTGATTGACATTTAAAAACAGCGGTCTTTCCTCAATTAACTTCGATGCAAACCACGAGGAACGCAGGTAGAGCGAACCCGGCTGGAGTATTTGAAATAACGGCCCGACCATTTTAAAATTCATATTGTAATGAAAAATGATAAACTGCAGTTTCTTGTGAAAGATGTTATAATTTTTTTCTCTCTTTTTTTTTCTGCGTGAAAAATAAAATAATAATAAATAATTGTTAAGAAAATGGAAAGTAAAAAAATTAAAAAATGAATAAAATGTTTTTTTTTAAATAAATAAATAAAATAATAATAAATAATTAGACGGTTTTGCATCATCCATCGAATTTATTTATATTTTGTGAAAAAAAGCCATCTCGGGACTCGAACCCTGGACCTCGAGCGTCAGAGCCGAGAACCTTGCCCACTGGGCCACGCCCGCTGGTTCGACAAAGATGCAACCGTACCGGTATGGTAGCTACGAGCTAAACTTTCGAACGTTTCTTCTCGAAAACTAAAGAGCGTTGTATAAAATCCCTTTACTCAGGTACTCAGGGTAGGTCCCTCCACAACATATCTGAGACTTATCAAAATCCGTGAGTGACAGCCTGTAAAGTCCCCTTGTTAGTGCAAAACGAGTAACTGAAATGGTACATGAGCTGCGTCGAATTTTTTACTGTAATATTCTTCGTAAACGGCTGAGCGTTGCTATAACACATTTCTAGTTGAATACTATAATAAGTAAATACCTCGTCCAATTACGTTTCCCGGCTATGGCGATGTCCCCTTGTTAGTAAGGTTCCGTCTTTTGTCATCGGTTAACTCTAGTTGGAATTTTTCCGTATTCATAACAAATCCAATGTGTTTATAGGTAGTGTCCGGTACACTATTAAACTTGTCCGTTCATTACGCAAGCGAGAGATGAGAGAAATCGATAAGATAGATAAACATTGTGCGCATATTCTCTTCCCGTGTCGCCGAATAGGAGAAAATCATCGAGGTAAGGAGTGGAGATGAATCCTCTAGATCGCAATCATCCGATGACTGTTTTGACAGTCTTCGTAGTTACATACGGGCAAGACGAAAGTTCGAAGGGTAGGCATGTGAACTGAACGATCTTTCTCTGAAATCTGAATCGTAAATACTTTCTCGATTTTGAACGAATCAGAACTAGAAAAAACGCGTCTTGCAGATCTATGCTGCACATGTAACTTCCAAGAGTGAGTAATTTAATTTCTTCGATTTAAAAATGCTCTGTTTGCACGAATTCGTTAAAATTTTAAACTTTTAAACGTTTAGAATCAATCGTTTTTGCCTGTTGCTGTTGTCTACTAAGAAATGTTTTGATAAGCATTGTCCGAGTTCGGGTTCGCAACCCTCGATCGCTCTTTTGCGAATGAGTTCGTCGATCGCCGCTTGCATTTCTTTTTCTTCCCGTATTATGAATTATTGTTCGACTGGTTTTACTGACGGTTTTACTTTCGCCGCGAGGGGAATTTTGTAACCCTTGATATAGCTTAGAATGATCTTGTGCATTGTTATCAGTTTCCAAATTTCTAAAAAGAAACACAGGAGATCGCCATTTTCGCCGACCTCCATCGACGATAATTCGCACGGAAATCGCTGCGCGATTTCGACGAGATCAGGCTCCTGCAGTGGAATATCCGCGATCTGCCGCTCGGAATCGAGGTCCTCCGTTGGAACGGGTATTTGGATTGCGCTTTCCGTCGCCCACCCTGCGTATTCGATTGTGTCGTTCTCGTGGGTGGGCCATCTCGGTTTGAATACACTCCTGGACGTATTGTCGACTTCTTAGGATTTTCCATCACTCGCATGTCCTGTCCCATTTTTTCCATGGATTGCGCTTGTTTGATTTTCCCAGACAATTTTTCCCCGTCCAGTAGAGAATCTGTTTTCGCGTTTTCCAAGATTTCCTTTATTGGTTTTGGTAAACCAGGAGAAATAAAAGATTTTATCGACAGGGTAATCACATGATGCAAATCGGTGAGTAACTTGCCTACGTCCTATAGATTTTCAAATATAGTAAACTTCTCATTGATCTGTTCTTTCTGTTTCAGAAAAAATGACGTGGCAGGGCCAAGCGCAATGATCGCTACTCCTAGAACATTTTGCCACGAATAAAATTGTTTGTCGCGTTTGACCGCACGCTCCTTCACGGCCGCGCTCACCTCAGGGTTCAACCCTGGAGCTTCTACGAAGCAACTTCCAGTTCTGGGATATGTCGCGAAAATATAATTTTTCTGGTTTCTGGCAAACCTTCAGTCAGCCAAATCCTCCAGCGTGATTGTATTTTGGAGTGTATTGGGATTTCTTTAGTTGGTTGTTCGGATGGGTCTTTGCCCATAACTTCCAGAATTTCTTTGGCCAACTCCAGTTCGATTTCAGCTTCCTGTGTTTTTTGCAACATTTCTACATCACCTTTGTCGTTTACGTCGATGCGTTATCTTTTTCCGAAAACAACTGAGGTGCAATTTCCTCCTCTGTCTCCAACGGTGCCGCGTCTGCGATATCCTGGTTTCTTCGACGCTTCCTACAAGAAGCAGGCAGTAGTCCATTAAGGCGGAAACCTGAATTAGAAGGTTCGAAAAATCCTTTTTTTTCGATTGCTTAAATCGATAGATAAACTACCCAAGAATATATTTAAAAAGTTACAGCGGCCAATTCTAAATGTTTTCGAAGATACAACGCCAAACGCAGCGAAGCAATTGATATTTAATATTGATTTTTCCTCCTATTGAAAACTTTGAAGCGCGTTTTCTTCAGTTTTCATTTTCACGATTTTTCCAAATTGGCGGGTGTGATAACTAAACTAAAAAAACTAAACTATCTATTGAATAAAACCAAAGTTTATTTTCTTCAGTATGAAAATCTCCTAAGTGAATTGAAAAAGTCTTTTTATATCATTTTTAAGGCACGTTAAAGTTTTTTTTTAACATTTTTTTTCAAAGCTGAGAAAAGTTCTGTTTTCACGATTTTTTCCGCTTTTTTTAAATCACCCAGACGAAAAATATATAACAATGAGAAATTTTATTGGTTTTTTTCTTGTTCAGTTAAGAATTACGAGCTGCATTTTTCCCGCCGATGGGAGACTGCACTGGCAAGGCGCACATGAAATAGGCTGATGAATCTGCAGTCATTTATTGATTCATGTGTAAAATTTTTTAGTGTTTCATGTTAAAATTTTTTTTAATACATTTCAAATGTACATGGAGAGATACCTCAATGTTTACTGGGCTCACTTGTTGTTTTTCCTTATAAAAAATGCTCGAAAAAAAAAACGCTTTTTTGGACCTTCTAATTCAGGCTCCCGGGGTGAGTTGCAGGGTGAGAAGGGGTGAGATGCAGTGAGATTTAAAAAAAATCGATTTTTTAAACACATTTCCTTCAAGTATGAAGTTTCGAAAATATTCCCTGAAACTTTCAAGCCAATCCGATAAATATTAGGAGTACAACTTTGCAGTGACCGTTTTACTTAGAGAGCCACTGCGGCCGAAGTAGTGGCCCTAGCTCAATAAAAAAAGTGGCATTTTAAACTAGAGGCTCTGCCAATGTAAACAATTTAAAAAAGCTAACGGATACGTGTATGCATTATAAAGTTATAGGCACTCAAACATGGCAACCTACGAACCGAATTCTCAGCATTTGCGGGAGGTTATGATTTACTTCTTCAACATCAAGAAATCTGCGGCTGAGGCCCACCGTTTGCTTGTAGATGCTTATGGGGAGAATTCTATTAGTGAGAAAACGTGTCGGGGGTGGTTTCAACGCTTCAAAAGTGGAGATTTTGAGGTCGAGAACAAGCATGGTGGCGGAAGGCAGAAAGTTTTTGAAGACGGGCTGACAGCTGGGCGTTGTGTACTATGAGCTGCTCAAACCATCCGAAACCATCACAGGGGAACTCTACCGACGTCAGTTGATGCGCTTGAGTAAGGCACTCAAAGAGAAACGGCCACAATTCAACGAAAGACATGACAAGGTGATACTGCAGCATGACAATGCCCGACCCCATGTTGCAAATGTCGTGAAAAAGTACTTGGAAACGCTGAAATGGGAGGTTTTATCCCACCCGCCGTACTCTCCAGACATTGCCCCTTCCGACTATCACTTGTTCCGGTCAATGACACACGATTTGGCTGTCCAGCACTTCGGTACGTACGAAGAAGTCAAAAATTGGGTCGATTCCTGGATTGCCTCCAAGGACCAAGACTTTTATCGACGCGGGATTCGAATGCTACCTGAAAGATGGGCCGAGGTCGTAGCTAGCGACGGGCAGTACTTTGATTTTAAAATATGTAGCCACTTTTTTATAATAAAGCCTTAAACTTTTGAAAAAAACGGTCACTGCAAAGTTGTACTCCTTATAGTTTCCGGGATTTCCCACAATTAGTAACGGGTCGTCGGGTTCCCATGGTAGGTAACGGCTGACAAACGCTTAAACGATACAAAATACCAGGGACGGCAGAATGCTTCGAAGACAACAATAAATTGATATTTTGGAAGCTTCCACATCGGCAGAGGCCCTATGTATGGACCAGGCATTAATGATTCGATGTAAGTAATTTTTTAATTAGTATTTCTATACATAAATCAACTGTAAAATTGGAAAACTCTTTTACACATTTTCAAAAATGCATTACTCAAAAACTATTAACTATACCAAAATTTCATAGAGAATACTTTCGTTTTAAAATTGCCAAAAATATTTAAAAAAAAAAAATTCATCCCGTAAAACTTGATTGTTTTGAAAAATTGTTTTAACAATTGACTATAAATAATTGAATGCTCGACTTTTCGGCAAAAAAATCGGATATTCCGATTCAGCGGATCAAAATACATAAAAAAGTTTAGCTCCATCCATCGTGCTCAAAATTTTACGAACATATAATACCGTATCCACATCGAAAAACTTTAAACGCATTTTTCTCAAAACTGTTTTTCAGGTCGGTGACCACTATAATTCAAAAACGACTCGACGGATTTTAATGAAATTTGGTGTGCTTATTGATAGCATTAAAAACTAGTCTTCAATCGAAGGATTTTCATTTTTGTTGAAAATTTCTATTTTTTTTTTAACAATAAACGATCGATTTTCCGGTCGAAAATCGAAAGTTATCTGTCAGAAGCCGCCATTTTGTTAATCTTTAAAGAAAAAAAGCTTCGATTAAGGACTAGATTTATTATTAAACTAATGATTTTTTTTGTTTTTTTTTTTTTATTTCAGATGATCCAGTAAAATTTTATGACGGTCACCGCAAATCACTACATGCCGAAGGGGGTCCGACAAAGATGGCGATATTTTTATAAATAATCAATGTTTTTCTTTGAAAATTTGTACAAGTCAAGATTGAAATATAACATAAAAAGTCTGTGTAACCACTTTTGTAAAACAAACTTAATTACTACAAAAAAAAATATTGAAAATGCTCGTTTTTCACGCCTCTGACTGTGTCTCACACCTTAATGAGATACCCTCGACGTTTTAAGGTTCTGTTGCGTCTCGTGCGCGAGCTGAGCCTGGTAGTCCAGTCGGAATATACAGAAATTCAACCGACTTCTATTATCAGAGGCCAGTACGTCGCCAATTTTCTTGTAGATCCTTTGGGTTACCAGGAATATACCCTAAAGTTCTCCAAAAGAAAAATGGTGTTTTGCGATCACCAGAGATTGTTAAAAATTAAAAACTCGGTTTTTTAATATCTTTTTTGGAATTGGTTTTATCGAAAAATGCTTCCCACAAAAGTTGTGCGGAATGATGTCACCGATAAAATAAGTTCTACACAAAAATCACGTAGGATTGTTAGTTTAACGGCAAATCGCCGCAGAACGGAACTTTTTTTTCTTCTTTTGCATGTACTTCGTTTATTAATGAACTTACTGTTCTGAAACTCAATCAGGATCTAGAAGAATCTATTCCTAAAAGATATATTCAAATTTTATTGACAAATCCTTATTTTTAAGAGCATCTTCGAATGTGCGATAAAAAGATACACATAATTAAAAAAGAAACATTTTCCTACGATCATTTTTAGGCAAGATATCCAAATCGTTAAGGCGTTACCCCCACTTGTAGCGCAAAAAAAGGCCTTTTTCATGAATTTTTTAAAAGAAAACTACAAAACTTTTTTAATCGATCAATATACCATCTTAAAGAACACATCTTGAAGAACTTTCAGTAATTTTTTTATTGAAAAATATTACATTGTTTAGTGGCAAATGGCCGTCAATGAAATAATGTTTTGATATACACGGTTTGCGGTGACCAACATTACGGCGAAGTGGATCATCTGAAAAAAAATGCGGATGGATTTAGTCAAATATAAGTATAAACTAGTCTTTAATCGAAGGATTTTAAAAAATATTCATTTTTCACAAAATGGCGGACAGACAAAGTTAATGGTTCGATTTTAACGAAAAAAATCGAACGATTAAAGACTATATTTTTATGTATTAAATAAGCCTGCAAAATTTCAAGAAGATCGGTTCATTAGTGTTCGAGTAATCTTGGTCACCGACTTCAGAAATGCCATTTTGAGAAAAACGCGTTTAAAGTTTCAATTTCAGTTTACACGAAGAAAATATTTTTTTTTGAAAACTTACATAGAGTCATCTATTCCGGGCCCATACAGAAGTATGGGCCCGGATACTTATACTTCAAAAAAATTCAATAAAAAAAAATCGATTTTTTCAAAATCGCAAGTGGGGGTAACCCCTTAAGTAAGCCCAGTGGCGTAGCGTGGATTTTTGCCGCCCGGGGCTAACCCTAAATTTGCCGCCCCCCCTCCCTATTTTCGCAACTGAGTGCCGCCCGCCGCCGCCGCCCCACATCTGCGCCGCCCGGGGCCATGGCCCCCTCTGCCCCCCCACGCTACGCCACTGAGTAAGCCAGGCGAGGGGAGCCGTGGCGCGAGAGGCGGTGTACCCCCACCACGCCGCCCGGTCGCGCCGACGACGCCGTTCCCTATGTCGCGCCCGCGCCATCGGCTTCAATCTCCATGTACATTGCCATAAACACTTTGACGGGTTTTTATCATATTGCATGTTATGCCTAAAGGTATTAAGAATGCTTACAAACTTAAAAAACGCGAAAATTTTAATACAAACAATAATAAATTGAAGAAACGTAAAAATAACTATACCTCCCCTTGTAATGAAGATATCGAGTTACTTTTTTTTGAAAATTGCGCGTCTCACAGATACCTACAAGTATATTTTAAGTAGTCTCAAAATTTAAGTACATAATAGATTTGTTTATAAGCAAACACTTTTTCGCATTGGATCTTGAATGCACACGCTAATGACCACCACGTATTGTTTTTCCTATGTGGCCGTTCTGGATCACTTGCTATAAGGAGGTGCCGGATTTACGTTAATCGGTAATTACTCGTTAACTATGTGACCTAGCTCAATAAAATTTCAAACTATCTTTTGGGCATAGTTTCTTCTAGATGCTGATTGAGTTTTAGAACACTAACAAGGAGACAGCACGACCGTGGGATTTGGCCGAATTTTTTTGTGGTAAAAGAGGACCCCTAGCACCTCACGTGGTTAAAGTAGTAGGACGCACTACTCGGAAAATTCCGAGAAAAATCGATTCAAAGTTTCTTAGGCGCCTTATGGGTTTAAAATGTCAGGCACTTGTCGAGCCGCCGTCTAGCCTAGACGGTTAGGGCTCGGTCTTTTGCGCCGGAGGTCTCGAGTTCAATTCCTCCTTCGGATCTTCTTTTTTTTTTTTTTGTATCTGCCACGGCGAACGCTTCGCCATTTTGTAGCTTCCATGTACAGGGATTTCCCCTTTTTACATTTCCCACCATTTTTCTCCAATCCACATCCCTGATCGATCCCCACCTTGCGGCCGCAGCCGACTTCCCCCTCTGTATCGCATTCACCATGACATTTTCTGCCATGGGTATAGGGAAACTGCGGAAAACCTATACCAATACAGCCGGTCACGGGTTCGCTTCCCAGCCGCGGAGCTAGTCGCGTTTCGTCGAGAAATAGCTCACAGGCTACAGCCATACACACCCGACACACACACGTACCGGTCCGTGTGCGCGACATCTGTGTAGAACTGGAGCTAACGTCACGCCTGTGTTTTTATTTCTCTCCGAAACTACGAGACGGTGATTCGAACCCGCGACCTCCCGATGTGTTGATTTCAGAGGCAAGTACTCTAACCACTAGACCAACACATCGGTTCGCCTTCGGATCTTCCTTTTTTTTATTTTTTTTTTGTGATCCCAACAATTATTCAAAACGTTTCTCATCCCTACATTATTTTTTTAAATTTATTCACATTTTGTTTCAATAACTCTCATTTTTTTTAATTATTATTTTTTTTCCAATAAAATAATTCATAACCGTGGTTTTTTTTCTTTGTAAAGTATATGAGGAGGAACATTGTGTTTTTAATGAGAATAACAAACTCGATTAGGAAAAATTCAATTTTTATTTATATAATAATTACATACAACAACCGCAGTGGTAATTATCGTAGAAACAAACAAAGTAATAATTTTTGCCACATCTTGCGCAACATATAAAAGCAGATTTTGTACAATTGCAGGGAGTTTGCAATACATCCGTACAAAAACATGTCCCATTAACATTCATGAAAATGTTTCTAGTAACTGATAATTTTGAGGCAAACCAGGCGTATTGAATCATGTCTCGGAATATTGGTGACGATAACTGATGGTGAATTGTTGAATGGATTTTTATAAAATCTTCCCGGGAATTCATTTCACGATTCCGCTCTAACAAAATCGCTGCACTTTACTAGAAAAATTTTCATGAATGTTAATGGAACATGTTCTTGTACGGATGTATTGCAAACTCCCTGCGATTGTAAAAATAGATTTTTTCCTAATCGACTTTGTTATTCTCACTAAAAATCCAATGATCCTCCTCATATACTTTACAATGAAAAATAAAAAATCCACCGTTATGAATTATTTTATTGAAAAAAAAAATAAGTTTAAATAAATGAAGATAATAAAAAAAAAATAATGAAAATAAATTTAAAAAAATAATGTAGGGATGAGAAACGTTTTGAATAATTGTTGGGATCACAAAAAAAAGAAAAAAAAAAAAAGATCCGAAGGCGGAATCGAACTCGAGACCTTCGGCGCAAAAGACCGAGCCCAAACTGTCTAGACTAGACGACGGCTCAACAACTGCCTGATATTTTAAACTTATCGGGCGCCTAAGAAACTTTGAATCGATTTTTCTCGGAATTGTCCGAGTAGTTTAACCACGTGAGGTGCTAGGGGTCATCTTTCACCACAAAAAAATTCGGGCAAATCCCCGACTCCACGGTCGTGCTATCTCCTTGTAAGTTCATTAATAAACTAAGTACAGGCAAAAGAAGAAAAAAATCCGTTCACCGGTGATATGCTGTTAAAGTAACAATCCTATGTCATTTTTGTATAAGACTTATTTTATAGGTGACATCATTCTGCACAACAGGAAGCATTTTTCGATAAAACCAATCCCAAAAAAAGATATTTACAAGCCGAGTTTTTTTTAACGATCTCTGGTGGATGCAAAACACCATTTTTTTTTTTTGGAAAACTTTAGAGTCCATTCCTGGTAACCCCAAGGACCTACAAAAAAATTGGCGACATGCTGGCCTTCGAGGATAGGTCTCATGTACATTCCGATTGGACTATGAACTCATGAGTTATATTCCGCTTATCGTGCGAACTCAACTCGAGTTTTTTGTAGGTTATTTCCACTTTTCGTGTGGCCTCGACCTCAAATTTCGTGGACTGTGTTCCACCTTTCGTGTGGAGTTAACCCCCCACAATGGCGGACTTTCGTGAGGACTCTACACTAATACTTGCTTGCGATCTCCCCCGAGTAATATCTGCAGAGAAATATGTTTTTTTACCTATGGACGATTTGTCATCTCTCGCTGTAGGTGGACTGGGCTCTCGACGGAGTTCGAGTTTTTCTTGACCTTTTTTCAATATTTTCAGTAGTCCCCGCGCCTCGTTGTCCGTGTGAGACCATTTCCTTTTGTGAGACTTGCCCACTATTTTAGATCGTCGATTTCATTTTCATGCACACAAATCTTATTTTAATATCCAACTACAAACCTGAAGTTGCAGCGTGCTTCGCATTAGAAAAAGCTATGAGCATTTCTCATAAGGCGACGAGAGAAAGGGAACAAGGATTCTTTTGTTTTTCTTTCTTTGAAACTAGTGGCGCAATTCTACGGATCGTACTACTACGTAGTCTCGAAGAACGATGTTCGAAATGTGGTTGAATACAACTGTTAGAACGTTGAATAAGTTATCGCTGTTTTCCAACAGACGGCGTTGCCAGAACGGCGTGCGTGTAGTTTAAGGAAGGACATTACTGTGAAAATTTCGAAAAATCGTTTTTTAAGCAAGTTTAAAAAAATCCATTAACCCTTCAAAAATATAATGCATATTTGTTTATCGCTGAAAAAACACTTTTAAAGGGATTTTCGAGCTATTTTTGAGGGGAGTCTGAACGCAGAATAGCGTCATGCTACACCGGTAGACGCAGTTACCGACTCTTATAAGCCTATTATCTTTGGGGAAAAAGTTACCGAATAAAACTAGTTTTATTTTCTACCAATACATGACATTAGATCATGGAACAAATGTTATCAGCTCTAGCGTCTATAAAACCGTTGACTTCAAACACGTTTTTTTTCAAAACCATGTTTTTAACATCGGCACGCAGCAGAACTCAAACAATTTTCGTCCAATCTACTTGAATTTTTAACGGTAGTTTCTTAGATTGCTTCAACAGTCAAGTACGGGCGCTTCTTTCGGCTAATTGAAAATTGTATGACATATATTAGGTTTTATATGAAAATTGTAGTTGAAAAAACGATTTTTTTTAAAACTCGTCTCTATTTTTTTCCTTATTTTTTTATTTCCCCCCGTACTTGACTACTAAAACTAATATAATTAATGAAAATATTTCACTATTAGTTTCAGGATAAAATTAACAACAGTTCTACTGCGTGCTGCCGTGAGGGTTGACTGAAAACTAGTAGTGCTATAGCGACTCGAGCGCCGCCATTTTGTATTCTTTTGACAAATAATTTTTTTTTGCATACTTCAATATATACCTAATAAAGTCTAAAAGTCCTTTCTACCATGAATTTTGTTCCGTTCTTTAAACAGAAATCCCAAGAAAACGGTTGAAAATAGGCAGTCACAGTGGTGCCCTCCTTTAAACCTTATGTGTGCGACCAAATTTTCCTACGTCGATGTGCAACCGGGGGACCCGGTTACCCACCTCCAGTTTTGACTACTTTCTGAGTTGAAATGTGAATAAACTCATTATAAATCGATTTACTTAATTGAATAAACATACAATAAAGTAATTAAGCCATATTTAGGTAGAATTTCATTATAAATTTTATTACAATGGATCATAAAGTGGCGCACCGCTGCCATAAACAGCGATCGAGACGGGGATTTCGGGGATTTCCCCCTTTTTGAAGTGTCCAAGGGCACGACAACAACGCATTCGTTCAGTTAGAAACCGACCATTACAGTGTAAAGACGTATACCTCTTCGGAACGTCTATTGTGTCTACAGAGCGTCAAGCCTTGTACGTTATTTCTTCAAAATTCATTTGTTATAGTTGTTGTTAGTTATGTATGTTTTTGTTATTTGTGATATAATATTCATCTAGTGATATTATTGAGCTATCAACAACACACTAACATGAACACTATGTTAACACGAGCTGAATTTGCGAGGTAAGCATAATTTCGTACCATAATTTTTCAAATCACGATATTTTCCAATCATATTATGGGTTGCTTCAATTATAATATTACATTAATAATAATTCATTACTATTTTAGGTTGAATCGTAGTGACCAACAGAAATATCTGGGAAGTATTTTTGGAAACAAAGATGAAGACTCCCAACTCGAAGACGACAACGACGACGAAGACTGGCTACCAAGTCAAGCGTTAGGAGACGAAACTGAACTGAATGTCGTAACCGAAACTGAAGCGTTCACAGAAGAGCAAGAGAGCAGCAGTGACTCAGAAGAAAGTGAAAGCGAGACCGAGGATGCAGTTCCAGGTACATCTGTGAGACGGGAACAAGCAGGTATCGGAAATAGTGACGAATATATTGCGAAGGACAAAACTGTTTGGAAGAAGAATCCGCCTGAAATTCGTCAAACTGCTTCCCATAACGTATTGCGACAAAGGTGTGGTCCACACAGATGCACTGAAACATTGTCGGTAGTGCATATATTCAAAAAAATTATGACGGTAGAGATGATCGATATCATTATTCGCTACACGAATTAAAAAGCTAAGAAGGTTTATAGAAGATTCAACGCAGAGAATCCCAATTCGACTCGATCGTGGCGACCGGTAACAGTTCAAGAAATGTACGCTTTTATTGAGATTTTGATTTATTCTGGGGCCAACAATTCGAATACGGATCATGTCAGTGAAATGTGGAAAACAACTTCATATCCTCTTTACCGTGCGGCGATGAGTTACAACAGATTTCGTGCGTTATTACGATTCATTCGTTTCGACAATTCCCAAACGCGTGAGGAACGAACACGAGAGGATAAAGCTGCACCTATAGGCGATATATGGGTAATGTTGAATTCGAATTTAAGTAAGATGTATATAAATTTAACGATTGATGAGCAGCTTTATCCTTATCGTGGACACACCAAGTTCACACAGTACATTCCCTTTAAGCCGGCTAAATACGGCATCAAATTATGGTGGATTTGCGATGCGGAAAATTCATATCCCTTATCGGGAATAATATATACGGGTAAAATTGGCAACATTCGTGAAAAAAATCAAGGAGAGAGAGTTGTAAAAGAACTTGCAGCTCTATTCATGGGAAGTGGCCGAAATATCACGACGGATAATTTCTTCACTTCTCTACCTCTCGCTGAACACTTATTATCTTGGAAATTGACAATTGCCGGTACTTTGAGAAAAAACAAACCATATATTTCCAAAGAAATGGCTGTCAATAAATCTAGAGCAGAATTCTCTTCTCTCTTTGGTTTTCACGAACGCGAAATCGCACTACGCTCTAACGCCAAAAAAAACAAAGCTGTGATCTTACTTTCTACAGTACATTGCGACACTGCTGTCAACAACGATGCAAAGAAAAAAACCGCATATGATCGAATATTACAATAAATATAAGATTGGCGTCGATACGATGGACCAAATGGTGACGCGATACACGACGCATAGGCGCACTCAGAGGTGGCCTCTTGCATTTTTTTTTCAACATAATTGATGTCGCTGCTCTTGCAGCATACATTATTTTTTTTGAAAATAATAATGTGCTCACGAAAAAAACGAATGAGCGTCGTAGTTTCTTGCGCCAACTGAGCGAAGAACTTGCCATACCAGTGATTGAGGATCGCTCTTCGAACATTCAAATCATGCGACATCACCCGGTGAGACTCGCGATTGAAAGCATGATAGGATCCTCAGTCTCTTCTTCCACTGCTGCGATTAGAGGAACTAAGGCTCGCGATAGTTCTGGGCGAAAAGTTATTACCGGTTCATGCCATATTTGTTATAAGTTAACAATTAAAAGGCGCAGGAAAACTCGCAAAAGTTGCAAAAATTGCGAGAAACCTGTGTGCGATGAACACTCGGTGACTCATATTACATGTTTAGATTGCGAAAAATATTTTTTTAAAAATTGTATTCATACAGTAAATCCTTGTATTTGTTTATTTATAAACCTCTATGACCCCAATAAAACATTCATTAACATTAACTTTGATTTACAGGTGAATATATCAAATTTTTCTCTAGTAAGTACCCGGGTACCCGGTCGCAGACATAAGGGTTAAGATGGTAACACATCTATGAAGGAGTACTACAAGCAAGCTGGAAATTCAGCGTATGTAATTTCGCCGGAGTGTAAACAACTTATTTTTCATAGTGTTAAACATGTCAAATTTTGTGCAAAAAATAAGTATATGCGGGGAATTTTACTGCACCACTTTATTTAATTAAAATCTGCAGTTGACGCATACGGAATTCTTGCTGAGATTTACGGCGACCATGCTGTGTTGGAAACAACATGCAGAGATTGGTTTAGACGATTCAAAAATAATGATTTTGATGTGTTGAATTGGAGGCATTACTTCATGAAGACTCATGTCAAACGCTAGTTGAACTTGCAGAATCATAAGGATTTGATCACACAACAGTTACAAAATGGTTGAAAGCATTAAAAATGATTTTTTTTAAAAATAAAGCATTAATTTTTATTAAAAAAACAGCAAGAACTTATACAACATCCCACTGTATTCATTAATGTTGGGAGATTGCAAATTTATTTTTTCCACATTTGGCAGACACAGACCAAGTGCAAACAAAATTTAGGCCATTTTCAAGTCCCCGTATCCACCCTTAAGAAAGGGTAAAAACTCAGAAAAATTGTATCTCTCAAAATTGGGAAATGGGAAGTTTATTTCTTTCCAAGTCAATAAAAAATTTGAGACATATTCGAATCCCGGAAGCAATCCTCAGGTTGCTTCTCCCCTTAGGAGGGGAAGAAAAATCGAAACATTTAGATTGCCCAAAGTTTGCAAATCGCAACTTTACTTTTTCGACATTTACGTCTTAGAGCTTTGAAACATGCCCAAAATAAATCTGGGACATTCTCGAGTCCCGAAATTAACCCTTACACGAGGATGAAAATCGAAAGAAAAGTTCTCTGCCAAAGTTGGGAGATTGCAACTTTACTTTACCCCGATTGCAAGTTTACTTTTCGGAAGGGCGATTTTGGAGAAACCAAAACGTGAAAAGATGCATTTTTCGTAAGTCCGGATACCCGACTTTGCGAAACGGCGAATCTTTGATCGACCATATTTCAGCCGTTAATTAACCAATTAAGGTTCATAACCAGGTTTTGAAATGGATTTTGACGGAACTAGAGAATGCTCTTATACGGCTATCTAATTTTACTCTGCCAAAAAGCCCTGATAAGAAAAAAAACATCAAACGGGCGTCCACAGCTTTGCTAAAAGAAAGGGTTATCGGAAATAGTTTTATGAAATATTCATGAATTTTTTTTACAAAAAAAAGCCATGAATGGAGAATACACAAGAAATAATGGTTCTGTCATGGGGGTATCATTGTATTGTCAAAAATAGGGCTTTTCGGGAATATTTTTACGAAATATAAATGTTCAACTGGAGGGACTGGGTTTTCGCAATCAGCATTCAATTTTAAATTCGACACGGATTTTGAGAATCCAAAAATCGAAATTTTTTATTCTGTCCACCGTCCGGTCAGTTTAAAAACGTCAAAATCGCTATGTTTCTGTCGGACATATCCATCTAGGGTTTATAACAATGTTTCTGTAAACGATTTTAATAGACTTAGAGAATGCAGTTGGGCTTATACCGATATTTCCATGGCGTAAGTAGCGAACAACTAAAGTTGCAATTTCCGAACCGTGAGAGGTGTTGTTTTTCGAGTTTTTATTCCCTCCCAAACGTTGCTCCCGCAACTCAAAAGTATATCGATTAGTTGTTTGGCTTCTATTAAGGGCTCCACAACGGGATTGTGCAAAAAGTGAAGTTGCAATGTCCGACTTCAGGAGATACGATTTTTCCGTTTTCTCGTCCCGTCCGAAGGGTTGCTTCCGGAACTCGAAAATACCTTACATTTTTTGCTTGTTTTTAAAGCTCCATAACGTAATTGTCGTAAGAGTGGTGTTGCAATCTCCAAACTGCGGGAAATATATTTTTTCAGACCCCCCCCCCCCCCCCATTCGTGGACCTGAGACACGAAAATGGGCCGAATGTTGTTTGGCCGACTACTTTTTTTTACCTGCTGGACGTAAATGTGGAAAAAGTTATGTTGCAATCTACGTACATCGAAAGATATAATTTTTTCGCGGTTTCACCCCCCTCCCTACGGTGGGGTCCGGGACTCAAAAATGGCCTCATTCTTTTTTACGCTTGTTCTAGGGCTTTGAGTGCAAAATCTTAGAAAATAAAGCTTCATCACCTTGGGATTAATATATATATATAACTTTACCAAATAAGCTACCCTTAATTGAAAAATTGTTTCGAAGATGTCATTTCTCGCCCGTTTTTACAAAATTTTGTACATTAACTAGCACAGGCTGCTAAACACATGAAGCCACTAGTTTAATATGAAAAATTGTGAATAAAAAAAAGTTTATAACAACGCAACGATGTATACTTCAACATCATCCTTCTTGAACATCGATGTTCACCACATAAGGTAGTACGAGCGCGCAATCTTAATTTCTATAGATTTTGTTCAAATTTTAACCAGGCATTGTTCATATCATTATGCATGTTTGAGTGAAATTTCAGAACAGTCGACTGTTTAGATTGTGAGATAATGGGTTTTAAAATTGCAACTTTTAATACTGCAGGGTCTGTAAAAATATTTGTCCCCTATAATAAGAAGACATAGGGCAACACCGTATCGTTCCACGTATCCAATGACGCGAGTTTGCGCGGCACATTTAAAATAATACTGCAACACAAATTTTTACTTGGAAGTAGTTTTTAATCGAACCGAGTTTTTAATTAGTTATGAATGAACCAACACTTTTATTTGTTAATGAAGATAACGCAAACAATATAAAATATTAATATTTATAATGCAAATATTTTTTTATAACAACATTTTTAACTTTAGGAACACGATAATTATTTTTTTCTCGAAATATTGAACTGTTCTGCGGTGTTGCCATATGTCTTCTTATTATAGGGGACAAATATTTTTCACGTAAAATTGTTCTGTCTAAATTTCAATGCAGACCCTGCAATGTTAAAAGTTGCAATTTTAAAACCCATTATCTCCCAATCTAAATAGTCGACTGTTCTGAAATTTCACTCAAACATGCATAATGATATGACCAATGTCTGGTTAAAATTTGAAAAAAGTCTATAGAAATCAAGATTGCGCACTCGTACTACCTTAGAGCAATTCGCTTTGACCATATCAGATTTAAATTCATATAAAAATATAAAGTTAAAAATATAAATACAACTTGTATCCCTTGTTGGCTTTATAACTCTGGCCCTATGTTTTCGAGATCAACGTAGCATCATAAAGACTATGAGCCGCACAGATACAAACAGGAAAACAGAAACAAAGGTGGACTTTTATCGAAAACTAGTCGGATGTACCCGTATTTCCGAAAGAGGGACAAAACGGCATCGGATCAGCTGCAGCTGCTCTAGCTACCTACATTTTTTTTTACTTTCAACTAGCCTTTGGTGGATCGTTAATGTTGTCACTGGTGCCTCTTCGATGATTATCCGATTCGGAAATAAGATTAAAGGTAGAAGGCGTTTATCCAAAATCACTATAATCATTAGGAGAGGATCGACTACAAGCAAAAAAGGAGTGGAGGTACGTATCGATAAGTAGACAGCCAAACAACGCATACAGTTCCCGGTCTCAGCATTTTTCTCCTTGTCCATTCACCTCCTCTCTGCACCTAGTGACTAGATTTTTAGTACACAATAACTACCGCCCAGACTGGGTCCTTCAAGTGCGTCGGAAAATGAAACTCTAGAAAATGAGGACCAAGTTAGGCAAGATTCGGAGGTTAGGTATTCCCCGCAACGAAGGAACACGTAGTGAAAAACGAAGAGTATTGCTGCGCAGGAAATTCATCGAAGAAAGCATATAATCAGGTGTATTCGGGAGTGGTTGCTCTCACTGGAAGTCCGAGACAAGGTTTCGGCACCCGTGGACCACTTTCGAAAATCCAATCTTCCAGGCCATTCTTACCGTGGCCGCACATGGCCATGCCTTACCGTCTATATAATAATAGAGCAATCCAGAAGACTAGCGCGAAAATCTCGACGGTTGCTTTATACGTCGAAGCTTTAGGGAAAATGGACGGAAAGTTTCGTGTGCTTGGGAATTGCATTTTTACCCACCCCAGAAGCGTAGCAAGAAGTGTGTGTAGATCTACTACTCATACTACCATAACTGGCGTGTATAGCGGCTATCGACATACGGACATGAACAGATGATGTAGAGAAGCCACCGATCTAAAAGACTATTGATACCCCAATCATAGAAAGATAAGACGCATATTTGACATTGTTAAGTGAAATATCGAATATTTTCATTCGGAAACTTTGAAATTATGCTTATCGACTTTCAAGAATACTCGCACAGGAGCCAGGCATCGTTGGATATTAACGTTATATAATGGTTATTAACAAAAAAATACATGACGCTGCATGAATCTAAATTAACGGGGCGCATGAGTTTAGGGCCCAAATAACAAATTGATAGTGAATATTTT
This sequence comes from Ophion slaviceki, assembly GCA_944452715.1. Lineage (NCBI taxonomy): Eukaryota > Metazoa > Arthropoda > Insecta > Hymenoptera > Ichneumonidae > Ophion > Ophion slaviceki. The sequence continues at coordinate 54,130,263 of OX101786.1, forward strand.
TTTAAGTTCCGTTCTTTTTTTCTCTTTTCTACTCTTGTTGAGAGTATTGGGACTACGAGGACGGGCTCTTAATACACATCATTAATACATAAACATGATGAATTCGACTTTTTCCAATTGAAAAATATTGATAAACAATAAAGTCCCGTAAATGCTGCATGGCGAATCGTTGGATGTTGTTCTGGCGAAATTAGAAATAAAAAAATGTACTTTTAGTGTAGTAATAAAAGATTCGTATGGCTGTATACAAAAGTTTTATTACTATTCTACAGCTTGGCATTTTTGCAAATTTAAAAATTATGTAAATGCCAAGCCGTAAAAAAACAAGTTCGATGTTCGACAAAAAGAATAACTCCAATCATTTGTTACTAATAAATGCATAGGCATGACACATATAGAAATCATCCAGTCATACGATAAAAAATATTGTGAACTGATTTTAAGATCCGACTTACACCGTTTCATAAAACACAATTTCGAGAAAAACGAAAAAGAAAGACAGCCAGTGGAATCTATATTTTTCTTTTACTTTGTCCGTATACATTTCGAGATTTGTCCAACACCTTTGTTATTTATTTATTTATTTTTCTCGGTATGGGGAATAGGAATATAGAAGTTGTTTTCTAAACATTTTTTTTCTCTGTAAACAAATTCATTCTTTAAATGATAATTGTGATGGAAAGAAGCATATGAGAGAAAAAAGTTTTCAATGAAAAATGTTTCTTTACGGACTTACAACTGGTCTCATTCATTTTTCTGCCATATCCCCAAGTAACGGAGCGATAAATAGCGACGGTTTCAATGAGGGAGGCAGATGGAACGATTCGATTGGACGCAACTATCAATCCCATCGCTTGCACCATCGGAAGAACGTATCACAGGATTGAGAACAATCTATACCGTAAAGCACAATTCGGAGAAGGTTACCACGCGCGAGAGATCGCCATGACCATACCCCGTATTGAAGCGGAGAGGTTTGCCGTGGCCCAGTGGGCGATCTAACTCTTCATAAAAAAGTTTATGACTCGGTCATTTTTTGGAATTTAGGCGCAATCTTTGTTGCAAATTGAAGTCAAGACCTATATTATCTATAAAAGTCTAAATTGAAAAAAAAATCATATTTTGGAAATTGTAAACTCATGCAGACCCCTTAAATATCTCTGATGTTTCATTTACATATCGTGTTAATAGGTGTATGCGCAAAGAGCAAAATATATGGGGAGGTCCGACGGGGCGAGCATTGAGTGCAGGGTCAGGACAAGTCAGAAGAGAGTAAGGTAAGGGTAGGGTGCGGAGGTGACAGCAGCCTGGTACCACACTCCCTCTCGACGCATTCAACTACCTCGTCGGTAAATCGCACTGCGTATGTTTTTATATATATATCAGATTTCGTCTGGGGGCGGGGGTAAATCCCTTTCGCGCTACTGTGAAAACTGCCCCTGATGCTCTCATGCTTAAACGACGCTCACACTCTCTTGGTCGCCATCCTTAAAGGGTGCAATGCGAATTGAGCCGTAAAACCCGGCGAGCTCCTTTGGATGTAGCGAACGGAGATGTTAGCGCAGGTACTATGGGAGCGCCCAGCGCTGGACGAGTGTGGGTAGACAGACAGCGTAGTAAGTGGGTGTCTACCCACCTACAGCACCCGCCCCGGCTGCACCGCCGCTAGTAGCAAAAGCAACGTTTACGAGCGACTGAAAGTTTGAGTCCGTAGAGTAACTCACTCACGTGCCGTGGCAATATCCTTTCTTCGAGCTAGGCCAGTGAGGGGGATTTGTGGTCCTGTTTTATCGGTCTTCGGGCATATCGGTTCACGTTCTCTCACCGTGACGTCACTATAATACCCGACGGAAGTGGCGTTACCGCTGGTGCTGCCCGGTGCACCTTCATTCCCGGTCTCTCGTTTCCTTTCCGCGAGACGAGCCGAGTTGTATGCTATATAGCTTCGGAGCTATATAGGAGTTGGAAAGTAATTTTCTTAGTTGGTACTCTAACCGACAGACAGCGACTGTGGTTCTATGGGGCGAACGAGCAGGATGCGAATGCTATGGGATATACGAACTATTACCACTGTGACGTTCATATATCTGTCTACAAATATGCTTGCTATAGCGAACCGCAGCTATGGGTGTGTTTCGTGCAGAGGGAGGAATTGAGTGGGTGAAGAAAGATGAGAATAAGTCACACAGCACGAATTAAAACTGTTAAAGAAGCGCGGGGTTCAACACAAAAGCCGTTGGTAGCTTCCTGAACCAATGTTGTTCTTCCGTTCAGAACTGCATCAAATTTCCCTTTCTCGCCATCCTCCGTCTAAATAATTCCCTTAAATTTGAAGGAATCCTCGGCCTTTTTTGTATCCCCCGGTTTTCATACCCGGCACTGTTCTCCTTTGAGTCAGCCTATTTCATTGTGCCGGATGTTACATGAAGGAGATCAACGTGCATATTGTTGTTGGATACATAGTAGGGTCAATAAGAATGATGGAAGAAACATTTTTTTATACGGCTGAGCGTGCTTATGAAAAAAATTATTAACGCAATGTTTCTACGTACAGCCCAACGGCTTACTATTCAAGCTGGTAAGTCAAACGCGATAGAATCTCAAGATCAGTGAGAAAGTCGTTCTGTTCGTAATGCTTACGCGGCAACGTAAGAGAACAGCGATGTAGAGTTGCGAGGAGTGTGCACTTGAGCACACTAGATGCGTCCATTTTTTTCATAAACTGCCACTAGTCTGAGAGTAAACGATTCCCCACTTACAGGCATTGGCTTACGGGCACGTCTCGCAGCAGACATCGGTCAATCAATGGATTTCAAACGCACGCTATGCTATTCTGGGTGGCGGGTCGGTTTAGTCGAGAGCCGGAGGGAGCGGAGATAGCCGACGCATCTTTCGATGATGGACAGCGCAGTGCCCCAGGGACTACGGAAAACTGCAAAATAATTATAACCCACTCCCCTTCAACCCACTATCTTCACCTGACATTGAGCGTCCTACTGGAACCTGCACCTGAATGCCCTTTCATGTTTCGAGCTTTGTGTACGTGCTTACAAATAATCCATTGTTTAAGAGGTTTCGCATCAAATTAGGGGCGACGATATATGAACACAAAGGAATAATAATATAACGAGAATATACTAATAAATTAATACCATGCTGGGATGTGCGCTAACAAAAAAGAAATCATCGAAGTTAAATTCTGAAAAATGGGTATTTTACGATTGACCTTCGAATTTTTATGAAAAGAATCATGCATGCTGAGACAATGCCGCAATGGCGATCTATTGGCAATAGGATGACCACACAGTGGATTTTTCCTTATCAAAATAAAAAGCTGCGACCTTGTTATTTTTGAAGATCTATCAATTCAATCCTTCTTACCATAAATAAAGTTGCTTCTCTATACAAGTTTGTATGGTTGCTCTTTTGAGCTGTGCAGATTGCAAAAGGACTCATCAAATCGAGAGTTTGAAATGGAGACTTGACGAAAGTGACACAGTATTTGGTTTGACACTTTCTTTTTATCACGTGAGAATTGGATACGCAAGGGTATCCAACCGGAATTTTTCATTATCATTCTCCTCTCTGCTGGAGAATGTTGAAATAAAAATTGCAAACCGATGGTAAAACGAGTTCTTTTTTTGGTTCGATGAGTCGCTTGTTTTATTATTATTTTTGTTCGATATTTCTTCTTCGCTCTTACGAGATCATATATGACAGTCTAGAAGTAGCTTTTTTAAATATAATATGATAAGACAAGATCAAGCATACGAAAGCGCATAATTTATCTTGTAACGTTAGTAATTTGAGAACTATACAGTTATGTAAAGTAGTGCGTTGCGAAATTCATGTTAGAAGTCCAATTGCGGGAATATGCGTAAATCATATCGTCATAAATCTGCTTCGACGAACTACATCACGCAAAAAATGGATACGCCGGCTTCTTACATGTCGCATGTATTCTTAAATAACAACTATAATCGACACTAATTTCGTCCGTTTGTCATTTTTTTTTTCAATTCTGATTCAACTGAATTCAACCTGGAAAGCGGCAGAAAAAAGTACTTGAGCCGGGAAATAAATGCGCAATCGAGCGACCACCCGTAATTGATTTGAAGGTTATGTCGCAACACATGCACGACAGCTTCTGTAAAAAATGATTCAAAATATATAAAGACGTAGGGCGCTTTATCGTTTTACGCGAATCAGCTGAAATTTCCTATTTTATTTCACGAATATCTCGATAACGAGACAGATAAAACCTCTTCGTTGAAATTATTCATAAAAATTAGAGTTCTCATGAAGCTTTTGCTATGTCGCCTGTGTATAACTTCAATAATTAATTTCTCAACAATCATGCAGACGAAGTACTTGAAATTTTACACGAAATCGTACAGAAGTGAGGTTAGATTAGCGAAGTTGCGGGTAGAGAGTGACAGGTAAGGGTTCAATTGGGAAAGGTTATACGTAAAAACCCGCAAGCATATACGTTGGAACTCAGGAACTAATTGAGACTTCAATAAATAAAAATAGATGTTTAAATATGAACCATTTGTTCAATTCCGAAGAACGAGAAAATCAATTGAAATCCCTTCGTGGGCTCGAAATTTCGAAAAATGCGTTTTTTTTAAATCGGTTAGTTCTGTAGCCAAGTATCTTGAACCTTTGATTGGATCCCAGACGTTTTTCAGATCGTTATATTTCGGTAAATATTCATTTTTTTAGAGACGTTTTTCATTGTGAATGATCGTTATTATAGGGCTGAACACTTACATATTTTTTATGAAAAACAAAAAAAATGCCCAAACATTCGTTCGAAGTGGGACATGTATTGAAAAATACGTACTTAGTTTTAAGGCTTTCACGGCTCTTTAAGTAATGAGAAGAGTATGGGACTTCCGGATGGAGGCCGTGTTGAGGATCAGCGTTGTGCCGACGTTTGGCAAACGTTACAGTCTGCATCATCAGGGCTGAGAGCTCCGATACTGAGGCTCTCGTGTCTCAGGTATTCCTAATATAGTTGCAGTCATCGTTCCAGATCGCTGCACCAGCCAATCAGATGTTTTAATTGATCAGCTGGTCAATTAAAAAACCGGGAGGACGATGTGCCAAATAGGATTGACGTGATATCCTCCATCTCTGTTTAGATTGTCGGGATGTTTTCGGATTTCCAAACCTTCTCGGTGTTTCCTAGAAAAATAGCTGTTTGATGGGGCCAGACTTTGGGCTTTGTCATTTGCGAAACGTCGGCACAACGCTGATCCCCAACACGGCCTCCATCCGGAAGCCACATACTCTTCTCATTAAATACGTACTTGCGTGAAAAAGATCATATATTTTATTTTTTAATATAAACAGAAATCCTCTGAGGTTTTTAAAGTGGAAGGTTTGTAGATACGGAAAAAAGACAGTGTCGACCGTCTTTCAAAAATGTGTGTTTATTCGGAAGATTGAATTTGAGCATTTTCGGGATAGTAAAAAATGAAAAAAAAATCAACTCATTCAGCAGATTAATTGTTGAAAACGTATATTTTCCGCATTTTGTTTTACTTCAATGACTTATTATTACTGACATTTACCGCAATCGATGCATAAGTACATTCGGTGATCGTTGCAACACTTCGGTGCTCGTTGTGATACTTGCTTTTCGTTTTATGATCGTCATTCTAAATACATAATTTATTATAGTAGCGCAAAATAAAAATATCTATGAGTATTTTCTATCGTAACTCACTTACATGTAGTGATAAAACACTAAATTTCACGCAAAAAAATCACCTTCACTGCACTACTGCATCAACGGGGTCGCCTCGACCCCAGGTCCTTTTTCGACAGCTGCCCTCAGTACACGGGCAAGATGTAGGATGGAGGCCGAGTGTCCACTTATAGGATATAGGAGTGGGGAAACATTCGGGCGCCGCACTGAGGCCGAATAGATTACCCCGGTTTGTGATTCAGTCAACTGAAAAAGACTAGGGTTGAAACGACCCTGCGTGCAGTTGAAGGGTTAACTTTGATATGCGACAAATATTTTATAAACATTCTATGAATTGACCAAGCGATGGCAATTTTTGCGAAGGATCAGATCACCCACTATACCACGGCGAACCACTTTGCAACGATACGGGGTAACTTTTCTTCTGCGAATTACACCTAGAGATCGTTACGTGTGATTTTGATTGGGTTTAATTCACTGTATTAAATTCAATGACACGACCCCTTGCAGGTAAAATTTTGCACCTGCTCATACTTTACAAAATGAAGCAACAGTAAAGTGTATTAGAACGCCGTGAAAATGAAACGAATGCACTCCGAACGCAAAGGTTTGAGAGATCGTCCTGGACGTTCTGGCATTAATATATATTTTTTTTTAACAATCGCCTCCAACAAAACTTCGGGCATCAGAGAGTGATGTTACGGCAGGAGTACAGCCCCAAAAAATTTGAAAACAAGCGAGTTTGTTGTAAAGGGTGTCTCAAATTGACCTGACATTTGAAATTGCAAACCATTTTTTGTGGCGAACATAGAGTACTAATCTTTGACATTGTTACATCCTAGCGAATGTGCCTTCTCTCGATTATTCCCAATATTCTCATTTGCCGTTATAAGCTTATTATTAAATGAATAAATCTAAGAATAAGACGCGTAACACCGTAAAAAGGAACATGCGTATGTTTCGCACGCATATTCAACCTACGGCGATAAATATACGATAGCAGCGCCGCCACAGTCATCGACTTTTCCTATCCCATTGGCTGTCAGCAAGAACACGATCTCAGGCGCATATTCCAAGAAGAGCTGTCGAACGAAAAATCAACCATCATCTCGATCAACAGACTCCAAAAACTCTACGCCGGCCCATCCGCATGGTGACCAAGAGAAGCCGCGACCCTAGATTACTTCATCATAACATATCCTAGACGGCTCCGACGAATTTATAACACTGACTGAAAAATAAGACATCCGGTCTCGCAGCGTAGTCCGATATACAAACTTCTCGATATGAGAAGTCACCATAGCCATAAGTTGACATAACACAAACCATGCGAATGCTTAGGTCTCTGACATCGAACTCTATATCTCATGCGCTTTTTCGCCGAAACACAAGACAAAGGTCTCATTCTCTTCATACGCATATTAGTCAGAACCGATGGCCTGAAATAAGGCCACGCATGTGCCTAACGAATCTGTAAAGTATTCGCACACCATACCGCGACCAATGCTAATCAACCGATATCTTCATGATCAATGGACCAATCCCCGAAGAACTAGATGACCAAGACCACACTCTCACTCAGGTTCCTTCTCCCACTACTGAACCTCTCCTAATTTTCATATCAAGAAAGTCTTCCTTCCTGAAGTCAGTCTCCCGTCAACTACCATCGACTCAAGTTCTTCTATCAAGTCTCAATCCCAGTCTCCCGACAATCTTCATCAAATTCAATCTCAGTCTTCCGTCAACCAACATCGAATCAACTTCTTCTATCAAGTATTAAGCGAGAAGCCTAACGAATATCTCCGATTATCCTTCATACGAACCGTCTTCATTTTTCGAGTCACAAAAGTTTTATTTTACACTTGTATAATTTCTATCATCGGTCCGTGAATATCAATCTCAATTCACCGACGTTGCGCGCCGTTTATATTTCTATCTACGCGTAGTGCCGTTGTGGTAAACACGTCGAGTATACACACGACCAGCGTAAAATCCTGCGAGCGTCTTACCAGCAATTGTACCAGCGAGTGCACCAGGCCAAGAGCGAAGGCCCTTGTAACACGAGCGACAACAAACATCCACGCAAGCGAGCGAGCGAGCGACCCAGCGTCAAACACAACCAATGTAAGCTAACCATACCTTTTTCTTTTCTGTATCATTCATCGTAGGTCTGATCGCTTTAACCCGTCTAGTAATCTTAAAATAAATAACATAGTGTCAATCGTACACCAATTCTGTCGAATTATCCCTCAATACCGAAATATCGTGTCGATTCCTTAATTCTACTCTTTCCCACGCACTAACCCTTTTTAGCCTCATCCCGTGCTATTGCGCTAGGCGTAGGCAACAAAGAGGGATACGAAAATATTATGCTCTCATCCCTTCCGGATGTGATAACATCTGGCATCAGGAAGTATTGAAGTTTAGTCATGGAGAATTGCACGATCGAGCAAGGCATAGAAATGTTCATTTGCTGCATTGTTACTGCATAGTTATTGCAGACGAAGTTCCATGGTCGTGCTATCTCGCGCCGTAGCGATGTGAATTGGCCGCGAAGATCGTGCGATTTGACACGATTGGACTTTTTTATTTGGGGTTTTCTGCAAAGAAAGAGGTAGGATAAATGATCCACAGACCATTCCGAAGCTCAAGGAAACAATCGGACGCACCATTAATGAAATTAGTGCGCAATTATGACCAAGTGTTATTGAAAATTTTGTCAAAAGAGTGAACATTTGCAAACAGGGACAAGGCGGCCATTTATCGGATATTGTGTTCCACGCATAACCTCCTTGTTTGTACCTGATATTAAAATAAAAATATTCGTACTTTTCAAATGAATACGTTTTATTAATAAATTAAAGTGTCAGGTCATTTTGAGACACCGTATACACGGTGTAGTTCGGCCACCACACCGTGAACTTTCTCGGGGTTTTTCTACTATTAGTGAAATGGGAAATGTAAAACATATCACAGAGAATTTAAATTTACAGGAATAAACAGTGTTGGGTTGGGATTCCAATTACTGATTTTATGTAATAGGTGTAAGTCTGGAAAAGTGGCGTTGTGCTCCAAAATTGGCCATGTCTACGTCCTAAACCGACAAATAGTTTTCGATTTTCTATTAATGGGAATTGGTTTGAGCAAAGTTGAAAAAAATCTTGCAGTCAAGAATTTTCCGAAGCTTATTTTCAACCATACTTACGACACGCTTATTAAAGACATACAGCAGACGATGAAAGTGCAGGCAGAAGAAAATGAAAATCCAACAGGTTTGACTGTCTCTGGAAATGGAACTTGGCAAAAACCTCATGAGCATTATTCGTCGAAACTATTAGATGTTGTAAAAAATGTTCGTATCGCAAAGCCGATGAATACTGAGATAAATTACATCATACCAACCAATACGCAGAATGGATCCTAAACCATACAGAAAATTGCGATACTAACCACAAAGGGTCGGCTGGAAAGTTGTACGTTGTACGTAGATGGAATGACACAAATGTTCGCGCGGTCTAAAATGCATCGTTTCCCCATAATTGTCATTTCAACAACTAATTAATTTATCAAAGAAAAAAGACAAAACAAATAACTTCCATATTCGTATTTCCCATACTCGAAAACATGAAAAAATAATGAAGATATTAAACACATCTTTAAATTTATACGGAAAATCTAGAGTTTAGTGCGTTTTTTTCTTTCTTATTTTTCTTAACACAATGTTTTATGCAACGGTTAAAGCCGTATCATACGGTCTATTTATTCGATTCATCTCAAAATTGGGCGGAACATAGATTATAGCGTTTGCTATCGTGTGACCAAATGATTTTCTGAAACGTATATCCATTTGTTGGTAACAAATGATTAAAGTTTTTTTTTAATGTCGATTTTTTTCCACAGATTTAAAATATTTTTTATCTTTCATTTCGAATCATCGTATTTGCGAGAACCGCCTACACCGATAGAGCATGCTGTAACAGCGACACAGTGTTTAAATAATACTTACTTCCTTGTTTTTATTTTTTTTTAGATAAAAAAAATTCAAGCCGATTCGATGATTCAAGATATTTCTTGCGTTATCTATTGTATATTTTGCTCACCTCGTTGAGTTCATTTTGATTTCGATCAAACCCTACTTCGATTGCTAACTTTCCATTTGAATATTATCAAAGTCAGCATGAAGTTTATACTATACTTGTGATACACTGTACCGAATCGCACTATAAAAGATTATTTTTCGGAAATGATGCGAATAGCACAGTGTGATACACTTAAAGGCTGAACTAACGCGATGTTTAAAAAAATGGTAAAAAGAATTTTTACGCCTCACCAACCCGAAGAGGATAACCAGGCAAGATGTTTATGTAGTGATTCTTTTTGAAGGCTTCCGTAATACGGAATCATGCTTAGTTATACATTTACCCATAAATGAAGGGAAAACATAGTATTTGCAGTATGCCGTGCTTCAAAATCGACCAACGCAATAAAACGAATTGATTTATTTATTTTACTCTATCCAAATGCCTACACATCTACCAGAGGTAACGCATGTCCAGTTCCACTCCATAGCGGCGTTTGCGGCTATCCCGCAGGCGGGTTCTGCATAACAAAGGCAACGGCAGACGTTCGCGTCTACAATTTCCACACGGTTTAATAGATCTCTGTGCCACCGAACTCGTGTTAATATACCTACAAGCCGCGGCGTATCGCGATCAATTTGCTATAGGCTCCATCAACACAGGCGTATTACGCATACCCATACTCTTGGATATACATACGGAAGTCCCTTTGTCCGTATCCCCATGTTTGCAAGGTGGTATTGGCAAAGAGAAGGTCCTTTGGCCAGCATCTACTGGAGAATCAACGCGTATCCAGAGCATCACACGAGCAGGACAGTGAAGTACTAGAGAATGTAGCAAGAGAGATCTGTTGGAAACTCTGCCAGGGAGAAAAAGAGAGGGGTGAGATGGACATACAAAACCGATCGTTTTGGTAAATGCGGCCACATATATCGGGTAACGCTCACGATTCGTGCGTCCGTGGGTTTGGGATATACATGTTGTTAGGTATACCGCGTACTCTACGCGCATATACTTTGGCCCGTCGATTACGCGTACTAGTTCACACGTACGCCTACATGTCTATAATGCATATGCAGATAGACGTATTTAATACGTTCACTTTCCACTGCATTAAGTACAGACAGAAGTGCGCATGACCGAGGGCTAGAGATCGGGGGGTTTTGTACCACAGCGCAGTCCAACGAGGGAAGGGCTGGGACGGTATGTGCACGACGAAACCACAGAAACGTGTGTTTCGTGTCGGCCATGCTCTAGCGCCGGACAGAGCAGCTCAGATCACGACGGTAGTAGGTATTGCACACAGAGCGTTTGAATACGATTTAGTCAGTGAAGCAGCAGCAGCTTGTGAGCGAGCGGGTGAGCGAGTTCATGGTCTTCGAGCTCGGGCTACCGAAAAATATCAGCATGCTGGTCCTCCTCTTTTCCTTTGTGTTTATATATCGTCACGAGCGTTAGTTACGAAGGGTGATTTCGCACAAACTCTACTATAAGCGAGGGGTAGAAAACGCTTAACCATTGCTCTACTAGAATCTGCGTTGAATGCAACAGGAGCACATCTTCAGTACACTGCGAGTTCAGCGAGATGCGACGGACAAGAGAATACGGTAAATCTAGATGTCGGTACGCGACCAGTGAGACAGAGACAGAGACAGAGACAGAGACAGAGACAGAGACAGAGACAGAGAGAGAGAGAGAGAGAGAGAGAGAGAGAGAGAGAGAGAGAGGAGAGAGAGAGAGACAGAGAGAGAGAGAGAGAGAGAGACAGAGAGAGAGAGAGACAGAGAGAGAGAGAGAGAGAGAGAGAGAGAGAGAGAGAGAGACAGAGACAGAGAGACAGAGAGACAGAGAGACAGAGAGACAGAGAGACAGAGAGACAGAGAGACAGAGAGACAGAGAGACAGAGAGACAGAGAGACAGAGAGACAGAGAGACAGAGAGACAGAGAGACAGAGAGACAGAGAGACAGAGAGACAGAGAGACAGAGAGACAGAGAGACAGAGAGACAGAGAGACAGAGAGACAGAGAGAGAGAGACAGAGAGAGAGAGAGAGAGACAGAGAGAGAGAGAGACAGAGAGAGAGAGAGAGAGAGAGAGACAGAGAGAGAGAGAGACAGAGACAGAGAGAGAGAGACAGAGAGAGAGAGAGACAGAGAGAGAGAGAGAGAGACAGAGAGAGAGAGAGAGACAGAGAGAGAGAGAGAGAGACAGAGAGAGAGAGAGACAGAGAGAGAGAGAGAGAGACAGAGAGAGAGAGAGAGAGAGAGACAGAGAGAGAGAGAGAGAGAGAGAGACAGAGAGAGAGAGACAGAGAGAGAGAGAGAGAGAGAGATACAACATATAATACGATGCTAAAAACAATAGCCGCAAGTGAAACTCGTTTCGTGCGCTCTATCCGCAGGACGCTACTGCGAGTACAAATAAGTCTCGGCCGTTTGACCAAAGATGATCCCACCAGGAGGTTATGGTTAAAATTGTCAGATGTAAAACGTCATACCGTAAGGTTGGACATATGGCAAAACCATAACCTTGAAATATTAGCGATTTTTTATCAGCATCCCATAATTGTTTTCGTGCCGAAATGTCGAATTTTGAGCCGAACGGGAACTCTTGTGTTTGGCACGAATCTCCGTTCCAATAATGCTTCCGATTCCGCGTCTTCGTACACTTCGTTTCCGCAAATGACGCTAATTCAGGTCAAAATTCGAAATTTTTTAATGAAAAAAATTATGTGATGCTGATACAAAGTCGCTAATATTTTAAGGCTATGATCTTTCCAGATGTCCAACCTTACGATATGACGTTTTAATCTGACAATTTCAACCATAACCTCATAGTGGGGCCATCTTTTGTCAAACGGCGGATACTTACTGGTACCCCCAGTACATTGTTGGGTGTTATTTCGTTACATACACCATCCATTGCGTGGCAAAAGATTGTTTGAATATTTGAAATTTTTGTAATGACGCTTTCTCACTTTGCATTCATTTCACTAGATAAGCGACCGGCGTAGTCTGAGCTTTTTAAGAGTCAAATCGTATCTTGCCGCGGAGGCAAGAAAGGTTTTCGGTTAATTCGCATTCATACGGATCCATGCAAGTTGAGGTAATAGAAATTCTTTGTCCTTTTCGGCTTCGGTAATATACCGTAGTAGTGTTATTGTAAGACAAATAAACTATGTTTTATTAGCTTTCACTGATAAGATCGCAAAAATCTAACATCATCGGCATAAAGCAAATCAATCGTTTTATACAGATTGTTGTTTGCTATGTAAAGGGTGTCTGAAAATGACCTGATATTTTAATTAATGAATTTAACGTATTATTTGTTTGAGAAGTACACATTTTTATTCGAATATAAGGGACAAACATAATATCCTATAAATGGCATATTATCTACACTGCGCGCGAAACAATGCAGTTATTGCAGACGAAGTCTCATGGTCGTGTTATCTCGCGCCGCGGCATGGCAATGTGAATTGGCCACCAAGATCATGCGGTTTGACGACGTTTGGACTGTTTTCTTCGGGGTTTTTGATAGAAAAAGTGTATGCCTATGATCCACAGACCATTCAAGAGCTCAAGAAAGCAATCGGACGTACCATTAATTAAATTAGTCCGCAATTGTGCGAAAATGTTTTTGAAAATTTCGTCAAAAGAGTGAACGTTTGCAAACAGGGCCCAATGATCGGACATTGTGTTCCACACATAACCTCCATGTTTGTACCTTATATTAAAATAAACATATTCGTACTTGTCAAATAAATAATACATTTTAATAAAAAATAAAAATTTCAGGTTATTTTGAGACACCCTATATATACAAATATTGAATGTGCTGGAAAACTAAAAAAATTGTAATATTGCTCGGAATAGGGAACAAAAAAAGTTAAGATCATAAAAACTATTCAAGTTTTCAACCATTATCCATTATACCTGCGATCGATTTCACATGAAGCTTTGTCGAACCAGCTTGCCGTAAGAAAGATTTCAGGTGGGCAACAATCGAAAATGGGCGACCATGAATGAGACTTATTACATGAGAAAGGATATATGTAATGTACAAATCTATGAAATCATGATGAATATTACTATCTTTTGTGTCAATCTGCAGCTATGAGGTGCTGAAGATCGAACCTGTGATAGCATCTTTGCATCAGATATGTAAACGTAGGGCAGCAAAAGCGTGAGCGGTAAAAGCGCGCTTATTTTCGAAACGAACGCCACGTGAGTACAACGAACACGATGGTTGCCCACGTAGCAATATGCAAATGGTTGCCTAGAAGTTGTCTAAATGGGTACCAAATATGTGCTTGGAAGTTATCTATAAGTTATCATGTGCCCAACACATGTACCAACACAGTAATCTTTTTAGATGGTCAACTCGAAGATAACCTCCGGGCGCACATTTGGTAGGTACACATTTAGCGAACTTTTGGACAACTTTTTGAAAATTGTTACTTGGGTACTAGATTTGGTATATACTTCTCGGAACATTTTGACACCTAAACATTTTGCGTTTTAACAAATTTGATCGCATATGTGTTCAGGCATGTTACACTTCACATAGTTTTGTTATTTTCGCGAGGCACAGTGAATCTCTCATATGCGGATCAATCAAGCTGCGGGGAAAAATTTTTTCTTCGTAATTCAACGCTAACGATTGTTCTGCACGTCTTCCCCATCTTAAAAAGAAATCGTTTGAGCTACAAATGTAACACATGGCAGACAATTTTTTCATATGATGTCTCTCATATTTTCTTTACAAACGAAATAAATATTGAGCACCAATAACTCCTGTACCCAGGTAGGAATTGACGATGAAAAAAGGGCTCGCCAAGCTCTGAAACAAGGCTCACATTTTTGTAATTCAGGCTGAGCACCAGCCTGATTTCAGGCCTAGCTGAACCTCTGAATGATAACGCGGTTTCAGGCTCTTGCACACAGGCTTGACCAAAGGCTGGTAGAAAAGCCTGTACTAAGCCTGAAACGACGAAACAACAAGGCTCAAAACGAGCCTTAATGAAGCCTTCACGAGCATTTATGACCAGGCTTTTCCCAAACTCTTCCCGAGGCTATATGAGGCCTGTTTTTAGTTTTCTATATTCTACATTGGAGTAAATTTAATAAATTTGTAAAGACTTCATTTGATTTATTATATATATTTATTATTTGTTATATTATTTGTTACAAAATATATATAAAAAATATTTTTAAAAACAATACTTTATTTTATTGCGTACTTTTATTTTCGTATATACTTTTTTGTGTACCTCATAAATATCGATAAGAGCATATGTTTAAATGTTCTGAGCTGCCTCCTTCGCTTTCGTTTTTCGTGCCTTCGCACCCGACAAATTTATTGCTAAATTTTTTTTTCATAAAAGTACAGAAAAAATATTATTTTAAACTTATTTTATTTGATCACAACCTGAAACAAGCCTGCATCCAGCCTTGATTTTTCAGCCTCAAAATTCACCGACTGAATAAAGCTTGAAATAACCCTGAGTTTAGGCTAAGCAGCCAGTCTTGGTTTCAGGTTGCTCCAAACGATGCAATGAAACCTGGGCCAGGTCTGTCTCACTCAGGCTCGGTGAAACAAGGCTCGCACAAGCTTGTTTCCATCGTCAGCCTTTTGATTTCCTACCTGGGTAGCTATGTACGGTCATTTTTTTTCATAGTTGTAGTATTAAAATCTTACATTGAAAACCATCACAAAATTCGAAAGTTCATAAAAAATCCGCTGCAATTCAGTTATTCGTTCAAGCTTTTTGCCATGTTTTGAGACCCACTGTAAGATTAATAGGTACTTTAATAACGTTTGGGAAAAAGTAAATGTCCATGAGTAAACCGTCAAGCAATTTCATGTTGGCTGCCACGTTTGCTGAGACGATCACAGATATGTGATGGAAGAGCGCGGGAAGAAAGTGGGGGAGAATAAAATAGTGCGAGGAAAAAAGGCTGCATTGCTTACTTATTATTTTTAGAAATACTGCTATTGTCACATAGGCCTGCGGGACGGTGCTCAACGGTAAGTACACTGCAAAAACAAGTGTGTTGTTTTTACACATTTTAGGTGTGTAATGGCTCTAGACATTTTTTACACGTTTTAACGTGTGTAAAAAATAACCGTGTTAAAATAACACGGATAGATGTGTTCAAACAACACATTGACGTGTGTTATTTTCTTACACACGTTAAACCGTGTAAAAAGGGTCTACAGCTATTTGATTTTTCCTCACCCTGTTTTTTGTGTCAAGCTGACAGACGCAACGTACGTAAGTTTAGTTAACCACGGACGAGATGAATTTTCCGGATAAAATAAAAGTTGTCAATCGCATTTTTACAATACTATTTACATATATGTATCCTCCATGTAAATAAAATGTATATCCTCCATATAAGTAAGTAAATAAATTCATAATCAACAGTCAGAAATATATATTGAGTATATTTATTATAGAGGGTGTGTGTATACTAAGATCTTAACCCGATTCGGTTATCGTGAGTCGCTGGAGACCCGAGCCATTTTTAGTTAATGTCTGCATTTTTGGGAGGGGGTGTGTTTATGACGAAAAATAAAATATTTGTTTAAATTGTGTTGCTATATTCATGGTGTACCCTTAAAATAGAAGTATTCAAGAGTGTTCAGGAATTTTATCAGAATTTTTCATTGCAAATTACGTGTTCTAACATGTCTCGGTCCTTCAGTGACCCACGATAACCTGACAAGGGGACGAAAAAAGCGATAACCTGATCGGGTTTATTGAACAGGTTAATCGGTTAATTGAAGACCAAATGTAGTTTTGTTAACCTGTCAATCAATGAACGTCAAACCAACTAATGAGTTTGACGTGATGCCGTAACCATAGTGATTTTTAAAATAGGATCCATAACTCGGAATTAACACACGTAAGCTGTATTGCTTTTTCCCGTGTTATTTTTGCTCGTGTGTTGCTATCAACGCGTGTTGTTTAGTCCAATGTGTGTAAATATGCGTCTTGTATGTTGTTTCTACACGCTTTATGTGTGTTCGCATAAACGTGTTATTGATGGGGACGCTTTGAAGGTGTGTAATAATTTAATGCGTAAAAATTACACACTCACGTGTGTAATTTTAACGCATTACGTGTGTAATTATAACGCATTACATGATACCGAATGCATAAGTGTGTACAATCAACATGGCAACGCGTGTTTAGACTTTATGTTGTGTTATTTCTACACACCTTGAACACACATCAAACACGCCTTGTTTTTGCAGTGTAGTACAGGCAGAATTGGTCGTGTGGTAGTGCAGCCAGGGTAGTGCGGGCTGTACTACTACTGCACAATACGTCGCGTTAAATATACACTTTAACGCGACCTTTGTCCCATCGAGTTTGCTTGTGAAATATGAAACACTACAAGATAATTCTGATATAAACAATAGCCCAGCTGCAAAAAATGCTATACCGATTAATTTTTTGCAACGTATTGAACGGTCGACGTGGCTGTATAGCCAACTTGTTGGAGTTATTCAAGTAGAAGCATAACCGGCCGTTATAATAATTTAAAAATAACACTTAAATGGTTTGCATATGGATTTTTTGTCATGAAGACAAATTTCAAAAACAAAGCATAAGATACTAGCCTCGAATCCTTCCGAATCGTGCTATGTATAGTCGAATTTAGAGGTTTTAACTCCCCGTTTCAATACATGGAACAGATATTTCATAGAGTGGAGTTTATGGACCAGCAAGGAGCATGCGAGGAAAATAGCTAGTCAGCAGTAGCTTGTGTGAGCTTTACCGCGGGTACATACTTGACAACGTGCTTGCGCGAAGTTTATACAGAGTAGATTGCGCTGACGAAGGGAGGGTAGGTTGTAGATATAGGTAAGCCGAGGGGTCGTGTTCACTGGCACGTATTCAACACCGCCAACAACTTTGTAGTTGCTATTGCTACGGGGTTCGAAAGATTCTGTTCGTTGTTGGCGTCACCGTCGCGGCTACCTTGCCGCTCCTTCTCTTCGTGCATCGCGCCGTTGTTGCACACGGCACGTCCTATAAATCCTTTGGTTCAAATGAGCTCCACGATTTTCCGAGTAAATGCTCGCGGCGCCAGCTTCGCACGCGTCTTTATGCCCTGCGTGTGGAATTGTTGCTATTCGGGACACTGTAAACGTGGTCTGCTCATGAGGCAGTTCCGTCCATTTCGTCTACGCAATCCTGTCGCTCTTGACCAGTTGCGATGGGAATTGTTGAAAGGATAAATGAATAGGATTCTTAATTAACGATACGAAAAATTCGATTCATATTTGTCGATATTTCTTTTTTCAAAAACAAAAGTGCTTTGTAATAACGAAAAAAGTACGATTTTTCAGGCAAGAAAGTTGCCATAGTATTGTAGTCAATTTCGTTGAGACAGAAATCCGATTTACACTAACAGCTGAGGAGGAATGAAAAAAATATGATAACTTGGAAATATGGCCCGTTTTCGATTCGGTTTCGGATGATGATACCAAAAGAGGGACCAGTCGTTCTGTATTAGCTCTAGTTTCGGCGATATGGCAAAACTGGCTTTAATGAGCATTAAAAACGTGACTTTTTATAAATTAATAATAACATTGAAAGTTCTCTGGTTTTACTAAATATTATATGGATTATCGGTTCGTCGACGTTCTTTTTCACTAACCACCATGGACCTATTTTCCGCCACAGACTTCATTAACCATTAGCGGACCACTTGAATTATTAGTTCACCGAGTGCGTGTCACTTGTTAATCGGAATACCTAGAAAAGTATTGAAGTTTGCATCGTTAGTATGCAACGAAAATTCTTTTTACCATTCTATTTTTATTATCTATTATACACTACTCACACACATCTATTATACACTACAACAAGGGATAACTCGGAGAAAAATGATCGTACAGAAAATTTTAAGAAAGGAAATTATAGCTTGAAGTGTCTAGTTTTCAGATCTGGACTATATTTTTTTTTAGCGTGGACGGTTTTTAAGCCGTCGAAAACCAACAAAATTTTTTTTTTCCAAGTTTTTGCTCGTCTCTAAAATGGTCTGTGGTTTTTAACATTTTTTTTTCACGTGACCATAAAATTCTTTTAAACAATTTAATCAGCTTTAATTTGACCTTTTAACGAGTTCCGTACAAAAAAGTCCAATTAACTTTGACGATTAATTACTCGGGAAATAATGATCCTACAGAAAATGAAAATAGGGTTACGAAAATTGCAAAACGACTGCAAAAAAAAATTTGAAAACAAAATTTTCAATTTTTTTCTTTTCTTGGTAATTGAGGTCTTTGAATAGAAAAATTACGAATTAATGCTAAAAAACCATTTTGAAGTTGAAAAAATTAATAAAAATAGAAAAATTGCTTGTTACGGTGATTTTTGACAGAAATGATAAATTTAAACCTTCGAGGCACTAAGAACAAAAAACCGCAGCGCTTTGCAACTTTGAGGGTTTTTTGGGGACACTTGGAGGTTAAAAAATTACCGACGATATCCTTCGTTCATGCATTTTATCCAAAGTTACACCAAATTTTCCGAATATCCCTAAATTTCCAAATTTTCAACTTTCTTTCAGTGAACATCATCACTTCGACAAAAATATTTATCGACAGCCACTAATTGCATGTCATAGAGAATGTTTTGCTCGGCGCCAAATCATCGTACGGAGCTCGTTAAAAGGTCAAATTAAAGCTGATTAAATTGTCTAAAAGAGTTGTACGGTCGCATGATAAAAAAAAATGTTGAAGTCCACAGACCATTTTAAAGACGAGCAAAAATTTGGAAAAAATTTTGTTTCGTTGGTTTTCGGATGATTACCTGAAAACCGCCCACGCTAAAAAATGTGACAGTCCAGATCTGAAAACTAGACACTTGAAGCTACAATTTCCTTTTTTTCAATTTTCTGTACGGCCATTTTTCTCTGAGGTATCTCTTGTTGAAAATCACCCAAAAATTTAGAATTTTTTTTTATATCCCTTAATTTGTGTGAGTAGTGTTTTTTCAGATTTAGTTCGCAGATCGCTAACTTCAATATTTTATAGAAAAAAAAGGGTAAGATGGTTTTCAACCGCGGTTACGAAAAGAGGTCTGGACTGGACTTATTAACTGAATTTCTGAGCAAGAACATCCACTCTCCTGCCCTCCCTTCCTCGCCCCGCCGCCGCCCCCCCCCCCCTCTCATCTGTGAGTATAGCTTGGAGCTTTTTTGTGACTGATCGCTTTTTCGAACGTTTTCTGTCGTTTTTTTTCCTGCGGCCTTTTTTTACTTCCAGATCAGTAGCATCCACTTTTTATGCTGATTCTGCCTGGGCATGAGACATTTCTCGCTGTATGTCTTGATTCTGAAAGGATGCTTCCGGAAAATAGTGACTTTTTCGAATCTCGTTTTTGGCTTGTGGCTCAAAACCCCTGGGCATACGCTGTCGAAAATCGCCAAATGCCTGTCGGTAAAGCAGTTCCCACGCAGCAACGCGCAGTGCAGCGATGAATCGTCTCCTGGACAAAAACATTCCCGACTAACGTAACGTCCGCTGAATCGCAGCGCCACGGGTTGGGGTAGGGTTCGATGGTTTTAAGAACACTTCTATTCGAGATTGCATGGAGAGAGTCCGAGCCGCATGGCGGTAGCAAAAAGCGTATAAGCATTTGATTAATAAATAAGTTTTTATTTTGTTGTAAACGCGTTCTCTGCGATTTAATGTGTGGCCGCCGAGGGTTATGAACGCCCCTCTACACGTATTCCTCACAAAACGGGGATGGGTGGTGCCATCTCTTGAGATCCTCCCTGGCGCAGCCTACTTTACCGACGTACTGATTGAGACGATTAATCTAGAAAATAATTGATCGATTGAGCGCGGTGAACAGGTGGTGTAAACGCCGCGGCGCCGCGTGGTGCACAGTGGCAGGCACCGGCTCGGTGCCGATAGAGAAGATTTTTCTCCGGTATCAACCAGAAGGATGGCAATCTCGCCTCATCTTCGCCACGGCGAAGATCACAGCGATGGGGAGTCGCTATATAAGGGTCCTTAGCTTTTTCACGGCTATATTCCGAAAAGGATGTGGAAAGGCTGAAAACTATAATAAAAAGTGGAGTTTCGTCTCTCACGGGAGAAGTTCATTCAAATAAAAACAGCACAGAGCGGAATCAAATGACCATGGAGACGTTGCATGGATCTTACATGGATACGACCAACGTTTTAGAATCGGCCTAGCTTCAGGCTGTTGCCGTATTAAAATCTGCTGACTCTATAAAGAGCTCTGTAAGGTATGCGGTTTGCTCCGTCGTTGAATCTGTTCTCGACACTGCAATTGCGAAACTAGACCACGGAAATCAGGCAACACTGGATGCTATGCGTGTGTATGCTAGTGTTGCAACTGGCAGGGCTGTCAAGGACCAGGTAAAGATTGCGAACGGTCCTTCGCTTTGTGCCGACTGAAGTTGAATCAGAAGAACTTGCTAGACGAGTAATTGCATTAAACACGCCAGACGAGCCGGAAAAATCGGCGAGGGTGGTTTATGCCTTTGAGCCAAGAGGAGGACGGTCGACGAAAAATATCATTATCGAGGTAACAGCAAAGGTTCGTAACATTCTTCTAAGTAGAGGCCGTGTATTCGTTGGATGGAACTCGTTCCCCATTGAGGATTACGTAAAAGTTTTGCAATGCTATAAATGTCGGGGCTTCGGACATATGTCAAGCAACTGTCGTAAAAATTATCGCTGTGGGCAGTGTGCAGGAAATCATGATGCGAGATTGTGGACACAAAAGAGATGCACCGTGCTGCATGAACATCCCATGAAAAAAAATTACAAAAGGCCCAGTACTCGGCCAGTACAGTGCCAACTATACTCGACGCCTGGTCAACGATCATTACCAGTACTGGGCGACGGTTGGAGAAAATCCGAAATGTTACATGGGTCCTACAGTTAGCAAACAGCGTCAGCCTAGCGTTGGTGCTGACCTGCACCAGCACCCAGTGTTGGTGCCAAGGCTGGTGTACCAAACGTTCGGTGCAATGTAAGGCCAATGTTGGCCCAAGATTGGTTGTTGGTGATGCGCCAATGTTCAATTTAACCATGTTGACCGACGGTCAACAAAACCGGCCGAACGTTGGCCTTATGATTAGGTACCATCGGATAGGCCCCGATTGCCATCCCGAGCGTTGGTTTTATTGTAGCGTCGGCAATTTTTTCACGGAATTAAGTCCTCCAAAATGGATGATAACCACTTCGCGATGAACGGTAAAGGCGCCCTCTACTAAAGCGGCGATTAGAATAAAAAAGATAGCCTTATTGAATATTCGTAATGGCCCTTCGTAAAAAAAAAAATGAAGTGGAAATCTTAATGTTGCGCATGTTAAGGCGAAGTAGAAGATGTACCACGTGACGTATGAGTGCGAGAGAGATAACTGAAATTTTCGAATAGAGATTCCTCAGAAATGAATAATATTTAGGGCAAAAGGAAATCATCACGCTCTGCGTCAGAAAATTCTCCAGAGCCTAATGCTTTGCTTTTCCTGAAAAATGTAACCATCTATGAGAAGATGGGTTTGGAAAATTTGTGAGGTTATGTTGACCTTCTACATGCCCTTAACGGCCAATCACTGTTAGGTAAATATCATCTAGATAATTTTAGAGAATATTCTGCTCGCGTTTTCTGCAATGTTATATGCGTTTCTGAGACTTGGCTATGACATGATGTCTTAGACAATATGATGGAAATGAATGACTACAAAATATTTAAATGTGACAGACAAGATCGTATTGGTGAGGGTGTTACTGTATATGTGCATCGTTCACTCAAGGCAAAAGTGATCATCATCTTCCGGATTGTCTTCTGATGGGCCAGAACTTCTATTCCTAGATGTTTGTTATTTTATAGTAACCTGATTATTATGGGAGATCTCAATCTCATTATTGATGTTGAAACGCATGATAATCGTTTCCTTGCACAATTTATTGCTGCCAACGATTTATTTTCGGTGCCTTACTCTCCGACCCATCATACTGGTACATCTCACACACATATTGACCACCCAATTATTGATAGGGACGAAAAAATAAGCCTTTGGTCAGATTGTGTAAAGAGATTTTCGCGGATTTGCTTTCATAATATAATTAGATTTATCACCGATACCGAGTATTATGAATGGCAGTACTGTAGTTGAATATCGAAACTCCCTAAAGATAGTAGGGATTTGGCTGGATGACACTCTGTATTGAAAGAAACAAGCCATACATGTAGCTAACAAGGGGAGGACGCCAATCGGGACCCACTGATTTTGCCCAAACTGCGAGGGTAGACGGAGGTGGGTCCGTACTTAACGTTCCTAAAATATTTCGCCTGAGTGGGCCATAGGAAAGGGTGAAACGCTTTCCAAAAATATCCGAGTAGACCTTGAGGGATATTTTTTCAACCATGACGAAGTCAGTGGCGTAGCGCAGTAGTCAAGCGCAAGGCTGACAGCCCGCTGGTTTGGGTTCGATTCTCGCTGCTACCGTTTTTTTATATTCTTTTTTGTTAATTTCTCGCATTCTTTAACTATTCATTGTAGAGGAAAAACCTACGTTTAAAAACTTGAATGAAGTATGATTTCCAATGAAGCATGTTTCGGAAAAATGTAACTGCTCAAACAATGCTCTTATAAAATGTGCCTGGTGTGAAAAATATGTAAGTTTTAAATGTTTCTACGATGAATATCACCCTAAAAATTGTAAAAATATTTTTGATAATGAATAACAAACAGAGTACATAATTAATTGCAAAAATATTCGGAATTTTTATTTTCATTAAAAACTTCAACTAATTATATAAATCAACTGCTATTGTATAATATAAATTAATTATGTAAATATATTTAAATTCTACAATAAATAGTTGTACATAGCAAGAAATAAAAAAAAAATTTTTAACGCTAGCAGCGAGAATCAAACCCATGCCAGCGGGGTGACGGGCGATGCGCTTGACCACTGCGCTACGCCGCTGACTTGGAAATGGTTGAAAAAATATCCCGCAAGCTCTGCTCGGAAATCTTTAGAGAGCGTTTTACCCTTTCCTATGGCCCACTCAGGCGAAATATTTTAGGAACGTTAAGTGCGGACCGACCTCCTTCTACCCACGCAGTTTGATAGATGGTTTTACATTTCTTTATTTGTGTAGTCATCTTTTTTGTTGTTGTATTGAGTCTTTTTTACTCGTTTGTCAATCTCCTTCTCCCTCTCTCTCCCTCCCTCCCACCCACCCTCCCTCCATCTGTTGCCAACGTATTTTTGAATATATGTAATTTTAAGATTTATAAAAAACAAAAACATGTTTTATTTCAACTTTTGCTTGGGGAAAGTGAGAAACTACTGTGCAAGTCCTTCCACAGTGACTTCCTCCCTTAACTGACATTTCGTATGGAAAGCTGACAACTTTCCGCGGTGAAATTGCGCGCGTGTTTCAAACTCAAAACTTGTAGATGCAGAAATTTTGCTACTAAGGTAGTTCTAAAATCGTAACGCAAACCTTGCCCCCCCCCCTCGCCCCCCTTAAAAAGGATCAATTTTGTATTAAGAATTTATCTGTAGTCTCGAGTAAACACGTAAATATTTCGCCTTGTACTTATGCAAAATTGTCAACGTCATGTTTGGTAGTGTAAGGTCTGAATATGATAGTGTGTACTTGATGTGGCCTGTCCTTTGGCACTTGTGTGGTAGCAGGTTATGTAGGATATGTGCAGGTAATTCTAAGCACATTCGGCACTCCTATCCGTTTATTTGAGGTTGTTATGGGGTTAAGTCAACATGTTACCACTGAGCTGAAACTTTTCTGGGCCTTCAATAACCTCTTTGCTGATCATCCTGTGCAGTTTACGAATACGATTAAGTTTTTTAGAAAAAAAAAAAAAAAAAATCGGTAACTCGACCTATTTCGTGGGCTAATTACATCACGCTTATGGAAAACTCCCGATCATTTTTCAGTACATTATTAATATCCGCTAAGTGAATGTTACCATAGAGCTGAAAAAATAGGTACGGTTCGATTAATTATCGGACTAACCCTTGGTACCACGAAAATGAGGATTTGCAGTACCGTTATAAAATTCTTAATTTTTTTAATAGCGAATTTGTGCGAAAATCAAGTACACAAAATGTTACACTGTGCAATCATAGCAACGTCGTAGACGGCACAAATGCTACCTATTTTATTTGTATTCGGTAACTATGCCCGGAAACCTTAAACTACTCGGTCAGGATAATTAGCAACGAATATTATTGGTACTTATTCTCTTAATTAGTTATAGTTACTCAATATTAATTCAATAACTATATTCAGAAATTATACATTTCTAAACATCGCTAGGCAAAGACAAAATAACAAATTGGCGAATAATAAATTTTTTATTTCTTCGAGAATATAGACAGCTGTTTAGTACACACTTTTTCTTTCCAGCGGAATTTTTTTTACTCGGACCGATATTTATTTTTGATAGCTCCGTGGGCCGCTATTGAGGTTACGAACGGGGCGCATATGTCTCTAACTCCGCGCCACTTCTGCCAACCTGGGCATTATGATATACCACGATTTACGACGTTGTCAATTCATTTTGCGTTAATTGAGCGAGGAAAAGTTATAGAAAATAATTATATAAAGTAACGAGAACACTTAATGTAATCACCGAATGTTCAAAAATGCATATTTTTACATATACATGTAGAAAAATAGTTCGAAAACACAGGTTTAATATGACGATTATTTGAAAGCTAACATTTGGTAACAGTCAATCGGTTCCGTGCATAAGCATAGGGCGCTCCCTTCGTACTTCACCCCCGACAGATAAACCCAATAACAACCTTAACTGCAAGTCGGGTAAGCAGGAGAGGAAAGAAGATGAAAAAAAGTAGCGTGAAAGGACGATGTAAATGTTTCAAATGATGGACCAATGATCATTCAGATGAATCATTAAGTAGCAGGAGCAAAACGGGCAGAATCCTTCCTGTACAAGTAGGAAAGACAAAATACACACGCTATCTTAATATCAAGGGTAGTACGCTTAAGGGGGGATTGTCTTTTTTTTTCGCAAAATTTACCACCTTTGGGAATTTTTTTGTGAAGAAAGTATACAACGGAAAACTTGTGAAACTTGGCATATAGTTTTATTGATCTGTTTACTACATACAAAAAATTTTTTAAACAATTTCATCAAAAAATCCGCCTCCCACCCCCCTCGACGCGCGATGTTCCTTTTTTGATGGTGTGCACGATTTCTCAAAAACTATTCAACCGATTGCCTTCAAATTTGGACAGAATGCTCAGCTGACATCCTTTTATCGTTTGATGAAGCAAAAAAGCAATACGTTTAATAGTTTTTTATTTATAACAAAAAATCGATCAATTTTTTTCGAAAAATCGATACTTCAAGTTCAAAACGTCACCAAATCGTCAATTTTTTTCCCCCTTCATCGAACGATAGCTATATGTGTCTAAAGTAAAATGCTTTTTGGGTTTTTGTTGCAGGATGAACGTGAAGGCTGTAATCGTGCACACCATCAAAAAAGGACCATCGCGCGTCGAGGGGGGTGGGAGGCGGATTTTTTGATGAAATTGTTTAAAATTTTTTTTGTATGTAGTAAACAGATCAATAAAACTATATGCCAAGTTTCACAAGTTTTCCGTTGTATACTTTCTTCACAAAAAAATTCCCAAAAAGCGGTAAATTTTGTGAAAAAAAAGACAATCCCCCCTTAAGTACATGCTTCTGAAGCCGTTAGCAAGTATGTAGCCCGTTGTACATGGCTTTTGTGCTCTTTCTTGTGCCTGTTGCTTGGCTTGGCGCTATTCCACAGACGATGTATGGTTAATTAGGACTCTGGTGGTAGATGGTGGGGTATGAACAAGGAGTAGAATTAAACGAGGGAGAATACAAGAGGAAGATGAACTACGAGGAAATACCTGTGAAGGACAAGCGGTCGGAATCCCTAGGATCGAGAGTTTCAGTGCCAGCAGAGAAGTCGGCAGAAGACGCAGCCGTGACTCACATTCTCGTAACTAATATGGGTTGAAACATTAACTTTCTCGTAGGACGAGTAGAAAATGTATCATACGTGCAATCAAACCATGTAAGTGTAATAGATCTTGCCGTCACACACGAAGAAATGCTGTGCGATAACTTGCTGCAATGGAAATGAGACTGATTGCGAATTCGGGCGGTCCCGGCGAGGAATGTTTCAATTCATTCTGTACGATTACGGAAAATTGAATCACAAAAGCACAATTCCCTCAATCTTAATGTAGTTCTGTAGGTACACGTATGAGCTAAAAGTTTCGGTCGAATCGTATAGTAACATCCAATGCCTATACGATGCTGTTGGTTGTACATTTTGTGACAGAGCTTGTACCCTCTATATGTCCCACACATTAGCACCTCATGCGTAGATAGATCTCATACTCGTACAGATAACGGCGCTGTAATCGTGGCAACAGAGCGATTTTCCTGCAGTCATAGCGTTGAGCTTCCTATGATCCGTCTTTCGCGACATGTTTTATATAAATTAAAAAAGCGTGATAATGTCAACCCAAATGCGATACAACGGAAAGTTTACAAGAAAAAAGGCACTTGCTGAAAGACTGAAAGCTGTGGCAAACCCAAACCCAAACAAAAATTCGCGGTCGAAGGACGTCGGATCGTGGAGTTACAACATCTTGCCGACAGTTTAAATTGTATTCGCTGTAATACAGACATTTTTTGAGGAAAACAGTGAAGGAAACCCGAATGGGATTGAATTCCATTTTACACTGTTGCCATTCCATTACAGATGGTTGGGAGCCCGAGTTCGTGTGGAATAAAATTACTACTTTTCATAAGGCGATTTCTCCGAAATTAAACGCTCAAAGTTTGTTATTTTTTTTAAATCAATCCCACAATAGTACTGCGTATACGTGTGTTCTTATTTTGAAATCCTATGGTCCGTTTAGAACTTATATCGAGAAATGCGAGCAAACTCCTATCGGTTTACGTGTTAGGTATAGGGATCGCGTACAAAAATACCCATATTCAATTGCAATTATCTCATGAACTGAACGGTGAATCGAATTGAATTTTTGGGCATCAGCCCATGAAGGTCATATCTACACCATACTTAGATTTCAGCCAATTCCTAAGATTTGATGAAAACTACAGAACTACCTTAAGAGAAGATGTCTAGAGGAATTTCCGTGGAAAAATGAGTTTTCCGGTAGAAAAGATTTAAAAAAATGGAATCTCTACTTGGGTCGTACCGGCGAGAATAATCGCGAGAAAAAATCAGTCGCATCACGCGTTCAGGTAATATATATATGATACAAATACGTCTCCACCGTTATTATTCACGCTTATTCGGCTCAAAACTCGACATTTTCGCACGAAAAAATTATGTGATGCTGATACAAAATCGCTGATATTTCAACTACAACGCCTAGGAGGTCGGCGCCGTGAGACAAAATGATTGAAAAAATCCGGCCTTTAGTTTTTCCTACAGTGCTGAAGTCGTGGAACTTCATTTTGGGTGAGACATTTTGAAAAATCAGTTTTAAGTCAATAACTCTTTAGGAAAAATTCCTACACTTTTTGTTCAAATGGGAACGCTGTACGCCTTGAAAAGTCGCGTCGATCGAGTATTTAACCATCATAATATATTCGCCCCCAAAAAAATTGATGAAATACCAAAAAATATTGTTTATTGAATAACGCAAAAACAATCGATTTTTCGTGTATAGTTTAAATGTACGAAATGCAGAGATTAATTTTCTCTGTATTTTCGTTTCTATGGACCGCCCTTCAATTTTTAATTTCCAACCTCTCTCAGGGGTTGAAAATTAAAAATGAAATTCTGGGAAAACTATTGACCGCACGAATTCGCTGCTATGGAACAATTTGTAGCTTGAACCCTCAGCTACATTTTTGTCCACAGCGCCAAACTCGCATCTCTTTATTTTTGGTCAATAGTTTTGCCAGAATTATATTTTGAATTTTCAAGCCCCGAGAGGGATTGGAAAAAGCCAAATTCAGGGGGGGGGGGTCCATAGAAACGAAAGTATAGAGAAAATAATTTAATCAACAATTTATCTTTGATACTTCAATTTTTTTTGAGCGTGAAGATATTATCGGAGAGGGATGATCAAATACTCGATCGACGCATCTTTCCAAGGGCTGCAACGTTCCCATTTGAACAATACTTGTATGCATTTTTCCTAAGAAGTTATCGAATTAAAACTGATTTTTCATCATTTCACCCCACTTTTTCACCCCCAAAATGAACTTCCACGACTTCGGCGCTGTGGACAAAAATGAAACCCGGATTTTTCTAAACATTTTGTCTCCCGGCACCGACATTGTGAAGGTTGTAGCTGGGAATTAGTCGATCTGCATCCCCCTTCATCCCCTAGAAAAAAACTTACTTCCCGATTTTTAGGCAAACTTGGATTTAGCACCCGCGGCACCTACAAAATCATCTGTAAAAAAAACTAGCCTTCTTCCATTTTTTTCCGATTCCAATATACAGCACGACTGTACTAATATATATCAAGAGACGAGGCAGGATCTGGACGCCATGTGATAAAAAAATTGATGCGACACCATTGCTTGTGAGCACCAACGACACGCCATGACTTTTTACACAGTCAGATGACCTTTAACTGACGACGTTTCAACTTTGATTCGATATTACGCGAACACGCGGTGACAAATCGAAAATTTAATGACATTTTACCAATGAAGTATGATTTTTTTTCTATCGATTTTGTTTGCGTCATTTTTCGATCTGTCTACTCATTCTTGAGATCTCATAATATTCGACCGAATTTCTGAACGATTTTTTACCACTAAAATTCTTCAACACCTCAGAATCGTTCTAGATTCACTTCACGCTGCGACGTCGCTTTTCAGCCTGAAGTGCACCGTTCGTCGACTCGCTCTACAATCGGCCGTATCGAACGGAATCGAATACGCCGTGTGTAGAGGCGCTGACACGCAGCGCCCCCCCTCTTCCTCGTACCGCCGGGCAGTTGCGCGGATCGGAACCCCGGTGTTTTGTCGCGTTAGATTCATTTACATAGTTTTTCTACACTTGAAGTTTCTCGGTGTCTCCGAAGAGCAACATTGACGAAAATTCATGAATGAGTTTACTCACGGTGAAAGTGAGACTCGAAAAGTGTTTTTCTTTTGTTCTTACCGACGATGATGCTAAGTGCCGCTTCGACACGACGACGGCGGCACGCGAAGTTCATGGATTCTTCAAAATCGACGCAATTTTCCCGTACCCGCGATCACATGAATATTATCGTGTATCCTCGAATTTTGATGGCACAATCGTATCGCTGGAATTTATATTGACGTAAGAATAAGAAATATGGCCTGTCTCATAACCTCAATTTACGTACTTTGTCATTTGCCACGATCTTCCCTCGCATTGCTTTCCCGCTTGCCGATGTGTCATACAGCCAACGGCTCCGATGCAAGAAACTCAAGTTTATTTGCTCTTCGCCGGAATACCTCGGTATTTATTTGTGAAAAATCGCAGATCGCATATTTTCCGATGATCCGTAGCCATATTCATTACCCCTCAAAACCCTCGATTTTCTGAGCAGTGTGCGACCAAAATGAGGCACGAAAGTTCAACACCCTTTGCCTACGAACGCTAAACTGTCACGTCTCAAACACGGATGATTTGTGGACCTGTGGCGATTCCTCGATAGCTTCACCTTGGTGACCGAGCGTACTATTGGTATGGCGTACAGACATAGTACCCTACGGTGTACCTGTACGGTAGTACACTGCTACACGCAAATGTACGTGTTACTGATATGGTGCCGATACACTGTACAATAGTAAAATATACCGGTTCTGTATCTTCACTATACTAATACCGGTACCGATACCGTACGCACATACATGGTAGGTACGGTACCTGGGCTATCATGTAGGAACCAGAACCAATGTAGCGTTGGTTTTACCATCTAGATGGACCATCGGATTTATCCAGGGCAGCAAGTACATACTGCCGAGGATGAGAAACGGCGTCAATCGTCGCGGCCACAGTATACAGTCCCAGTGTCGCGAGGATATCATCGCTGTCTCCAATCTCTCCGAGAGCACCAGCGAGGCTGACCTTAAGGAACTCGTCGAACCCTTCGTCTTCGTTCAAAAACAATATCTCGCCAAGGATCGCACCACCAATCTGTGCAAGGTGTTTCGTTTACGTATGTACGTTTAAAAACGAAGGCCGAGCACGCTAGGGCCTTCTTGCATCTCAATGGTTACGGCTACCATCATCTCATACTCAGCATCGACGGGTCCAAACGTCCAGCCCAACAGAATTGAATGGTCAATGATTAAACGCGTCAAGGTAGAACGAGCGCGCGCACTTGATTTTTATAGATTTTGTTCAAATAATAATGGGTTTTAAAATTGCAACTTTTTAGGCTAAGTTCGCATAACCGCGCGGTAGTAACGTTCACATGAGCGTGCGGTACCGCGCGGTAGTAACGTTCACATGAGCACGAGGTACCACGCGGCGGTACCGATCACATGGCCGCGCGGTAACGCGCGGTAGGGAGCCGACATTCGCGCGGTAGTCTGGTATCAACATTCATCGATAATGGGGGTGGAGGAGGCAATTTGTTTGTTAGTTTTATACCGAAAACTGAGACGTCACAAAAGAAGGCAAAGACGATACTGGGTGCATCCTATTTTAAGAGGAAGAGTCTCTTCAAGCCTTTTTGTCACTTTATATCCCGAACTGAGACTACATGAAGACATTTTTTTTAACTACTTCAGGATGTCAAATGCATCCTTCGATTTTTTATACGATTGCGTTGAAAACGATTTAAAACCCGCAAATGATGCTGTAAGATATTGCATATCACCAAAAGAAAAACTCGTAGTAATATTAAGGTAAGTAACTCTTTATTAATGAATAAAAATTAGTAACAATTAAGTTAACATGCTTTGAAATTGACACTCAAAAGTTAGTGTTTTAATCAATTGTTTCATTATTGAATAAATCTATTGCTTGAGAATCTTCGAATGATCCGGGCGATGTTATTTGTGATGAATTTGTGGGAGGTGAAGTGTAGGGACTAGTTGTATAGCCATAGTGCGTTGACAATTCATGGTCAGAGGAGTACCGCATAGTGTCGCTATATTGAGAACTCGGGAAAACCGTTAGATAATTTTTTGGTTGGCGCTGCGATGTAGATTCATGGTCAGAATAACGCATAGTGTCGCTATATTGAGAACTAGTGGAAGCCGTTGGATAATTTCTCGGTTGTGTTTGTGCAGACTGGTATCGTTCTAATCAATTATACATTTCAATTTTCAATTTTAGACGCCTGTTTTTGGGAACTTTCTTCATTTCTTTAACTAATGAAAGACAAAACAGCTTATCTTCATCATCTTCTTCTTTTTCTTTCTGTGACGTTCTTTTTGTTTAGACATCTCTCTAAAAGATTTGCGAAATGCTCGTTGGCTGGGGGGAGTTTGTATTTCTTTGGGGGCACATTTTCTGTTGGAGATTTAACGCTGCTGTTGATACTATTCAACTCAATGTTTGCCGATATTTCCTCAACATCAAAGCTATCGTCAGTAGCTCTTTTTTGGACTATTGGTTTGAGAAACGATAATCTTTGATATTGCGCGAATGAAGATGTTGACGTAGATGAACCGGATCTCAAATTTTTATTTCTTTTCAGTTCTTTAACATAGGTATCTCGTAGATTTTTCCACTTTTTCTGCAAAATAGACCCTGCAAAATATATTGATAAATTAATAGGTACTTATTTTTTATTACAGGTACTTAGCAACTGGCTGTTCACTGGAAGAGCTCCATTATGGTTATAAAATTGGCAAATCCCCGTTATCGGCTATAATTAAGCAAGTGTGCCAATTGTTGTGGAGAAACTTGGAAGCTATCGTCATGAATCCGCCAACTAAGGACAAGTGGAAACAAATAGCTGAAGTATTTGAAAAAAAAAGCTATTTTCCAAATTGTATAGGTGCTTTGGATGGCAAACATGTTCGTTTAATTCAGCCACCAGATACAGGATCAATGTATTATAACTACGAACACTTCTTTTCATTAGTATTGATGGCTTTATGCGATGCCAACTATTGCTTCATATGAATAGACGTTAGGGCTTACGGTAAAGACAGTGACTCGGGTATATTCAAGGAAACATCATTATTCAAAAAAACTATCAGAAAATTCTTTAGACATTCCTGAGCCAAGATCTATGACAAATAATGAGGACGATGCAAGTAAATTTCCGTATGTAATTGTAGCTGACGAAACTTTCGGTATGACAAAAAATCTGATGAGACCATATGGAGGTAAAATGTTGTCAAAAGAAAAAAACATTTAACTACCGTCTTTCTTTAGCACGAAGGTATGTCGAATGTCCATTTGGCAATGGTGGATTTTGCATCGGCCTATAGACGTCGAGATAGATTTTGCCAATGATATTGTCAAAGCAATTTATGTTTTACACAACTTTGTTAGGCAAAGGGATGGTATAAATTATGAGGATACGATTCATCCAGCGCTATTGCCTGATATGAACCAATGTATCAGTGGGCGGGCAATCCATGACGCAGATAAAGTTCGAACGAAATTAACAAATTACTTTGTAAATGAAGGTAAACTAGATTGGCAAGAAAAAATGGTTTGATAAATTATCGCCAATTGTATAAAATGTTAAAGAAATAAAACTTGCCCAAATTTTTCCTTTTTTCTTCAGAATCACCATCACTGCAAAAAATTAAAACTAGTTCTCCCCAAGCCTTTTTTTTAAATTATTTTATTGGAATAGTCCTTCGCCTTAAGATTCCAAATGGCATCTCTTTTTTCAATTTCGTCGATAAGCAAATCGATACGTATATCGTTGTCTTCGCCGCTCATTTTTTGACGATGTTGCGTCTGTCCGTCTCAAGCCGCGCGGATTAAATGAACAGGCACATACAGGCTTGCAGATCTTGCATCGCGCGGTGTCGAGAACCGCGCGGTGCCGCGCGGTTATGTGAACATATAGTCTAGTCGAGATAGGTCTAAAATTCGGTTCACCTGGAATTAATTCCGGGCTTCGATTTTCTTTTTTTATACTTAGGGGGGGGGGGGTGGTTGGTAGTGGAAATCTCGATTTTCAGGAAAATCCCCATGGTGCGTTTGCCGCCATCTTGATTTAAAGAAGGATTTTTTGTTTTTCGAATAACTCGCTTATTTTCAACCTTAGAGTGAAAATGATCATATCAAAAGTTGTGGGAAATGTAATTTCCCACAAGTTTGGTAATTATAGTTTTTACCTTAGGATCGACATTTGTAGAGTTACACTGCAAATAGGGGTAAAAAAGGTTTTTTTTTTGTTCATTATCTCGTTCATTATCAAGTTTATTGTAAAAATGGTAATGAATAATCACGTAGGCAATTTTATTTCCTTTAACTTTGGTTATTAGCATTTTTACTCTCGGATCAATATTTTCAGACTTATACTTAATTTAGGGATGAACTTTTTTTTTTTTGTTTAGTTATTTCGTTTATTTTCAAGTTTATCGTAAAAATGGTAATAAATAACCGGGTAAGAAATTTTATTTTCTTCAACTTTCGTTAGTACCATTTTTACCCTAGGATCAATATTTTAGGAGTTATAATTAAAATAGGGGTGTAATTCTTTTCATTTTTTTTCTTCCATTTATTACTGAATTTGTTATAAAAATAGTGATGGACAACCGTACGTAATTCAAATTTCTTTGACTTTGGCTGTGTTCACTCGTCGCAAAGAGCCATTCCAGCAAGTAGAAACCTGTGGATTTTAACACCTGATTAGTTCTTTTTACTTGAAAATTACGTCAAATTCATACTAATGTTGTTTCCTTCCATAAGATACGTACCTCCAATTTTAATCCCGTGTAGGCCCCCACGTACGTTGTCCTATGCCAATTTTGCTCGTTTTACCGAGGGCCCTGATTGAAGGAAATAAAATTCCCTACCTGACTATTCATTACCATTTTCACGATGAACTTGATAATAAACGAAATAACTGAACATAAATAAAAAGTTCACCCCTAAATTAACAAGGAAACGTTGCAAGGTCGATGTCTCCGATTTCGATGAATTTTGGCATGCTGGTAGAATAGCTAAAAATAGGCGACACATATTTTTTTATATCGGCGGAACCCGATTTTTAAGGGTTGAAAAGCACCCTCGAAAATTGGGGTGTTTTTCGTCGATAACGTTTTAACGGTACAAGATATGAA
Organism: Ophion slaviceki; assembly: GCA_944452715.1. NCBI lineage: Eukaryota > Metazoa > Arthropoda > Insecta > Hymenoptera > Ichneumonidae > Ophion > Ophion slaviceki. The sequence goes on from OX101786.1 coordinate 54,165,337, forward strand.
AAAACTTCAAATTGTAACAATGTTTATTTTTTCGTGTACTATACATTGGAGATGAGAACGATGCAGATAGCAACAAATTTCATATTGTTTATTGCAAAAATGCAATTCTTTCAACCGTATCTCCGAGAATTTTTTATCGATTGGGATGTAAATTTGCATACATGTAGAGAATGAAAAAGTGAGGATACGGATTTTTTCTTTTTCCGATATCTCTCAATTAAGGGGTTGAAACTGCCCGTCGATTTTTTTGCCGAGAGCATCGTATTATCAGCTAGCCTTTTGGCATTTCGGTCTAAATTCACGTCAATATATGTTCGTGTTATGACGCAATTGCATATTTGTAACATTACAGCCCCTCCCCCCAACGGTCCCCCTCTCGAAAGGCAAACGTTCAAAGGTCTTACCGTGCGGCATGGACAAAAATTTGTAGAAATAAAAATGGGTTATAAAGAAAGTACAATCAGTCAAAATAGTCGATACACATTTTCTCGTTTTGGCGGAACGACACTCTCAAGGGGTCAACGCACGCTTAAAAACATCATTCTTTCTATAGCTCGTGAACGGGCCAAAATAAAAATAAAGTTCGAAAGGAAAAAATGTTGTATTCTTCGACTACTAGACGTTCATGATGATAATGATGAGTACAGCAATAAATGGCGTGTTGTTTATTGCAATAATTCGTGAATTACTTGTGAAAAACCACTCTTCAGTTTTCCACTAATATGGGCAGAGGCAAGGATCGCAATCACGGACTGACTCCGTACTTCGGGAAGCAACTGTATTACAATTGTATATTTACGAAGAAATTCTCCTCCGCCACGTACTGCCTTTGAAGATTACAACACAATCGGAAAAGTGTTCTCACGCTTACTCATTTAGGAAACGCTTCAACTCTATGTTTTTTATGGATTATACTTATTACAATAATGATAGTCATGATAAAAGTGTTTGAATCAAAGAGATTTCTTACACCACGCACAAGCGATAATAGCTGCTTCACCACATATATCGCATGTCGGTACATTTTGTGAAAAACAAAATTCTACCGGATTTTCGAAGTTTGGTGGTCTTTCTTCTTCGTACCCGCTTTTGTACCACGCATATTTGAAAAGGTTTGTAAACCGTGGAGAAGAAAACTGGTTGTGTGTAAGAGATTGTAATTTAACAATATTGTCTCTCAAATGCAGATTGACGTCGTAATTGTATAATATTACTGCGTCAAAAAAGTGTTTGACGGAGTTTTTCCATACACGGAAGCCATAAACATCAAGGGACTGTATCATTCCAGTCGTACCTGCAGGAATTACTAATTAGCATATGGACTGAATTGTCTACAGAACTAATGAAACTGGTGCAATATATTTACCTGCTGGAATGGTTAAAACTTTAATATTTTTCCCTTGCATATCCATTTCTTTCAATGCAGTTGGACATTGACCGCTCCAAGAATCCAGAAGTATTACCGATTTTGGACCCGTATTGGGAATATATACTTCTTGGAACCATTGCTTGAAATGATTAGTCGTCAATTTTCCAGATTTCGAAGCCAATAGAAATACATTTTCGGCTCTGAACATAGTTTGTTTCACTCGAGGACCAAATTTGCCAGTAGGTTCGTTTAAAACGATCAACATAGGTACCAAAAGCTTGCCACTCGCAGAAACCAAAGGCTGTATAGTATAACTGAGTGTTGTTGATGTTCTCGAATGCACGACTGTCTTAAAGGATTTAAATTGAATCCACTCTGATCAGAATTAAATGTGTTTCAGCCCCAACGTTGGCTATGTTGACTTTCACAATTTCTATAAATTCGATAGCTTTGTTTTGAAGTGTATCAGCGTTTAATAATTGTGGTTTTGTTACATATTTAGTAATCTTCCGTGACACAATTCCATGTTGGTTTTTGAATGTCCTGAGCCAAGAAGCGGATGCTTGGAAATTTACGGCTGGTATTTCTACAATTTCTCGTGCACGTAAGGCCCATCGTCGATGATCTATATCATGAACAGGCAGCCTTTTGTCCAAAGCATCATTAAAATTGTTTAACGTGTAGTGAGCTATCTTTGTTAACTTTTCTTTGTAGGTGCCACCCTTATTTATATTATGGGCCGACCGTCGCAACTGCGGCTCTGATTTCACCTTTTTGAATTTCGTTTGAACAGATATATTCAAACAGAAGAACAGAAATTCGTTTGAACAGATATTGAATGATAACTTTCTATTCCCATTTGCCCCGGATCTCCAGTAATCTACAGCTCTTGTCTTGTATTCGTAACTCAATTCTTCTATATCTTGGGTACATACATTTTCATCAATTTTTTGATCTAGGTATCGTTGTCTGTGCCAATCTCCTTCACTGTCATCTTCTATTGCGGCTGCTTCATGAATTTCATTTGGTGACAGAAAATCCAAACGTTTCGACTTCCATTTTCATAGGTTGATCCATCGTCTCAATGATCATGTTTTCTAGATCCTTACTGAACTCGGTTCGGTTATTGGAGTGCGAGGCAATTTTATAGCACTTATCGCTATGGATAGAAGTTGAATAACATTCACCGGATTAACGTACATTTTTATTTGTATTTCCAACTCAAAATGTATGGCTGGCTTCTCCGTCGTAACTGCAGCAATAATGATCGTTGGTGAATTTATATGACTTGAAACCCAATTGATAAATACACACGAAAAAATAACGTCGAGACACGCTATTACCAGAACTGCTATTAATCTTTAATAAGGCGATTTCAAGGTTATCATGAGAGTAGCTCTTTGCACCGGAGTCGCTCTTTGCCCAGATTTATTTCTTTCGTTCATTGGTTCTGCTGTTTATGAAATTAAAGTTAAAGATAAAGGTTAAATTATGCTGCGTTATAAGCTGATAAAAATGTTTGCATCATTCTGTTTATGAGTTGCAGCGGCAACCCAAAAACGCTGTAATCTCTGCAGATAATGCTTTCGATACGGTGAGCGGAGTGGAATTTCTTCGTAAATATGCAATTGTAATCCAGTTGCTTTCCGAAGCACGAAGTCAGTCCACGATTGCGAGACTTGCCTTTGCCCATATGAGTGGGAAACTGAAGAGTGATTTTTCACAAGTAATTCACGAATTATTGCAATAAACAACACGCCATTTGTTGTTGTACTCATCATTATCATCATGAACGTCTAGTAGTCGAAGAATACAACATTTTTCCCTTCGAACTTTATTTTTATTTCGAAAACGAGAAGATGTGTATCGACTGTTTTGACTGACTGTACTTTCTCTGTAACCCATTTTTATTTTTACAAATTTCCGTTCATGCTGCACGGTAAGAACTTTGAACGTTTGCCTTTCAAGAGGGGGGCCGTTGGGGGGGGGGAGGGCTGGGATGTTACAAATATGCAATTGCGCCATAACACTAACATATATTGACGTGAATTTGGACCGAAATGCCAAATGGCTAGCTGATTATACGATGCTCTCGGCAAAAAAATCGACGGGCAGTTTCAACTCCTTAACTGTGAGATATCGGAAAAAGAAAAAATCCGTATCCGCACTTTTCCATTCTCTACACGTATGCAAATTTACATCCCAATCGATAAAAAATTCTCGGCGATACGGTTGAAAAATTGCATTTTTGCAATAAACAATATGAAATTTGTTGCTATCTGCATCGTTCTCATATCCCATGTATAGGACACGAAAAAATAAACATTGTTGCAATTTGAAGTTTTTTCATATCTCGTACCGTTAAAACGTTATCGACGAAAAACGAAAAACACCCCAATTTTCGAGGGTGCTTTTCAACCCTTAAAAATCCTTTTCCTTGTAAGTGTATGTCCGAAAATATTGATCCTAGGGTAAAGATGGTCCTAACCAAAGTTGAAGAAAATAAAATTTCCTACCCGATTACTTCTTACCATTTTTACGATAAACTTGATAATAAACGAAATAACTGAACATAAAAAAAAAAGTTCACCCCTAAATTGAGTATAAGTCCGAAAATATTGATCCGAGGGTAAAAATGCTAATAACCAAAGTTGAAGGAAATAAAATTTCCTATGTGATTATTTATTACCATTTTTACAATAAACTTGATAATAAACGAGATAAGATGAAAAAAATACGTTTTTTACCTCTTTTAGCAGTCTAACTCTATAAATATCGATCCTAGGGTAAAAATAATGATTACCAAACTTGTGGGGAATTACATTTCCTACAACTTTAAATACCATCATTTTCACTCTAAGGTTGAAAATAAGTGAGTTATTTGAAAAACAAAAAAAATCCCTCTTTAAATCAGGATGGCGGCAAACGCACCAGGGGGATTTTCCCGAAAATCGAGATTTACACTATCAACCACCCCTCCTTGAGTATAAAAAAAGAAAATTGAAGCCCGGAATTAACTCCAGGTGAAATGCTATTTCGACTGGACTAATATCCATACAGGCCGCAGATCTTGTACCGCGCGTCCATGTAGACGCTAACATTGTTTTCATAGAATTTTCTACCGCGCGGTGAGCCGTTCCCGCGGTGCCGCGCGTCCATGTGAACATAGCCTTAACACTGTAGGGTCAGCTTTGAAATTTAGACAGAGTAATTTTCCGTAAAAAATATTTGTCCCCTATAAGAAAACACACGGCAATAACAATAACAATATAAAATATTAATGTTTATAACGCAAATTTTTTCTTTACGATAAAAGTTTTTAACTTTAAGGCACAACACCACTGTGACCCCCTGTTTTTTTGCCATTTTTCAAAAATTTTTTTTTGTGGGAAAAAAAGAGATATTCGAAATTTTTTTGTTTTGTTCGTTGTTAATTGAAGATACATAAAAAAAAATTTCCAAATTTTTCACGCCCCATGGTGACGCTGGGGAAGCTCCCGCGTCAGGTACTGTTGCCCCTGCAGTGGTTCGCGGCACGCAGCAGAACTCTCTTCAAAGTCGATCTGAAAAAAAATACCGAGTGTTTTCGTTAATAATATGATATTTTGAAGAGAAGTACATAGGGATTTGAACAAATATTGATTTTTAAAAAATAGGCACGCTTTTGAAATTAAAGGGCGATTGTCGAGCAAAATTTCTCGTCGAAAATAGGCTATAACTTTTTCTATTATTGAAATATAGAAAAAATCCTATGTACTTCTTTAGATAATCTAGTTTTATTGATGCAGTCCAAATTTGAAGTCGATCGGATAAAAATTGCTCGAGTTCTGCTGCGTGCCGCACTCAAAAAAGTGGTTTTGAGAAAAACGCGTTCAAAGTTTTAGGTTTGTTAATTTATGCGATAAATTGGAAAAAAAATTTTTTACCTTTAATCAGCGATGCCGGCACCATATAGCTGGCCTTCAAGAAGCAAATCATTGTCCCTAGCATCTTTTCTCGAACTTGTAGAGGCTCTTCTTGCCTCTTTTGCAGCGTCTGTGAGCGAGCGCTCCGCCAGCTCGATCCGCGCTGCGTCGGTTTCAACGCAAAAATTGAAACAATTTGGGCCGATAGTTATCCCCAACGTCTCCAAAACTTTCATGAGGCTTCTCAGGCCATCATTGAATAATAATACCGCGATATCAGCTGCAATATCGACGATTTTTTTGCTCCCGGACTGACACTTGGGGGCTATTGCCCAAACTGATTTGTTGTAGCTTTCGTTGTTGTTTTGCGTGAAGCCGCCCAAACAACGCTGCAGCAAATCATCTCTGCTCAAATTTATATATCCCGGTATACCTGCCGACCCTGAGGCGCGCAGCTGCGCGGGACCCCGAGCGTCAAGGAGCGCCGCACCGCTCCACAAAATATTCAATATCTCCGAAAATAATTATTTTTTCGACCTGGGTCCAACGGCATCTTAATCTTAACTGTATTTTAGATTTTTCTAGATGGTTTTCAAAAAATCGATTTTTTGAAGCCGTCACAGTGGTGTTGTCCCTTAAGAACACGATCATTATCTTTTTTCTCGAAATATTGAACAATACTGTTCTGCGGTGTTGCATGATGTATTCTTATTATAGGGGTCAAATATTTTTTACCGAGAGTCTTACCGAACGTCTTTAGCAAAACTGAATAGTAAAGACAGCCCAAACTTTTTTCACTCGTTCCCTAACTAGTTTGCTATGTAATCATAATTTTTTTTAAATTAATTAGCACAACAGAATGGTACGCCGAATTATGTGACCTGACTTTCGGTCCATGCAGACCCTACAGTACTATATTAAAAGTTGCTATTTAAAAATCCATTATCTCCCAATCTAAATAGTTAACTGTTCTGAAATTTCAGTCAGACCTGCATAATGATATGAACAATGTCTGGCTAAAATTTGAACAAAACCGATAGAAATCAAGAGCGCACGCTCATTTTACCATAAGGGCTTACACCACTGTAAACGTCCAAAATTGAGTGATATTTCACGATTTTTTTTTTGTAGAAGGACAAATAAGAGAATATCAATATTCAAGGATGTTATTAGTCATATCTTTAAGTGAACAAAATGAAATTTATATTAAAAAATTATGCCAAAAGGTGACGCTGGAGCCATTCTGGCGAGGCATGTTGAATTTGAGACGCTCTGCGGCACGCAGTATAGCTGAGGCAAATTTGATTTTAGAATAAAATTTAAAAATTCCATTAATTTACACGAGTATAGCTAGAGAAATACGTAGAGAATTATGAAAATGTTAATTTTTGTGTAATTGGCAAGCATTAAACCAAAAACTTAATATTCGACAGAAAAAAAGGACAATCATTTGTTGATAACTTATTTTATAACTAACTCATAGAAAATCCCGTACGTGTTTCTCTTCGGAATGTTATTTTGAACATGTACTCGAAATTTGGAGCGAAAATAATGAAAATTGTTGGAGTTATGCTGGGTGCCGTTTTGAAAAATGGTGTTTCGAGAAAAACGGCCGATGTCTCGCACACGGGCCAGCCACTGCCACCGCAGACCCATACATACGGGCCTATGGACCTTGTTTTACAGGTACCAAACTTTTTTCCGCTTATTGTAGATGGTTCGAGGCATCTTTTAAGTCAAATAAAAAAAAAAACAATTTTAAAAACTTCTACAGTGGTGTGACCCCCAGATCGGAGTACACGGTGACGATTGTTCATCACGTCTCTTTGAACGAGGCCGCCCCTTTCTTTTCCACGCAAGGTTCGTCCGCTTACTGCTGCGAGCTTGAATCTCCTATTCGTCAATAAAATTCAAAAAGAGGACAAGACAACGATTCCTGAATAGCGGATCTCCCTCCAATAATACTTCTAATTCTGCGTCTTCGTACACTTTCGGCCTTCCGCTACGTTCTTTGTCTTCGACGTCAACCTCACCGTTCTTAAATTTTTTAAACCACTCAAAATAACTTCTCTCACTTATAGCAGCCTCACCATATGCTTCTACAAGCAATCGATGCGCCTTAGCTGCAGATTTTTTCAAATTAAAGACGTAAATCAAAAGTTCCCGCAAAAAACGCATATTCGGCCCAAAACTCGACATTCGCGCACGAAAAAATTATGTGATGCTGATACAAAATCGCTAATATTTCAAGGTTATGGTTTTGCCAGATGTCCAACCTTACAATATGACGTTTTACATCTGACAATTTCAACCATAACCTCCTGATAGGGCCATCTTTTGTCAAACGGCGGAGACTTAATTGTACTCCCAATAAAAGTACAATATAAGTACCACACAAGTACACTGAAAATGCTGTGCAACGATTTGGCGTGCATGGTTAAGAAGAGAAGCTCAGCGAAGTTTGAATATACACGGAAAAAGACGATCGGCGGTGTTCGCCTAGCTCGTCATCGATTACGGTTGTTGATTAATCTACGTGGCAATACCACACTTCGGTAAATGAATAACGGCCATGGAAAAGCGATATTACGAGTTCTCAAATGAATTCTCAAGGCTTGGGGATTGTTTGAGTTTTATTGAATGTTATTATATTATTTATTGCGTTTATGGCGGTACGTTAACATTTATTGTGGTTGGTTGCTTTGTTTGCATTACAATGGCGACTTGAGGTAGTTCTGTAGTATTGGTCAAATCTTAGGAATTGGCTGAATCCTAAGTATGGTGTAGATATGACCTTCATGGACTGATGCCCAAAAATTCCATTCGATTCACCGTTTAGTTCATGGGTAATTGTAATTGAATATGGGTATTTTTGTATGCAATCCCTATACCTAACACGTAAACCGATAGGAGTTTGCTCGCATTTCTCGATATAGGTTCTAAACGGATCTTAGGATTTCAAAATAAAAACATACGTGTACGCAGTACTATTGTGAGATTGACTTTTTAACGCGGTTCTCTAGTTTCTCGACTGTTTTTTTACGGCTTTTTCAATAATTTTTTACGGGCAAAGCATCGAAATAATCAATCTCATTGTTTTTGCATAATCTTTATTAACATTTAAATAAGCTTTACAAACTTTTTGAAGTCAAAATATATAATAGAATAAACGTTATAGTGGCCGACAGGAAGACATCAAGTAAAAGAGGTGCTTAACGGTGACCAAGATTGTGGCTGTTCTGCTTATCTGAAATCAAAAAACCAAACGGCATTTTAATCTTCATATTTAAGACTAGCGATTGAACTAGAGTGAATTCTAAATTACAAAAAGTGCCTTTTTTATACACTTTTGAAAATTACATTGTATTTTTTACTTATTTTTTCTTAAATTTTTCGCTCGTACAAAAAAAACTATCGAAGCAATCATGATAATCCTAGTTCAATCGCTGGCTTATAACATATTAAAGATGCTGTATAAATTTGAACAAGATCGATGCAGTAGTTTCTGAAATATCGTGGTCACCGTTTCAAAAAATGGTGTTTCGAGAAAAACGCGTTTGAAAGTATACCTGCTCCGTTCCAGGGCCGTAACTTGTGAACCACTTCGAATATCGAAAAATCCTTTGGCACACATTTTCTACACATGCTGTAGATGTGATTTATGAAAAAAAAATCGATTTTTTCGACCCGAGAAACTAGAGGACCGCCTTAAAAAATGACAAACTCTGACCGTTTAGTTTCAGAGATATCGACTTATGAAAAGTGGTAATTTCATCCCACACCGAACTCGGGCCCAACCATCTGTAACGGAATGGTAACAGTGTACGCTGCAGCCAGCTGATCGGCGCGTGGTCTGGGAAGTCGAAGCGTGTTTTTTTCCGAGTTCTAGTAATTCTGTGACGGATGTGAAATAAATTTATTCTGCAAACAAATTTAATTTGTTCAATTTATGCATGTATTTATTCGTGTTATATATATTTATATATAAGTGTGTGTGTGTACGTGTGCGTGTGTGCGTGTGCGTGTGTGTATGTGTATGTCTGTGTGTGTGTGTGTGTAGATATAACTCGGGTTATTGCAGATCACTTGTCGCAGGAAATATGTAAAATAGAATTCAATCCCATTCGGGTTTCCTTAACTGTTTTCCTAAAAAAAATGTCTTTGTTACAGCGAATACAATTTAAACTGTCGGCAAGATATTGTAAAACCACGATCCGACGTCTTTCGACAGCGAATTTTTGTTGCTAATCGTTGAGGTTATGGTTATTCTCATCGCGTTCAGTCGCATTTGCTTGACACACGGCTGCCACAGCTTTCAGTCTTTTAGCAAGCGCGTTTTTTCTTGTAAACTTTCCTTTGTATCGCATTTGGGTTGACATTTTCACGCTTTTTTTATTTATATAAAATAACTCGCGAAAGACGGATCGTAGGAAGCTCAACGCTATGACTGCAGGAAAATCGCGCTGTTGCCACGATTACAGTGCCGCTCTCTATGCGAGTATGAGACCTATCTATGCATGACGTGCGAATGTGTGGGACATATAGAGGGACAAGCTCTGTCAAAAATGTATAACCAACAGCATCGTATAGGCATTGGATGTTACTATACGCTTCGACCGAAACTTTTGGCTCACACGTGTACCTACAGAACTACCTTAATTTTAATCTCGTTTGCATGTAGGTACTATTTTGTTGGTGAGTTATTGCCTGGCTTTCGAAAATAATTTGTCTATTGGACCTTTATGTCGAAATAAATCACTCGTTGGATTATCCAAAAATATTCATAAAAAAGTGCGACTCTTGTAATATTTTTCATATGCTATACTCTGGTATTCACATCGATATTTATTTATATAGATGGATTTTATTCAGTTAGGTTATACTACATTCTATCTCGAAATTGGTTGAGTTTTGTTTAAAACATTGTTAGGTTCTTTGACAGCGGAACATGTCCTATAAACCCTTTCAAGCGATCGTGACCAGTAACCAGTAGCCCTGTATATATATTTATTTCAAAAAGATATGAAATCCCCTTGAAAAACTTGAACGAGTAACAAAATGCCAGATAATAAAAAATGCCCTTGAAAAAATTATCGGTCGTTTCACGATCTACAAAATTCTGATTAACCTCGAAATACTTGTGATTTTTTTCAAACCATACTTGTATTTACATTATTACTATTCCAATTCAAACATACAAAAGAAGTGAAATAACTTTTTATGCAAAAGCCAAGCAAATTTACTAGAAACGTACACAAAATTGTCAAACCCTAGAATAACTATTTATCTCAACAATTTATTTTAAGAAACGATATTACTATTATAATAAAAAGTTCGAATCACGATTATATAAAAGTACAACGTATACATCACACAAGTACTCTATGTGTGTATCACTGGAAATGCTGTGCAACAACTTGGCGTGCATGGTTGAGAAAAAAAGCTCGGCGAAGGATGACGTTTTCTCAACAACATGACTATCAGGTTAAGAAAGACATGAATTGAGGCAATTTATTATGTAACTGCAAAACAAGTTTCTGATTCTGCATAATACAAAATAAAAAATCAGCGATGCACCCCTAGACCACACGGCATTTGAAATCTTATTTTATTTACATAATTTGAAAAGTTACATGGAAGTATTCACTTTCTACTCTATTACGGAACCACCATACATCTCATGAAATCAATAGCGTCGCATAAATTGTCGTGTAACAGACATAGTTTTGGCAGGCTGAACATCTCAGTTTTAATAATTCTGTATACCTGATGCAGGAACTTATGAAAGCGGTAGTAACGTTTCTCCAAGAATATCGTGTATCTTCTGGAGCGTTTTTTTTTAACCATGCACGCCAAGTCGTTGCACAGCATTTTCAGTGATACATACATACAGTACTTGTGTGATGCATACGTTGGACTTTTATTTAATCGTGATTCGAATTGTTTATAATCGTAATATGGTTTCATAAAATAAATTGTTGAGAAAGATAGTATTTCTAGGGTTTCAAAATTTTGTGTACGTTTCTAGTAAATTTGCTTGGACTTTGCATAAAAAATTATTTTACTACGTTTGTATGTTTGAATTGAAAAAGAAATCATGCAAGTACAAGTATGGTTTGAAAAAAATCTCAAGTATTTCGAGGTTAATTAGAATTTTGTAGATAGTGAAACGACCGATAATTTTTTCGAGGGCATTTTTTATTACTTGTTAAAGTTTTAAAGGGGTATACACACACGCACGCACGCACACAAACACAAACACACGCGCACACACACACACACACACACACATCCAGGTGGCGGATAGGGGGAGGCCCCCTATATAAATATAGACATGGATGTAGAAATGTGTGTGTGTATATATATATATACACATACAAAGATATCTATCTGGATATAGATATGGATATGGAGATGTTTATATAGATATACAGGGCAGGAGGCAATTAAAATACCTCCCGTGGACCAAACAGACATGGGGAACAAACCTCGACAGCAAATGACTATGGGACGTCCAATAAAGGATATACCGATTAGGGTGCAGGGGCACGGAACCCCAGTACCGGCGCCTCCAGGAAGTGAGCAAGCGGGCTCTTCCGGGCGTCGTCATCGAACAACGGCAGTACCATGGAGGTTGGCCACTTGGCCTCTATGGCGCACAATGTTCCAAGTGAAGAAAATGAAGAGGAAGGTGGAAACCAAAAGGAGATTATGACGTTGTTGGCGAGGCACGGAAAGACGCTGGAGAGCCTAGCCTCTTTTATTCGGCAGAAGAAAAACCTCCACAAAGAGATCCAGCGGTGGGTTCCTATGCTTAGCAGTACTCGGAAAGGTATAGAGGACCTGGTAACATGGAGTGCAAAGCCACAGGCGGCAACGTCGACTGCAGGTACGCAAACCACGCCGACCGGAAGCCAAGCGAAATCGACTCTCCCTAACAAGGAGAGGAACTATGAAGGCATGGACGTAGACGGTACCTCGACGCGAGTAAGCAAGGCGAAGAGGAGAAAGCGGGTTACACCGACGTCGACCGAGGGAAAGGAGCCGAAGAAGAAGAAGCAGCTGGAGGAGCCATTGGCTGGTCAATCCAAAGATAAGGGAGGCGAGGGATCAGAGCAGATGTGGCAGACTGCGAGAAAGAAGAAAAGATCGCACAAGATATCCCAGAAGCAGCCTCAGAAGAAGCCGCAGAAACCTCGCGAACAGCCGACTCTGCCCGACGCTCTCGTCATCCGCAAAAAGGGTGACTTGAGCTATGCGGAGATCTTGAGTCGTATAAAGAAGGATCTGGCGCTCAAGGATGCAGGTGAATGCGTCCAAAAGGTACGCAGAACGAACGCGGGAGATCTGCTGATCGTTCTGAATAAGGAGAGCTCAGCCAAAGCACCGGAATTGCGAAACCATTTCGAAGGTGTTCTTGGCAAATCAGCAACGGTCCAGAGTAAAGTCCAGCAAGTTGATCTGGAGATCAAGGATCTGGAAGAGGACGCGACGAAGGAGGAGATATCAGCGGCCCTGCAGAGTCTTGGGTCCGGACTATCCATCCACGGAACACTGTCTTAAGTCTCTGCGTAAAGCATATGGCAGGACTCAGACCGCGGTAATGCGACTCCTGGTGCCTGCTGCCCGGAAACTTCTGGATACAGGAACCATCCGAGTCGGCTGGTGTAATTGCAGAATCCGAGCGGTGGTGAGACCACTAAAGTGTTTCAAGTGCTGGAAATTTGGACACTTATCACGGAACTGCAAGGGCAGCGTCGACCGGGCTTAAGACTGCATCAAGTGCGGTAATACTGGCCACAAAGTTGCCGAATGCACAGCAAGCGCAAAGTATGTCATATGTGCAGAAGCGGGAGATGGGACACCCACAGCCCACATCGCGGGGCACTCCAAAAACCAGGCACTCCAAAAACGATACAAATGAGAGTACTCCAGCTCAATCTCAACCATTGTGAAGCCGTACAGGACCTGCTCATGCAGATTGCGCGCGAGGTGAAGCCTGACTTGGCGATACTCTCGGAACCATATAGACATCTAGACACGCAACCCTGGGAATCTGACACAAGTGGGACGACTGCAATTTGGTCCTGCGGAAAGCTTCCATTTCAGGATCTTGCGAGTCGGATGGAAACTGGTTTTGTGAGAATAAAAGCCAAAGGAGTGCATTTCTACAATTATTACGCACCGCCTAGCCTGACGACTGATGAGTTTGACAATTTTTTCGACAACTTAGTCGCAGACGCTAAACAACGCTTCCCGGTAGCCATAGCCGGAGATTACAACACGTGGGCTGTGGAATGGGTTAGTAAAGTGACGAACAGGAAGGGCCAAGGCCTGCTTGAGGCTATGTCCTTGATGAATGTAGTACTACTTAATGTAGGTTCAAAGCCCACTTTTGTTAACACGTTGACTGCCGTGTCACCCGAATACGGGTGCCACGTTACCCGTTTTCGGGTGACACGGCAGTCAACGTGTTAAAGGTGAAGCCTCCTCTATAGTGGACCTCACTTTTGTGAGTAGTAGCCTGGCCAGAGGAAACCAGTGCCAGTGTTTAGTCAGTGATCTCTACACTCACAGTGATCATCAAGCGATTCTCTGGGAGATTCGCGGAGACTTCAGCAGAACAGCGAAGGCACCGAAAACAAACAGGAAGAGCTGGAAAGCGAAAATGTTTGACGCGGACTTGTTTCGTAAAACTTTTGACACTAGCCCCCTCGCAGCGGAAAGTGCAACCGAGAAGGTCGAGGTGGTCATGCAGAGGGTCACCTCTGCATCAAGCATGCGATGTCACAATGCCACGGAAACGTGATGTCGACTTCCGACCGGCGGTACACTGGTGGAGCAAACAAATTGCCGGCTTCCGAAGGGAGTGTCATCGAACTCGCCGCCTAGTACAACGAGCTCGAGGCAAACGCTCGTTCTCCGATTTGGAAGAAAAGCACAGGAAGGCGCGCTTGAAGTTTTAAAAGGCTATCAAGCAGAGTAAAGCTGAAAGCTGGGGCGAACTGCTCAGCGAGGTGGAAGATGCTCCCTGGGACAGGCCGTACAAAGTAGTAATGACGCGGCTGACAAGCCAGCCAATGCCATCGCCTGTGGACGCAGCCCTGCTGGAAAAGATTGTTACACATCTGTTCCCTGAGCAACCCGAGGAGGACTACCAGCTCGAGGAGGACGTCGATGAGGACATCCCAGCCATAACTGAAGAAGAGCTACTTACGGCGATTGCCAGGGTGGGCAACAATAAAGCCCCCGGCATGGATGGGATACCCAACATCGCACTCAAGGCAGCGATCAAGTTGGCACCGGCAATATTCCTGGGCATGTACAATGCGTGTCTCAAGGAAGGAATCTTCCCGGACAAGTGGAAGTGGCAGAAGCTAGTGCTCTTCCCGAAAGGGAAGAAGCCACCGGACGAACCTTCATCCTATCGTCCCCTCTGTATGCTGGATACCGCCGGAAAGATCTTCGAGCGCATCATCCATAACAGAATTGAGAAGGTCGTGGACCCTCTGAAGAGCGCTCTGGATGCCATTAACACAGTGGTGAAGCAGGCGCTGGAGTCGACTGCGGGGAAACGATTGACAAGAGGGTCCAATGAGTACTGCGCAGTTGTCGCTCTCGACGTCAAAAATGCTTTCAACTTGGCGATATGGAAGTGTATCATGGATGCCCTAAAAACATAAGGTGTAACATGGTACCTGCGGAGAATAGTGGCGAGTTACCTATGTAACAGGTGGCTCATGTACGACACAGAGGATGGACCGAAGACGTATAGCGTGACTGGAGGAGTTCCGCGGGGCTCTGTACTTGGACCGCTTCTGTGGATCATCATGTACAATGATCTGCTGCTATTACAATTGCCGAAAGGAGTGCCCATCGTAGCGTTCGCGGATGACGCGGCGCTACGATGGGCACAATTTGGCGATTGTCATCGCCAAATTCCTGGAGCAAATCACCGCACTCTTCGGCGAAGCTTTCGCCAAGATAAAGGAATGGATGTCTTCTGTTGGACTGCAGCTTACAGCCCACAAAACAGAAGTACTCCTCGTATCCAGCAGGAAGGTGATGGAAACGGTGACGCTCAGGGTTGGAAACGCCGAAATCACATCACAGCCGTTCATTCGGTACCTGGGTGTGATTCTCGACGCGAGGCTGAACTTTAAAGAGCAAACCGAGCAGATCAGCAGAAAGGCCGCTGGGGTGGCTACCACACTGGCGCGACTCATGCCTAGTGTCGCTGGCTCCAGACAGAAGAGGAGGAAACTGCTGTCATCAGTGACGACTTCAGTGCTCACCTATGGCATACCCATATGGGCTGATGCACTGAAAATCCAGAAGTACCGCAGGAAGGCTGCAGCAACGTATCGCGTCAGCGCCTTGAGGGTAGCCTGTGCATTTCGCACTGTCTCCGAGGACGCTATCAACGTTATCGCGGGAATGCTGCCCATTGAGGTGCTCGCCGAGGAGCGTAGATCGATGTACCAGCAGAATGGAGCTAAAAACCCCAGTTATGCAGGGACAGAAGCGAGAGCAACCAGTTAAAACCAGTGGCAGACGATGCAGGATGCCTCTACCAAGGGAAGGTGGACACACCGACTAATCCCGAAGGTGGAGATATGGGTGAACCGTCCACACGGGGAGCTCAACTATTATCTCACTCAAATGATCTCAGGACACGGCTGTTTCCAGGCTTATCACTATAAGTTTAATTATAAAGATTCCCCGGACTGCCCAGCATGTGTAGCAGTCGAGGAGAACGCTGAAAATGCATTATTCCAATGCCCACGTTTTAGTGCCTCCCGCGCGATAGTCGAGGATCAGCTGGAGACACGCATAACCCCGGACAACCTGGTGGATTTGATGCTGAAGTCAGCAGACGTATGGACAGCGGTATCGGCTTATGCTGCCGCAGTAACGAAGGAGTTGCGACGTGCAGAACGCGCAAGGAAGACGACGCCGGAAGACCAGGCAGTCATAGATGAAATCAGCGACATGAACCCCTAAACCACTCATACCATCTCGAGTGGAACGGGGGATGTAAGGTCGTCTGACAACACAGCAGGAAGAGCTACGGCTAAGGCCTCTCCCGCGATGTAATACCTAGCGATCGTCCCGCGGGGGAATTCGTAAGGCCGCAAAGGTACAGGGGTTTTTAGTCGGTGCAAGCCTGACACACGGCAATTATTTGCTACGGTGCGGAGGCATTTTCCCACTAAACCTCTTTAAAAAAAAATAAAAAAATAAAAAACACACACATATATAAAATGTGAAATGTCTTTATTACTGTTCTCGTTCAATGTAACCATGTATTACGTTTCTTGGTGAAAAAACCGCAAGTACAGCCGATAGCATAATGGTTAGCGTACGCATATTAGGTATAGAAGTAACTAGGTTAGGTAGGTTCGAGACCAGGTATGGACAATAAAATTTATTCGCAAGAATTGATTTTCGAACGACTGGAAATCATCAATAACCATCGGAATAAACCACCAGTAACGGAGAAACCTTTTTTTTTCGATTTTTAAACGTATGCCTACATGACGTCTTGTACGTTATTCCCAAGCGTCCACAAGTACACATAAGAAAGTGTGTTGATTTAGCCATCAACACATTTTAAACATGTTAAAATTGGCGACAATCGTTTACACGCCTAAAGTGTATCGAAAAAACACGCTTTGAACTTGCTAAAGCACGCTTAAGGCGTATTGAAAGAACACGCGTGAAATGTGTCGTTACGACATCAACACACGAGCTGCCGTGTTGAAAACGGCGACACGATTACATACGGGAAACGTGTTGAAACAACGCGTTTGTTTTTACCGTGAAGATCCTCGGAGTAATGGGGAAACGATTCCTAGAGGATTGTTGTTTGGCTGCTGCCATCCCACGAGACCTGAGTATTCGTTGGGAGGAAATTTTAAAGAGCGGTATGCCGTCAGAGGTGGGACCAGCTCTTCTTTTTTAAAAATACCCGCCGTCACAAAACTGCTGCGCTCTAGATTCGCCATAAATTAATCCTAAGGTTCGAGCTTCTCTACAGGAAACTATAGTTAAGAAAGACGATCGTATTTAAGTTAAATATACAAAGATCTCGGCATGTCTAGCGGCAGTGGGGAAAACCTTTTTAAACGTATTGGAACGACACAGTGGACACGATAACCTGGCCATCTTTGAACAGCTCAGCGATATTAGACGACTTGTACGCCACTTTGGCGCACATTTTGTTTTTTGCATCGTATTCGTCCATGCACCTTGGGAATCTGAAACAAAAATGTAAAAACGTTAACTTTATTCACCTAGCCTTATTAGTTATTACACACATACCAAAGATTAAGACGAGGAACGCTAGCGTTCCCCCCACCTTTACCTTGTCGAAGTTAGTAAGATCCCCGGCGCTTATCTGAAAAAAAGACGAATTCTCATTATCATGGCGTGCGTAGTTTACCTGAAAGAATAACGTTTTATTTATTAGCGAATTTGAACACTCCATTTTACCCAGATACTCGATGGCCGAAACATCCGCGCTGCGATATCTGAAGAAGAAAACAAATGACTAAAAATTTAAGTGCAACATCCAATTTTTACGTATTTTTGTTTGTAATCATATTACTTCCGTTTCACGATACACAAACATCATACTTGTAATTTTTTATTCCATTCACTGTTAATTACTCTACGAGAAACCTTTTCGACCTAACACCTGAACTAAGCATTTTACCCGCTCCAATTGTTGTGAGAATTGCACGGCATACCGTTCGCGATTATTCTACGGTTTCTTGCAACAGACTATTATAAGATCTACAACACGATGTATCGAATATTAGAAAGAATCTAATATTGGCCAACGTGAACGCGTTCATCAAATATGTACTAACCGGAACTACTCCCGACGAATGGCTCTTTGACAAGCAGTTGGAAGATAAACTGAAGACTGCAAAGGCGCTGGAAAACTGCATGATAGACTGAAGACCAGCGACGAAACCTCAAAGCAATAACCATCCAAAAAAATCGACATACCCGCCCCGCCGATCGCGGGAAAACCAACGACAAGTTTCTTCAACGCCGGGTCAGAAAAAAACAAACCTCGAGGATCCAGCATGCTTCGACCAGTCGATGAGGAAATCAAAGATTCAAGAACTGTTGCAAAACCCGCCAGAGATACGACAATCGCCGTCAGAGGTGCTACTAGACTCTGCAAGTGTCATTTCTGGCAGACTTAGTTTATTTATTTCGAAATGGAAAGACTTAACTTCCGATCAAAATATTCTTTCGTGGATACAGGGGTATAAGATACCATTTGAGTCGTATTCAGCTTTAGGTCCAAAAGTACATTTGGAAACTTTCAAACTAATTTCGAAGCTGTTAGAAAAGGGTGCATAAGACCATGCAAAAACAGTCGAGGGCAATTTATATTGCATATCTTTTTGGTTCCAAAATCGGATGGCACGTAACGCCTTATTCTGAACCTTAAATAATTGAACGAGTTTGTTCGAGCTTAATCTTTCAATCTCGAGGATCGCAACGTACTTGTAAATTTGATGACCGAAAATTGCTTCATGGCAACAGTGGATCTAAAAGACGCGTATTACGTAGTTTCGATTGCGGAAGATAATCAATTTTTTTGTGAAATTTCGATGTAATGACCAACTGTTCGAATGCACTTGTTCAGCGTTTGGTCTCACTACGACTCCATATATATTCACAAAAATCTTAAGACCAGTGATGGCAAACTTAAGACAAAAACGGTTTACCTCGGTCATTTAACTTGACGACTTACTACTCTTCGGCAAATCTTACAATGAATGCCAAGAAAATATCCGTTCCACTTGCACACTTTCAGAACAACTCGGATTCGTTATCAATATAAAGGAATGCCAGTTGATACTGTCCAAAAGTGCAATTATCTTAGTTTTTGATTCGATTCCCAAAAAATTACCATTGAACTCACACAGGAGAAAAGAGATCGAGTAAAAAGAGAAATCGAAAAGTATTGGTCGATTAGAGTTTGCAAAATTCGCAAATTTGCTGAGTTCGTAGGTGTAATTGGCTGGTGTTGTCCTGCGGATTGAGTATGGTTTGGGACATACAATATCTTTCGAGGGAGCCCGTTATTTAGCTCTCAAAGCGAACGACGGCTCCTATGACATCCCTATAAGCTTAGACAAATGGTTGCGTACGGACCTTGAGTGGTGGGGAAAGGTTATTCTCTATAAGTATAACTTTACTAAACCACTCAAGTTTTGTTGTGAGATGTTTACAGGCGCCTCATCGACCGGATAGGGAGTCACCTGTAGACAGGCAAGATGGCATGGTTTTTGGAATACAGAAGAACAAAAAACCTATATAAACATACTGGAACTAGCTAATGTGTTTTCCGGCCTCAAGTGTTTTGCTAACGATTTGAGAAACTGTGATATTCTATTACGTTTGGATAATACAACCGCCATATAGTGTTTTAATAGGATGGGAGGAGTTCGGCATGTGCAATTAAATATCCTAGCCAGGAAAATTTGGGACTGGTGTGAAGAGCGCGGAATTGGGATCTTTGTGTCCTTTATCAGCTCGAAAGATAATTTCGAAAAACATCTTGAGTCGCGAAGATTAGAGCCAGAAACGGAATTTGAAATATGGAACACGGCATTTAAAAGAATAGTCCGTTTCTTCGGACCACCTGAGGTCGATGTATTTTCTTACTGGCGTAAACACAAAGTGCGAGAGATATATTACGTCATTGCCAAATCCGAATAGTATAGCGGTTGATGATTTTACGGTGCCATGAACGAATTTTTATTCTGACACCTTTCCACCCTTTGTGGTCATTTTACAGGTATTACGAAAAATCTGAGATGAAGGGTCGCGCGATATCGTTTTAGTTCCTCACTGGCCCGCGCAACCGTAGTACCCACTATTCCATGTTCTTATTACAGAGCCGATGTATTTCAAGCCTAACATACAATTATTAACTTCTTCAAACGGAGAACCACACCCTCGTTGGAGAAAACACTACTCTGGTTGTCCGACTTATATCAAGAAATCCTTCAAGATAAAAGATATACCGGAAGAGTGAATGAGTATAGTGATTGCTTCACTTCGAGATTCATTATTTAAACAATACAACAGCTCATTTAAAAAGTGGTGAAACTTTGGTTATGAACAAAACACCAGTCCTTATCATACTTCTATGGAGAATGCGATATTACTACTTACAAGAGAGTACAACAACGGAGCTTCACGAAGCTCTTTGTACTGTCTGCGATCGGCTATAGCCTTAATTATGGGCCCTGAAGTAGGCGAGGATTTTAGAATAAAGCGCCTATTCAAGGGTGTGTCTGAATTGGGTCCATCCAAGCCGAAATATGAACCGGATCCTAAGATCGGCTGAAACTACATAAGTACTCTTGGTTCAAACGACGATACGTCTCTCGAAATGCTTTCTTTAAAACTTGTTACTCTACTCTCGCTCGTAACCGGACATCAAACGCAAACTCTTCTACTAATCAAAATACAGAATATCGAAAGACTCAGAACGCCCATGCAGATAACAATTCCGAGAAAAATCAAGACTTCCGCAGCCGACAGAAAACAACCTCTGCTAGTTTTGGCTTTTTATGATCGAGAGAAAAAAATGTGCTGCGACTACATTAGAATCATATCTATTAAAATCCGAAGTTCGGCAGAGTCGCTATTTGTCGCCTTCCATAAATTCCATAAAGAAGCCCATAGGGCACTTGCCTGTCAGACTTTGGAAAAATGAAGCCAAAATGGAGGATGTCAATATTGACAGTATTAGATCGACTGCAGGATGGACGAACAATTCACAGATCTTCCCTTAATTTTATAACTTACCTGTTATTAGTGAAAAGGAGGCAAGGTGAATAGATCAATTCAGTATATTTACTGTATTGGGGGGCGTCCATTAATTACGAGAGGCGTTTAGGGGGGGAGGGGGTCGAGCGAAATCTCACCCAATCTCACGTGGAGGAGAGGGGGGCTTCGGCAAACATCACGTAATTTTAGTAATTTTAGTAATCACGTAATTCTTATCACGTAGGTAGAGTCTCCCTACTACTTTACATGGTGGAGTAAATCGCAGTTACTTCTACTACAATTTATTTTCCGTAAACGTATGCATTTTGAAAAATCTCACGTGAGATTAGGGAAGGCGGGAGAGGGTCGAGCAAAATCTCACGACATCTCACCAGGGGGAGAGAGGGGGGGGGGTCGAAAAATCGCCAAAATCACCTCACGTAATTAATGGATGCCCCCTTGTTAAAAGGAGAAAAAAAAAACACAAAATACATGTTGCCGTAAATGACTTTAAACATATTCCGGGTAGAAATTTCTTAGGGTTACCCTGATCAGGATCAGGTCCCGATCGGGGTGTGATTCGGGCAAGTCCTATTACGGACATCTTGATCCGGCCCCGATCGGGCCGGAAGTACTTAGGCCCGAAATCAGGCAATATTAAAAGGGCCCTACTAAGGTCGTCCCTGATAATATCCTACTAAGGCTTTCCCCGATAGGTTCCTACCAAGGCTTGCACTGATGAGCCCTAGTAAGGCTTTCCATGATGGGGCCTTACCAAGGCTTTCCCTGATAAGGCCATAAATATACTTGTTCTATAACTGCCTCAGTAGTCGATAGATGTACATAACCTTTTATTTTCCACATGGAAACTTTGATGCGACAGCATCGTAGCTTCGGAGTTTCGATGTATTCTTGAATTTCATAAAAAAAAGGTGTTATGGACTGTCACAACAAAAAACGTTATAGAACTCGGATGCGCATTACAAGATTTCGGCAGCTTTGTAAGGCGGAGAGGAATTATTCATATATATTAGGTTATGTTTTAAAAATCTTTAGCATGTTATCCGATAAAACTCTCGAATTATCACAATGATACTAACTAATTGTTATACTTTATGTGATACAACATATAATTATAGGAATTCATTTGGTATGTCATGCCATATCTGCGACCAAGATGTTACAAGCACTCGATAGCATAGCGGCAGCGTGCGTAGCTATAGGAAGGTAGGGCTAGGTTCGTTTCATATAGGCGAAATATTTTCTTCGAAAAATATAATTACAGACGGCCAGGAAATGACAAATAATGACACAAAATCATTGTAGTAGAAATCTAAATTAAGTGTTGGATTCATTTTTTATTTTTAAAATATTTTATGCATATAGTATATTTGGATTTACAGTGTGTATTGTAAGCAAATAAAGATTCATTCCAATCGAATCTTTATTTATTCAATTTGAATATATTTAATATTCAAAAAGAATAGCTGAAATAAATAAGATCGTAGTAGGCCGTGAGACATGAAAAAAACGTATTTGATTTAAGGGCAGGGTAAAGTATTTTTTCTTTTTTTAATTTTTTAAATGAATGCATAATATATCAAGAATATTGTGTTAAAATTTCAAGTCGAGCGGAGTAAAATTGACGAAGTTATGAGTATTTGAGCGTCTATTGCTCCATGCCGGGTTTTGTACCTGGGCGGCAGCTGCGCGGCGCGCTATTGTATTTTTCGACCCCGAATAAATTTCTTGATAAACGGGCCTGTTCCGGTGTATATTAGTATACACATTAGTCTGTACATCAGTTGACCGCTGTACCAGGTGTGTAAGTATGAAACCGGAATTTGCCCATAGGTGGCGCTAGATGTCGATGCAGTTACCGACACATCACCTCAGCGGTGTCTTGTTATTGTATTGATATCCGACAAAGATTTCCAACTCACAATAACACGAGTTTCATTCAGTAGCATTAGTTTATTAGAGATAAACATGTCGAGTTTTGTGCCAACAAATTACGATTTGCGGACAGCACTATTTTTCTGTTTTCATCTGAAGAAAACCGCAGCCGAATCGCATCGAATGCTTGTGGAGGCGTTTGGTGAGCATGCTCTCGGTAAAACACAGTGTTTCGACTGGTTCAAACGGTTCAAAAGTAGCGATTTTGACGTGAGGAACGAAGAACGTGGAAGACCACCGAAAAAGTTTGAAGACGCTGACCTGCAAGCCTTGTTGGACGAAGACGACGCTCAAACACAACAACAACTGGCGGATCAGTTAAAGGTGACCCGAGAAGCCATCTCCCTTCGGTTGAAAGCCATGGGAAAGATACAAAAGGTGGGGAAATGGGTTCCACATGAACTCAATGAAAGACAGCAGGAAAACCGCAAAACATCACGCGAAATGCTGCTCGCCAGGTTCAAAAGAAAGTCATTTCTCCATCGAATTGTGACTGGCGATGAAAAGTGGATATATTTCGAGAATCCTAAGCGCAAAAAGTCATGGGTTACTCCGGGTGAACCATCAACATCGACGGCAAGACCAAACCGCTACGGACGAAAGACAATGCTGTGTGTTTGGTGGGATCAGAAGGGCGTAATCTACTACGAGCTGGTGAAACCTGGGGAAACTGTCAATACTCAACGCTACCGACAACAAATGACCGATTTGGATCGAATTTTGCGTGAAAAACGACCAGAATACCAACAAAGACAACACAAGGTGATTTTGCTGCATGACAATGCACCAGCACACAAAGCAAAACAGGTCCAGGAAACGATAGAGTCGTTCCGTTGGGAGATTCTTCAGCACGCGCCTTACTCACCGGACCTTGCCCCATCCGATTACTACTTGTTTGCATCGATGGGACACGCACTTGCTGAGCAGCGCTTTACTTCTTACGAAGATGTACGAAAATGGCTCGATGACTGGTTTGCCTCAAAAGAGCAACAGTTCTTTTGGCGCGGAATCCACAAATTGCCAGAAAGATGGGAAAAATGTATAGATAGTGACGGACAATACTTTGAATAAGTTACTTTGTATCATATCATTACAATAAACATGTTTTTTCTGTACAAAAATTCCGGTTTCATACTTACACACCTGGTATGCCGTGCTGAGCAGAATTAGTAGAGCAGAGGAGCAAGCGGCGCACGACAGTAAAGAAGAAAGAGTTTTGCGTAGACAAACGCAAAAAGATGGTCTCGATCATCTTGATGGAAGCCTTTTGCTCTACGGACCTGGCATCGACGAGATTTGAGTGAGTATAAGAAAATTATCGAGTTTTATTTTGAATTTCTAAAAATTCAAAGATAATTGAAAAATCTGAAAAAATTCATACGTATTCAGAAAAATGAACGAATCACGAAAAAAAATTGGGTTGCGGGGAAATTTGTTGACTAATTTTTTTTTTCATCATTTTGTTAATAACATTTTGGAATTATTATTATGCAAAATCAATCTTTTGAGTACCTTTAATATGCATGGATTTTCTCAGATTTTTATGCAATCAAGAAGTGTTCTCAAACTTATGTGCAATGAGCGCTAAGCGACCAAACTCTTCTGCGTTTTTCAAACCGTTTTTCTGAGACTTGTCATATTTGAAGTCCGTGTGCACGATAACTCAAAATCTACTGGACCAATCGCTTTGAAATTTTGCACAGTACTTCTTCACATAATTCACCAGGTATTGTCGAGAGCTTTTCTGTTTTTTAAAAATAATTACTAATTTTTCAACAACAAATTAGCCGATTTTTTTTTAGCGAAAATCGGGTTTTTGGGTCCCAAGTGCTACGCGAAATCGAAAAATCGAAAAAAAAAAATCCTCCCGTCATTACCTCGAGAAGCATCTCCTTTAACAAATGCATTTTGACTTTTTTTGTTTCAAATGATTCTGTTGCGAGTTATGGTGCACACCGCAAACCAACTTTTTTTCGAGGCGCCTCCGGGGTTTAATTTTCACTCGCTCAATTTTGAATATTTTGCAATGCAAATTTAGGAGAATGTTGTTCAAATGTTACTTTATTATATGTAAATTTTTCAATAAACGAACACTATTCGTTACGCCAAAAAAAAAATCTTAAAAACATGCCTTTTTTCGCCGAATTAACTTTACCCCGTCCTTAAAAAGATTCTATTTAAATTATGTATTCTTTTTTGGCAGCGCAGGAATCTCGATAATGGCCTGACCAAGAAACCCGATAAGGGCCTGATCAGGCAACCTGATAAGGGCCTCATCAGGCAACCTGTTGAGGCCCTCATCACGCAATCAGTTCAGGCCCATATGTGACACAGCGTTACATTTTCTAGCAGGGTCCTGTTAGGCTGGCTTATAAGTGACCTACCAGGGCAGGCAGGCAACCTGAACGAACCCTGAATCGAGCCCTATCAAAATTTGTACGCGGGATGCAGTCGATCTTGAGGAAGAAGCGCAAAGTACCCCGAGCAGAAATTTGTTCAGGGTGAAATCCGGACCGGATCAGGCTGCCACAATAGCAAATCCGAGCCGGGTCAGGCAAATTTAGTCCGGCCCTGATCAGGGATGTAACGCTTTTGCAAATTCAGGTCCGGATCAGGCACCTTATCAGGCTCTGATCAGGCGCTTCATCAGGCCCGGATCAAGCAACTTATCTTGTTGCGGATTACGAAATCTATGTATACTTATCCATGCGAGTCGGCAACGTTCAACATGTGGCAAGTAAAAAAACGGAAACAATTAAAACATGCTCATTGGTATCTGTCGATCGGAAAATGGTGTGTTTGGATACGAGCAACAACGACACGGAAGAAAAGATCTGGGTGATGTCTCTTCTCCACTCATAACAGAAAAAAAATACGAGCTTCGTTTCGCATTAAATATATTACAAAATATAAAATTTAAGAGAATAAAAATACGTATATATTTAAAAAATGCATTTCTAGACTGACTGTATGGTTGTGCATTACAATCAATCGTAAAAAATTGATTAAATTGTTCTTCAAACTAATAGTAATCTCTGTTTTATCATTTTATTGTCAATATTTTAGCTTGTCCGGCGCAAATCAGGGGTGCCTGATCAGGGCGCCTTATTAATGCCTGATAAGGCTCCTATTCGGCGCAAATCAGGCGTGCTTGATCAGGGCGCCTTATTAATGGCTGATAAGGCTCCTATCCGGCGCAAATCAGGCGTGCCTGATCAGGGCGTTTTATTGATCCCTGCTCAGGCCCCTGTCTGGCTCAAAGAAGGCGTGCCTGATCAAGGCGCCTTATTGATCCCTGATCCGGCCCTGATGGATCCTCAGGCAGCCTGATTAGATTTCTGCTCGGGACATTCAGATGATTAAACGAACTTACCTAACAAGGAAAGGTCACGAGGTATATAACCCTCCGACTTCGATGAAATTTGGCATATTTGTAGAATGGGTAAAAATAGGCGACACATATTTTTTTATATCTGCGGAACCCGATTTTTAAGGGGTGAAACGCACTATCGAAAACTGAGGTGGTTTTTCGTTTTTCGTCGGTAAAGTTTTAACGGTACGAGGTATGAAAAAATTTCAAATTTATTTTTTCGTGTACTATACATTGGAGATGAGAATGATGCAGATAAGAACAAATTTCATATTGTTTATTGCAATTTTGTCTTTTCTCGATATCTCATAATGAAGGGATTGAAACTGCCCTTCGATTTTTTAGCCCAGAGCATCGTATAATCAGCTAGCCTTTTGGCATTCCGGGTTAAATTCACGTCAATATAAGTTCGTTTTATGACGCGACGACATATTTGTAACTCAGACCCCCCCCCCCCCCCCAACCCACTCTCGAAAGGCAAACGTTAAAAGTTCTTACCGTGCGACATGGACGAAAAATTGTAGAGATAAAAATGAAAGTAGAATCAGTCAAAATAGTCGATCAATTTTTTTTTGTTCTTGCGGAACACCACTATTGAGGGGTCAACGCATCCTTCAAAACTTTGTTCTTTCCATGACTCGTAAACGGGCTGAGATAAAAATAGAGTTTAAAGGGAAAAAATGTCGTCTCTTCGACTACTAGACGTTCACGATCATAATGTTGAATACAACAACAAATGGCGTATTATTTATTGCAATAATTTGTGAATAACTGGTGAAAATCACCCTTCAATTTTCCACTAATATGGGCACAGAAATAGGGAAGGCTACGGACTAACTTCGTGCTTCGGAAAGCAACGGAATTACAATTGTATACTTACAACAAAACTCCACTCTCATCACAATACCGAAGGCACTATCTGCAGAGATTACAGCGGTTTCGGGTTTCTGCTGCAACTCGTGAACGGAGTGATGCAAAACATTTTGATCAGCTTATAACGCAGCATAAGAGCAACTTATTGAAAGAACAGCAAAACCAATGAACAAAAGAAGTAAATCGGTGCAAAGAGCGACTACGGTGCGAAGCGCGGCTACCCCTAGATAAGCTTGAGATCGCCTCATTATAGATTGATAGTAGGTATAATAATAGGGGTACATTACGTTGTAGCGCCGCCGTTTTGGCGCGGGGATTTTTCGGCGCGGGGACGTTTTAGCGCTGCTGTTTTGGCGCGAGAACGATTAGGCGTGGGGACGCTTTTGCAGGAATGTATTGGCGCACAAGCAAATCCGAATGAAGTCGAATAAACCATAACACACAATACACACACACACAATTTGTACTTATACAGGATAGCAACGTAATATAATTTCATAAATAGGAAACCCAAAGAAAACCCCAACAAGCCCGAACAAAAAAAACCAAACCAAACAAAAAAGGATTTTTTTGATGATTTTTTTTATTCGGCTGATGTACTTAAACAAACCCAAACAAACAAATCCAAGCGAACCCAAACAACAAACCTCAACCAGCCCGCCAAAAAAACAACAAAACCAACAAAAAAAGATTTTGTTGATTTTTTTTTATTTGGGTGATATTTGTATACAATTTGTATTAATTAAAAGGAGTAGTCATCCTTTTTTCAAATGTGTTCCTCAAACAGCTCAAGACTTAGGCCTGTGACATATGGTTCATCATCAACACACGATTCGTGGTGCTAAACCAACTTGTGCTGGCACCGGAACACCCTAGCATCAAAACGTCCCCGCGCCAAAACATCCTTGCGCGAAAACGTCCTTGCGCCTAAACGTCCTCGCAACAAAATGTCCTCGCGCCAGAACGGCAGTGCCAAAACAGCCCTGCGCCAAAATGTCCCGCACCCAAAAGTCTCGTGCCAAATCGGCCGCGCCAAAATGGCGGCGCCAAAACGTACTGCTCCCATTATAATAGCGCGTGGCGCCGTTATCTTTTATGCGTGTGCTGAGAAATTGTGTATTAAGTCATATAAATTTAGCAACGATCATTATTGCTACAGTCCACAACGGAGAAGCCAGTCATACATTTTGAGTTCCAAATACTTGAGAACCAAATATTTCTTACACCAAATCAAATTCATAAAGCAGTCACCATAGAAGATGACAATGAAGTAGATTGACACGGACAACGAAGTTGATGAAAATGTATGTACCCAAGATGTAGAAGAATTGAGTTACGAATATAAGACAAGAGCTATAGATTACTGGAGATCGGGAACAGACGGGAATACAAAATCATCACCAGTTTAAACGAAATTCAGAAAGGTGGAATCAGTGACCGGTGGGCCCATAGTTAAAATAAGGGTGGCGCCTACAAAAAAAAAGTTATCAAAAATCGCTCACTACACGATGAACAATTTTAACGATGCTTTGGACGAAAAGCTGCCTGTCCGTGATATGGATCTTCGACGATAGGCCTCACGTGCACGAGAAATTGGAGAAATGCCAACCGTAGATTTCAAAGTATCCGCTTCTTCGGTAAAATCATTGAAAAACCAACATCGAATTGTGTCGAAGAAGATTACTAAATATGTAACAAAACAACAATTATTAAACGCTGATACACTTCAAAACAAAGCTAAAGAATTTTAAAAAACGGTGCAAGTGAACATAGCCAACGTTGGGGCTGCAAACACATTTAATTCTCATCACAGTGGATTTAATTTAGAGCTGCATTCAGGCCGCACTTCGTCAAACACTTTTCTGACATTGTAATATTATACAATAACGATGCCAATCGGCACTTGAGAGGCAATATTGTTAAGTTACAATCTCTTACACGTACCTAGTTTTATTCTCGACGGTTTACAAACCTTTTCAAATATGCTTGGTACAAAAGCATATTTGTACCAAGAAGAAAGACCACCAAACTTCGAAAATCCCGCAGGATTTTGCTTTTTACAAAATGCACTGACATGTAATGATTTTAATGCGATAGATGCGGCGAAGCAGCTATTATCACTTGTGCGTGGTGTAAGAAATCTCTTTGTTTCAAACACTTTTATCATGACTATCATTATTGTAATAAGTACAATCCATAAAAAAATATAGATTTGACACGTTTATTAAAGTAAGCGCGAAAACATCTTTCCGATTATATTGTAATCTTCACAGGCAGTACGTGTCGGGGGAGAATTTCTTTTCAAATATACTATTGTAATGCAGTTGCTTCCCGAGGCACGAAGTTAGTCCTTGATTGCGAGCGTTACCTGTGCCCATATTAGTAGAAAATTGAAGAGTGATTTTCACTAGTTATTCACGAATTATTACAATAAACAATACGCTATTTGTTGTTGTATTCATTATTATCATCATGAACGTCTAGTCGTCGAAGAAGCAACACTTGTCCCTTTAAACTTTATTTTAAAGAACAAAGTTTCAATGGGTGCTTTGACCCCTTGAGGGTGGGTTTTCCGCCAAAACGAGAAAATTTGTATAGACTATTTTAACTGATTGTACTTTTATGTAACCCATTTTTATTTCTACAATTTTTCGTCCATGCCGCACGGTAAGAATTTTGAACGTTTCCCTTTTGAGAGAGGGACGGTGGGGCAACTGGAATTTACAAATATGCAATGGCGTCATAAAACGAACGTATATTGACATGAATTAAACACGGAATGCCAAAAGGCTAGCTCTCGGCTAAAATACCGAAGGGTAGTTTTAACTCCTTAATTATGAGATATTGGAAAAATATAAAACAATCAACAGCTACTCTTCCATCCTCTACATGTATGCAAATTTACATCCCAATCGATAAAAAATTCTCGGAGATACGTGTGAAAAATAGCATTTTTGCAATAAACAACATGAAACTTGTCACCTGCATCGTTCTCATCTCCAATATATAATACTTGGAAAAATAAACGTTATTGCTATTTGAAATTTTTGCATATCTTATACCCTCAAAACGTTATCGATGAAAAACACCCTTATATTCGAGGGTGCGTTTCACCCTTTACAAATCGGGTTCCGCAGAGATAAAAAAAAAACGTGTCGCCTATTTTTACCCATTCTACAAACATGCCAAATTTCATCGAAATCGGAGGGTTGCACCTCGCGACCATTCCTGAAGTGAAGTTCTATCATAATTATATGTAGCGCCTGTAACGATTATATTTTTTACAATTTACAAATGCGATACAACAATATTTTTTATTGGATTTTTATTTCAACATTACTATGATTTTATGACTATTCAAAATATATGCATTTACTTCATTGTTGATGGCCGATCATGTGACAATTCGATATAAGGATCATGTACGTACACTATTTTTTTTGGGGAGTGCGCGCAGAGATCGGGAGAGGTGACGAAGGTTGATGCGAACTTTTCGTGGACGACGTCTTGTGTAGTCCACGCTGACGTTCCTTTCGTTGGTTATCGGCCAAATTCCCATATACAGACGACGGGTGGGCTCTCCTTATGTGCCAAGTGCCGTTCTTTCCGAGGTCAGGTGTGGGTACATTCACACCTCCACATGGTTAACACCGGCGGTATGTTTTTTGGGCTTGAAGCCCAATTCCTTTATGGTTTGATGACGGCCGTAATCTTTGTAACCGGCGCCGATTGATAATGACTCGCGTTACTCATGAGACCACGTCCCTGACACCTCTTCTCTTTACTCTCCTTGGATCCAGATTAATGATTTTCGTTTCGCACGCTGTCTCGAACTCATCCCCACGCCCTCACTCTCTCTCCCTCTATATAACTCCCTCTTCACGGGCACAACATACATCGACACGTTACACGCCCCTTCCGAAAAATTAGTCCCGCTCTTTACACACAGACACACACACACACACACACACACACGCGCGCACGCACGCACGCACGCACGCACGCACGCACGCACGCATGCACGCACGCACACACACACACACGCACGCGCACCCGCGCGCACACACACACACACACACACGTTTCAAACTTTTATTTATTGTGAACAATAGATATATGCCCAAATGTCTACGGCAGCGCTTTGCATGTATGAAATGACATTTGGAGATAGCATTTAACGTTAAAGAGAAAAGTCTCTAGGTGGTTTCGAAAAATTGTGGTGACATCTGAAAGGAAAAGGGGTAATACAGTTCATTTTTCGGAAGAGGCGCTACATACAATTATGATAGAACTTCACTTAGGTAAGTTCGTTTAATCATCTAATTCTGTTTCAGAACGCTCATTTATTTATCGCAAACATCTTTAAAAAGCAATATAACTTTTTCCGACGAACATTTCAGATTATCAAAAGAAAAGATTTGGAAATTTTCCCATGAATTGAAACGTCGTGTAGACATGAAGTATTTGCTATGGTCAACAAGCCAATCAACTGCGAGTGGCCGGCAATGGTTTATTTGCCAAAATTTGCCTTAATCTGAAGACGATGGAAACTCGAGTCGGTCGAGATACGCGCCGATACGATTGCAGATCCGCCATCACCCACGAGTCTCGAGGAAAAGGTACGCCTGGTTATTATATTGGGTCGGAAGAAAGGTTTAAAGGAACGTGTCTTGTCCACCGTCCATTTCCTTCTCCTCGTCCCCTTCCATTTCAGATTCGTCAAGCTATGGCAGTCCAGAAGGGAAATTCTTTACTGAGCCGAATAGTTCGGTCTAAAAAGATGAAGAGGGAGCCACAATTTCGAGACTTATTTCCGAAGTCGTAATATGTCTAGGAAGTCTAGGAATACGTCTAGGAAGTAGCCGGGTCAGCGAAATCCTCCCCTCCTATCTTAAAAAACTTTTACGCCACATAATTGGACAGAAAAGCGTCTTGAAGTGGATTAAAATGATTCATTTTACTTCTATCATAATTAACGTTTTTCCGCTGCTTCATCGTATTGAAACTCGGTATCGGGTCGAGTTTTATTATTTAAATTCGTCGCGGTGATTTTACCGTGTTCAATTTGTGGATATTCATAATAATGAAACACTGGATGGTGTTGACGAAAATTATTGTCTCAAATCGGAAGTAATTGTAGGTGACATATGAAAAACCGTCGATGCCCCTCATTCTTAGTCAGAAACAGTTTCAAATTTATGGTACATTCGGGCGTACATTCATACGTCTATGGTACTTTTACTTTCAATAAAATTAGTGCGATAAAGAAACCG
Source organism: Ophion slaviceki (assembly GCA_944452715.1). Lineage (NCBI taxonomy): Eukaryota > Metazoa > Arthropoda > Insecta > Hymenoptera > Ichneumonidae > Ophion > Ophion slaviceki. The sequence continues at coordinate 54,197,890 of OX101786.1, forward strand.
ACGCGTGCATCACAGTTCGTTATTTAAAGCGGGAATTAACACTGCGCTATAATCGTGGTACGGTGCGACGATAGCTAGGTATTGTGCAGATGAAGAGCACACTTGTGAAGGACCGCACGTGCTAGGGAAAACGTTGTGTAGGCTTTAGATAGCGAGTTGAGCTGCGAGAAGCCCGGGAGCCTCTGGGAAATTTATTACCTCTCTACGTACTATGAAATGTGGCCGTGTGATGACCGTTGGTCGGGAATCGGGGTCCGGAAACGTGCCCGCAATGGAGTTGTATCCCCGAGCTCCAAACGTTGATGACATTTTATTGTACGTTTAAAGGATAAACAACAAGAATGGAGGTGCGTTGTGATGCCAACTAGTGTAGACAGCAAACGCACACCCGCGTTGAGATAACGTCACGAAATCGTGAATCCTCACCACCCCGCACCAATAAAGCAGCTGGTGATGCTCCGCGTCATCACCGCACTTCATAGCAAGCCCATGCATATTTAATCAGCCAGAATTATGGCTTGTCATGTAGCAGTTTTGCTGTGCGGTTGGATCGTCCGGTAGATCACTAGATTTTGCAACCGCTCGATCGAGTAATCGGGAATAAAATTAATGATCCCAGCAGCATTCGGTGTCTACAGTTCTGGATTATCAGACTTCGAGGATAGGAATATTTTAACATACGGTGTATTTACCGTTATATTAATTCGTCCTCATGTTCAGGACGAATCTGACAATATGATGATTGGACTGGTAAATTTAATTTAAAAAAGAATTCCATTGTTAGGACAAACCATTCACTCTGTCTCTGCTGGTGCAGTTAGCCACTTCTTAACGTAGACTACGCTGGCATGCACAGCTCTACTCATATGCGTACATGCGTGAAACACCGTTATTAATACCATATTGTGAGGCCAAGACGATGAGCTTTGTGCGTTTAGAACCTTAAGGGGAGGGTAGGGGTTTCAGCATGAAAAAAAAAACACTTTTTTGCGAAATTTTTTCATCTATATGGATAAAGTAAATTTATTGAAACCTTTTGTACATTGTTAAGTGTCATTTCAAGAACATTCCGTGAAATTTGTACGCGAAAATATCCACAGACAAGTCGGTGAAAAAGCTTTTCCAAGAACGCCTTTGGAAAAACACGATTTGCGGTGTTTACTGTATCTCAAATAGAAATTTTCTGAAATCAAGTACCATTAAAATGTAGTCGAAGTATCATCAAATCCTCCCCCCAATGGTCTTTGATAATTTTTTTTTTCATTTCTAAATCTTTGGTGGTCATCTAAAGTGAAAAGTGCTATTTTTCACGGAAAATTCCGCCATTTTGGGGGTGGAAAAGCCCCTCAATGTAAAAAAAAATCTCAAACTAACCGTTGGGGGGAGGTATTTTATATGTAGAAAGTGTGTACCAAGTTTGAAATAAATCGGTTATGTAGCCTTCAAATGGCAGTGAACACGGACTTTGAAAAAGTGGTTTCGAAAAAACGCGACACTGGCTTGTTTGTGGATATTTTCGCGTACAGATTTCACAGAATGTTCTTGAAATGACACTTAACAATGTACAAAAGGTTTCAATAAATTTACTCTATCCATATGGATGAAAAAAATTCGCAATAAAGTATTTTTTTTCACGATGAAACCCCTACCCGTCCCTTAATCCTTTACTATAAGTCTCAGAGACATAATATTATCGATTCACAGAACATGTATCACTGTAAAAGTTGGCTCGTTTTTGTCGTAAGCGTTTTACTGTAGTAATTGTATGGAAAGTTCGGAAAACAATTACGTAAATGAAAGATAGCGAGTACTCAGAATTCTTGATTCAAGTACGAATCTTTTCTACAGTAGATACATTTTCGGAGTTTGTTGATACTATTGAAGAAGTATTATTGACGAAAATGACTAAGTTTTACCCTATTACAAACTGTCTGCGCATTGTACGTTAACCACGGATTCCTTTAGGCTGCGAGTGCAATTGAAATGCATAATGGAATACACAATAATTAGTCGAGAAACTGCTCAAAATGAACATAATTATCAGATAACGGGCTTGGCCACGACCTCAGGGCTATCAGCGGAAGCTTAGCACGGGGCCGCGAGCGGTAAGAAAAAAGAAACAAAGATGTATGAAGCACGCCACGAGTCGCCGCACACAGCGGCACCGCGGCGCCTGCGAAACTCGCGTTGCTTGCCGCCCCGCATCCCGCTAAGCCAAAAGTCGTGGCCGAGGTCTTAGCGTTATCAATGTAAAGTGAACATACGTAGAAGTCATATCATGTAGGTACTAATGCGGTATGCAATGCAATGAGGTACTCATTTTTCGTAAGCAAAGTTTTTCCTTACAAAACGATTTAAACTAAAAAATTAGTACTATAATGATTGCTTACTGTTTCGCATTACATGCCTTATTAGAGTTTCATAATATAAATAGATGTTTCGAAAAGTAATAATAAGGTAGTCGGCCCAGTGGCCGTCAGGGTCCTAGTGATCTGCATGTTTACACTAAAAAAAAAATTCGTTCATCCAACCAAAATTCAGTTGGTTTAACAAAATGTATCTTTAAATACGTTCAACTTGATTTTTTAATGGCATAACAAACGTTTTGTTAATCTAACTGATAGTTTTAGTGGTGTGAACTGTAGCTTATTTAGAATGTCTGAGCAACTGTTAAAACAACAAAATTTCGAGACAACAAAATGCATTTTGCACAGTCAACGATTCCTTTTTTTCAGTGTACGCATTAAATAAGTATTTTAAGATAAAAATCAGTCCTTCGTGCAGATTTGTGGTATATTAGCTTCCAGGAGGTATTTACTATGTTGTATTAGATTTTCACACCCGTAAGTATACGTATAAAAGAATAATCAAATTAAATATATTCTGCTATGACGTCTAGCTGTCATTTCGGCCGAATCCTTCTTAGGAGGTTGACGTGAACCATGTCACATCTCGGGTGATTTGGGAATGCCTGTGAACTTTCGTGAAGTATGTTTTCCTTCACGTGATTAACAAGGATTTTAGTTTTGCGTTCAGCATAAAAAATTATAGTTCTATGTTAATTTCAACGAATTTTCATATATGACGATTACCGGTTCAGCAACATAAACACTCTGCCGTTTAATCGCCACGGCTGTCGATAACTGGGACAATGTCAGCAAAAAAAGAGTCTTACGAGTAAATATTAGTTTATAGAAAATCAGAAAAGAAATATTGGGTCCGTAATTAGCATTGTCTGAAGGATCCACGGACCAGTAATCGCCATACACATATTCGCGATAGTAAAAAGATATACATATAAATAAATGTTGTCGATTACTGGGTCGTGACCATGTCGATAACTGGGTATGTCTTGAACACAGGTGAACAGCACTTGATCGAAATAATATTAAAAATTATGTTATGAACAAATAGTTGTTTGTAATGCCATCAGTTCTATTTTTGAAATTAATACAGTTCCATGGAAGAGAAATTTATGTTTCAAACTCTTTAATAAATGTTTTAATAAAAATCATAAAGTTTGTGACAGAGTGCGTAAAAATTATTCTGCCGTTCTGTATGCGGACATAATGGAGTCAACAAAGTCCTACGAACCTTTGCATAGTTAGTTAAGGCTTTATATACCTTTGGATGGTCGGAAAACAAGACTTTTTGGGTTTTTCTTTAATACTAATAAAGCAAGAAAAACGAGGTTTAGAGGGTTTATTTCACATATCTGTAGGTACCTCGAACGAGCGGACTCGTTGGAGTCGCACATGTGCACCCAGAAGAATTTTCTTTTCCCCGTAATCTACATGAGTTTTGCTACCGAAGTACACACGCATATTATAAAATATTTATTTTTGTACATCTAGCCCGATTTTTAAGAAAGTCGCATTATCGACTGAAACAACGGCCTTTGTTAGTTTCCAAAAATCACAATTGTTAAACATTTGTAAAAATCGTCTGTACATCGCTATAAAACGTATCTAAGAAGTTATAGTTGAAATTTGAAGTCAATCGGTCAAAAAATGCAGGACCTACGAGTCCGCCCGATTTTGAAAACATTTCTTCGTGAAAAACGCGTTTAAAGTTTTAAGACCATTTTTCTACATGTCTTAAAAAATGTCCACCTAAAATAACTTTTGCATATTATTTTCGACAAGTTTATACATAATTTAAGTCAATTAAAAAAAAAAACCTTTTTTCAAAGGTATATAAGGCCTCAAAGTAGTTTGAACGCATGTGACGATTAGTGGGACGTTCCCATCGCGATTATCAGACCAACTGTCATGGCGGCATGACAATTACTCGTACAATAGCAGCCTATAACCTTTACGAAATATTTTCTCGAAAACTGTACCAGGCACGGGAATTTCACAACGACTTTCTTCTTCGCAATAAAAAACTGATTAAAAACGACTTAAAGTAACTTTCACTCACTTTCCTAGTTGAGCCATATAAATTTGCTTAAGGTGATCGATCTGCTTAAGGTGACGATTACTGGGCCATCTACCTTATCACCGATAAATAGGCAATAGAATGTCGAGCGTAAATTACTCCGATTTTCAAAGATGTATGTATTCCTATATAGAATATACGTAAAGAGCGGGTTTGTTCTAGATTTCCGCGCAAGAATAATAAGAAACACCGCATAGAAAAGTAGAAAACTAATACCGTTCAAGGATAATGTAGTATATGCTGCTGCATGCATTTATTATCCGTGAGTTCGATTTATGAAGGCTTACGACTTGTTTGTGGCTCCTATAGATTGGATTTCAGAATTGAATAGTCATTGTTTACATTTTTTAAATTCATTTACAAAAGATTGCATCTTTGCAAAAATGATCGTAAAATAATTCTAAAAATAAAAACCAGCCCGCTGGTGTAGTAGTTATCGTGCTTGCTGATAAATCCGAACATCGCGAGGTCGCGGGCTCGAAACCCAGCCTCGTAGTCTCGGAGAAAAATAAATATAATAGACGTGACGTAGTTCCAGTTATACACGGATGTTACGAACATGAAACGGCGCGCGCGCGCGCGCGCGCGTGTGTGTGTACGCGCGCGTGTAACCTGTAGCCCGTGATTCATTTTTCGGCAAAACGCGACGCAGCCTGGAAATTGGAAAATGAACCTGCAACCGACTGTATTGGTATATGTTTTCAGCAGTTTTCCAATGCCCATGGCTAAGGTGTCGTGGTGAATGCAACACAGCAAGTGGCTGCGGCGGCAATGTGGGGGAAATGTTTGAACCAGGTGGGCAGTAAGGGGAAGGAGCTCGTAGAGATGAAACAGATCCGATAATTTCAAAAATAATGTTGAATCTTGATACTTCTATTTTTCAAATAATTAGTTACTCATAGATTTATTTTTCAGCATAACTTTGTTTCAACGATAAATAGCCTGAATTCATTTTTACAAATTTTTTATCAACATGGAACGTCTGCACGGGCAAAAAAAGAATATTTTAGCTACATCTACTGTGTGCATTTTCTTAGTTCGGATGTATTCCTGCAATGTGCTTGTTTCTTTCTCTGTGTGACCCTTTTTAACCGAGTTATTCGTAACCCAAGGAAATTCACACTTTCAACTTTGAACATCTATAAATAGTAAACAGTTGAATGTGCATTGGGGTGATTCGTTTCAGGATAACTTTTTTTTTCTGACCCATCGTGCCCGAAAACCTTTAGTTGGTACCCAAAAACGAAGTTTCGTGAAAGGGGGGTGTTGTCAAAAAATATTTAGAGGTCGCGAATCAAAATTGAAGGTTTCCCCATTTGATTAACATTGAAAAAAATGTTTTTCTCATTATTAGTGTTACCATTCCGCGAATTTTGATATCGCGATATTTTCCAAGTGGGTTCTCATAGGAAATATGATACTTTACAATAAAGTTCATTGCGCCATGTCCATAAATTCAACCGTTTCAGCGGTATCATTATTTCAAGTGAATTTTGTATGAAAATATCTATTCAAACGGCTGTAACGCCTAAGCTATTAGATATATCGAAAAAAATTCAAATGAGAACTATGTAGAGAAAGTAATTTGCTACAAAAAAGTCTTGTAAGCCGAGCCCGTAAATTCAACTCTTTCTCAGCTATAGGTGGATGAAGTAAAATAAATAGATTTGTTTTTGTTTAAAAAAAATCTATTTATTTTACTTCATTTGTAGAAAATTACTTTCTCTACAAAGTTCTCATCCAAATTTTTTTCGATATATCTAATAGCTTAGGCGTTACAGCCGTTTAAATAGATGTTTTGCACAGTATTCACTTGAAATAATGATGCCGCTGAAACGGTTGACTTTACGGCCATGGCTCAATGAACTTTATTGTGGAGTATCATATTTCCTATGAGAACCCACTTGGAAAATATCGCGATATCAAAATTCGCGGAATGGTAATACTAATAATGAGAAAAACATTTTTTTCAATGTTAATCAAATGGGAAACCTTCAATTTTGATTCGTGACCTCTAAATATTTTTTGACAACACAGCCCTTTCACGAAACTTCGTTTTTGGGTACCAACTAAAGGTTTTCGGGCACGATGGGTCAAAAAAAAAAGTTGTCCTGAAACGAATCACCCTAATGTGCATACATATCAAGTACTCGAGTGGAAAGCTAAAAGTATCCCCTTTATTCCCCTTGAGTTCTTAATAACTTGCGGAATGCAAACATTTTTTCTCCGTGTTAGGGGTCGTCCATTAAGGGAGACTTTGTCCTTGAAATTTTCAAAAAATCAATTTGAGCTCAACATGAGCAGCTAGAAGAAGAGGAGGGATGCTTCTATGGACCAGGCATTGCCGATTAGCGGTAATTATAAACACATTTGTGTAAACACATTACAAAACTTTAAACGCGTTTTTCTCGAAAACACGTTTTTAAAAATGGCTGACATTCTCCTGACCGCTGTAATTAACATATCGACCTGAAATTTGGAGAGCATACTCAGAAAATATGTCTTCACGGAATGACGGATCGTTTTTTCGATAGATACATTTTTGCATTTATCATTTATCTTTTTATGTGAAAAAAAAAACGCGAAAATTCGATTTTTTTAAATTGCGGCCATTTTCCGAAATTTGTACTAAACGAAAAACCCATCCGTCATATGGGATAATATGCTTGGAATTTGGATTTCAGATCAACAAAAAGGGGGCAGTGATGTCAGCCGTTTACCTCGCGCGATTTGAGGACCTGTTTTCGCGGAGCTGCAACGGCCGCCATTTTGGTTTAAAGAAAAAAAAAATTTATCGTTCTGTATATCATGAATAAAAGCAAGAAAAAAACCGCACTCAAAAAGCTTTACTCGTTTCCTTTAAAAAAATAAAATGAAAACACCTGAAATATGGCACTCCAAGGACAAAGTCTCCGTTAATCACGTGAGGTTTTTAGGCCACTTTTTGACCCCCCCCCCCCCATATTTGAGCCTCACGTGATTAATGGACGACCCCTTAGCCGCTCAAATATACCATATTTATTTGAAAGAAAGGGTCCAAAACTCATAGTTTAAAAGCTTTCAGAATGAAGTAAAGACTCATAGAATAAAGTCAGAGAACAAGAGGAACCAAAATAATTTTTTTTTTCATGTTTCGAAAAAAATTTATAAAACATTTAGATTTTTTTTATTTTTTAGGAGTTTTCGTTTTATGAGAATCGGAGTCCACCAAATCAAAAAAGAAGTTCTCCGAACTCTGAAAATAAAAAAAATGTAAACTTCGATACCTATGTAAAGTTGGCAACTAGTATAGTATAAAGAAGTATAGAGAAGTTGATTTTTATTAATTGCATTCGATTATACTCGATTAGTACCCGATTGTACCACTTTTATTTTAGTTTATACCTTACGGGTAGATAAGACAGGGATGCCAAGATATGGTCCGCAACCTACTTTCACACAAGTGACGTTTATTAAATGATCTCATTGGACATGGTTTGTACTTGATTCAGCTAATCTTGAAATTGAGAACAAGATATATTTGTTGAAAAAAAGATTAGTGTCGGCATTTCGATTATCGTTCCAAATAGATGAGTTGCGACGATACTAGACTTTTGACCGTCGTGTCTATTTGTCCCGTTAACGTACATACAAAACACGCGGTGGCATAAACAGGTACACGCGATCGGGAATAGAGTCCCATTCGAAGATTATAATTATTAAGTTGAATAGCCGAGTTATTACTTAAATACGCTTTTGATTGACGTGTCTACTCGCTCTTTAAGCGTACAAACAAATTATCAAAAAGCGACTCTTCTTTGCAGATTTTGATTATCACTCGCAATTACGGAGTTACGATAGAAACTGACTTTCGATCGACGTTTCTTGCCGGTAAGGTACAAATCAAACACCAGGCGGTAGAAATGGTTACGAGCGATCTGAAAGCGATCCCCATTCGCTGATTTGGATGATCACTCAAAACGGCCGAGTTACAACATAGATAGACTTACGATAGACGTGTCTATTCGTTCCTGGAAGGTATAAACGGGAACAAACGATCAGAAAGCGATTCCTGTCGGCAGATTTCGATTATCATTCTAAAAGGCAAGGTTACGACGTAAATAGACTTTCGATCGACATGTCTAGTCGTTCCCTTAAGGTACAAGCAAAATACGCGGTGGTACAAACGGGCACACACGATCGGAAATCGAGTCCCGACCGCAGATTTCGAAAAGTGTCCTGATTCGGCCGATTAGAGGGATAATCGTAATCTGCTAATCTCTCCTTCTGACGGTTCGTACCCGTTTGTAGCGCTTAGTTTTTAGTTTGTATCTTAAGGGAAGTTTCTGCCTTGTTGGGCCAAAAAATGTTCGACTTTTCACCAATTTTTTATGCGAAAATGATTAAATATAGAATGTTGGTATTTGGTATGTTCACTAAGCGGTCTTTATTGAACGTCAAAAGATTTTTTAAAGTTTGACAAAACATAGTGGTGGTGGAAGTGGGAGGAGCCACGTATGTCGGTGCGCGCGCGATGACATTCTAAGGCGAAGAATGTCATCGCCCGCGCACCGACATACGTGGCTCCTCCCACTCCCACCACAATGTTTTGTCAAACCTTGACAAATATTTTGATATTCAATAGAGATCGCTTACTCACCATACCAAATATCAACATTCTATATTTAATACTTTTCGCATAAAAAATTGGTGAAAAATCAAACATTTTTTGGCCCAACAAAGCAGAAACTTCCCTTAAGACGGAATGACACCTCATCGCGGTCGGTATGGTAGAACAATTATAGATTCCCAAAAATCTCTGAAACGGCTCTTCAGATCCCGTCGAAACTTTGCCAAACGACGTCAAATAGATAGACGAATAGCTTCCAGCCCCTCAAATTTTCTGAATTTGAGAAAAAAAACTAGATTGGCTTATGATAAGCCAATCTACATTTTTTTTCTCAAATTCAGAAAATTTGAGGGGCTGGAAGCTATTCGTCTATCTATTTGACGTCGTTTGGCAAAATTTCGACGGGATCTGAAGATCCGTTTCAGAGATTTTTGGGAATCTATAATTGTTCTACCATACCGACCGCGATGAGGTGTCATTCCGTCTTAAGAGGGTGACTGAAAACGTCAATCGATAGTCTGTTGCTATTGTAATTCGCCAATTAAGAGTAATAATCGAAAGCTACGAACAGGGATTACTTTCTTATAGTTTGTACCCGTTTATACCGCCCCATATTTCGTTTGTAGGACAGAGCGGGATCACTTGATCATGATTTTGCTCTAAGCAGTATAATCGCTCCGAATAAATTAAGTGATAAGAGATATATCTTTAAAAATAGATTGGTTGTTTATTTGGCTACGTAACACCACAACAAACTGTAGTACAAACATTGCTTACAAGACTAAATATACATGAATATCACAAAGGCAGATTGACCCCACCTAGTGAGGTCAACTGAGCCACCCCACAGAGCTCGTTGAGCCAGTGGGATAATGTTTTTTTCACAAGAGAAACGTAAAACGAAGAAGAAAGCGTAGTTCTATCTAATTTGTTATGTTTCGCCGCTTTTCTGATACTTTTGCCGTTGATGATTTATTCTGCAGCATGATTAATCAAATCTTTGGGGACTATAGGTCTCAAGTTTTCTCTTGCACTTTCGCATCCTGAAAAAAGAAATAGTTTTTGTGGAAAGATTCATAGGTACTTGGAGTGGGGTTTAAACACCTGATTTTCAATGCAGATCTAATGAGCTATGCTCAAGAAACCCTGCTTGCTTTGGCTTAAATGACCCTTTCCCCATTTTTGCAATAATTGGATCGAGCCACCTTAAAACTGATTAGATCAGATTATTTATTTTATATTTTTTTATTCTGTCATCGCATGAATACACTATTATGAAATAAAAATACACTTACTCGATTGCCGTAACACCACAAGCATGGGTTGGAGACCAAAAGATACGACGAACTGCTTTTTCTACTTTTAGCGCAAAAAATAGTAGCAGCGTACGTGACACTCAAACCGAACACCGGCCGGCGACGACGCAACAGCGGCCGAGCCGCGTACCCCTTCCGCTTCTTCTTGCATCCCGCACTTGTATCTAACATGTACCGTCTGTGTGCTAGTGTGGGTGGCGCAGGAGACCCCGCGGCTAATAAGATCCTGCTCTGCCCTACCTTTAAGGGGAGAATAGGCACGTGGAACAAAAGTATCTTCAAGTAGTAGATGGCCATCTAGAGTGATAATCGAACGTGACTCGGTTTCCGTTCATTTGTACCCGTTTGTACCACCACGTGTTACGTTTGTATTCAAGAGGCACGTCGATTAAAAGTCTAGTTATGTCGTAGCTAAGCCTTTTAGAATGCTCATTGGAATCTGTCAACAACGCTCAGTTTCTGATCGTTTATACCCTCTTGTACCAATCAATTATTCATTTGTACCTTAAGGGAAATACGTTTATATCGTCACTCGCCCGTTTAGAGTGATGATCAAAATCTGCGAACGGTACTCTATTTCTGATCGCCTGTGCCCATCTGTACCGTCGCATATTTCGGTTGCACCTCAACAGGGTGATAGGAAATCTGCGAAAGGCACTCCGTTTATACCCGTTGGTACCGTTGCAATTTGAGTTTGTACCTTAAGGAGTTTCGGTGCAAAAGTCAAAATGTTAAGAAGTTGATCAAACTTGGTGATAATGTTCTTCAACATTCAGTGCGAAAACACACATTTTTTCAAAATTTTCTTCTACTTAGTTATCGAGTAATTAAGCATTAAAGCAGATTTCTTATGCCCGCAATGTATACCTATATATATGGAAACGCTATGCTTATACACGTGAACTTTCGTGTTAACTTACTCGATAACTGTGCAGAAGAAAAATCTGAAAATATTTGTATTGTCAAATTTGACACTAAAGAATATGTTCACCAAATTTTATAAAATTCTGAACTTTTTGAATTTTTTTTATGTTTTTAACATGGTTTAGCATGGCAACATTGTATCGCCCGTACCGAACATCCTTAAGACGACGACTACTAACGTCGATCAAAAGCCTATCTACGCCTAAGCTCAGCCATTTAGAGGGATAATCGAAATCTCCGAACGGGAATCGCTTTATGATCAATAGTACCTTTCGTATTTTTTTTTTATCAATTTGAACCGCCGTGTATTTCTTTTGTACCTACAAGGAGCGAGTAGTCACGTCATTCGAAAACGTATCCAAGTCATAACTCGGCCACTTGGAGTGATAATCTTAATCAACGAACGGGAAGCGCTTTCTGATCGTCTGACGCCTTGTACCACGCCTCTTGTACCGCAGCGTATCGTTTGTACCTTTACGGAGCAAATAGACACGTTAATCATAAGTGTATTCGAATCATACCTCGGCCATTCAAATTGATGATCGAAACGTGCGGATAGGATCGGATTCCCAATCGCTTGTACCCATTTGTACCGCCCCGTGTTTTGTTTGTACCTTAAGGGGACGAATAGACGCGACGGTCAAAAGTATATTACCGTCGCAACTTATCTGTTTGGAACGATAATTGAAGTGTCTAGATTGATATTTTGTTAAGTTTTAAATAATTTTAATTTTTTTTTTAATCCGGCAGTCGGTACAATTAAGTAGAAATCATGTTCCATGAAATCTTATCAACAAGTCACTTATGCCAAAGTGGGTTGTGGACCACATTTTGGCACCCTTGCCTTATTTACGAACGAAAATAAAAGTGGTGCAAATGTGTTACTAACCGAGAACAATCGGATGCAATTAACAAAAATTAACTTCTTTATACTTACAAGGAACATCCCTCAGGTGTCCGCCTCCGATTTTGTTGAAACTCATATATGTGATAGAGCATCGAAAACTTTGAGACACGTATTTTTTTTTATCGGCGGAAAAACGGATTTTAGGGGGGAAACCGCCCCTCAAAAAAGGCGTGTCGAGGGGTGATTTTGCAGTTTCACCCACAAGCAATCCACCGATCTAAATGAAACAAAAACGAAAATTCTTCTAATGAAAAGCGATGAAAAATCCACTATGAAAATGTTGAGAAAAAATTAAATTAGGGGGTAAACCACCCCTCAATTTGCCTTTTTTTCACCCCACACTTAAGAGGGTTGTATGCAAATTAATAAAACAGGTATCATTTTGAAGGGCAATTAAAATTAAAGGTGACGGGTTTTTGCGTTTTGGCGGCATAGCAAATTTAAGGGGGTAAACCACCCCTAACATAAATTTATTTATCATGGTCGTTTTTTCTGTGTTTAAAGTATATCCGCTGATTTTAAATATTTCTATAAGCCACAATTCAATGTTTTATCATATTTTAAAATTGTTACATTCGTCTTAAGGGGTAACTACCCCTCTGACGAGAAACATCATTGAAGTATCCGCTTTCGATTTCGTTGAAACTCATATATGTGGTAAAGCATTGCAAACTATTAAACATGTTTTTTTTGTATCGGCAGAAAAACGGTGTTAGGGGATGAAACCACCCCTCAAAGTTTCTCCCAAAAGTAGTCCACCGATCTGAATGAAACAAAATCGAAAATTCCTCTAAAATTAAGCGATGAAAAATCCACTACAAGAGTGTTGATTAGAAATATAATTAAGGGGTAAACCATCCCTCCATTTGCCGTTTTTCACCCCACGCTTAAGAGGGTTGTATCAAAATTAATAAAACAGGTATCATTTTGAAGGGGAATCAAAATTCAAGTTGACGCGTTTTTGCGTTTCAGCGGGACAGCAAATTTAAGGGGGTAAACCACCCCTAACATAAATTTGTCCATCACCGTCGTGTTTTCTGTGTTTAACATGTCTCCGCGGATTCAAAATATTCTCCCGCGTTTTTAAATTATTACGTTTTTAAATTTCTACATTTTAAGGATAAACTACCCCCTCTAATTGCTTTTCGTTTGAAGTTTCGCGAAAGGTTTCACGAATTTCGTTAAAACTATTTTCATTTCATCGGTAATATCAATTTTATTTTTGTGTGTGCAGGCATATTCGTCTTGAGCTTTAGGAGCGGTACTTCAAGAGTGGGGACGTGGGGCTACCCCTTACTCATAAGACTCATATTTTCGTGTCGAAACGCTTCCGATTTTAATATGCACGTCCATTAAGCATCTCCATAGGAATAAACATACACTTTTACTATATCATTAATTATAATAATTTCCAGAATAAGTTATAAGGCTCACTTCTTATATTTCGGAACAATGATGCGCCTGGATCAAGCGATAATTTAGCCAGCGACGTAGTTTTGTGGAGGAATGTATATTTTTATTATTTTACCGTTTATTTAATTAAACATATTAATGAAACTGAGGGTTTTACAGTAGGTTAACGAACATGTTTTTAATTTATTTTGACATATTTCATTTGGGAATCATATCAGCTGATTCAATTAATAGTACTTGTAAAAAGTATCGCAGTCATATGCCGTCGAATCATTTTCTTGTGATATATACTTTTTTTCTAGTCTATCAACTATCAACCATCAACAATCATGGCTCATAATTCCTGCAATAATGATAATCGTCAAAAAAATGCTTTAAACACAACGACTTTTTACACCATGCACATCTGATAATGGCCAAATTATTGCAACCGGGTATTCCACAATGTGTGTTCGATTCACCAAAACCAAAGGTAACAGGATTTTCAAAATCTTCTGGTTTTTTAAATGAATAGAAACGAACAAATTTATGTTAGGGGTGGTTTACCGCCTTAAATTTGGTGTCCTGCTAAAACGCAAAAACGCGTCAATTTGAATTTTGATTCCCCTTCAAAATGATACCTGTTTTATTAATTTTGATACAACCCTCTTAAGCGTGGGGTGAAAAACGGCAAATGGAGGGATGGTTTACCCCTTAATTATATTTCTAATCAACACTCTTGTAGTGGATTTTTCATCGCTTAATTTTAGAGGAATTTTCGATTTTGTTTCATTCAGATCGGTGGACTGCTTTTGGGAGAAACTTTGAGGGGTGGTTTCATCCCCTAACACCGTTTTTCTTCCGATACAAAAAAAAACATGTTTAATAGTTTGCAATGCTTTACCACATATATGAGTTTCAACGAAATCGAAAGCGGATACTTCAATGATGTTTCTCGTCAGAGGGGTAGTTACCCCTTAAGACGAATGTAACAATTTTAAAATATGATAAAACATTGAATTGTGGCTTATAGAAATATTTAAAATCAGCGGATATACTTTAAACACAGAAAAAACGACCATGATAAATAAATTTATGTTAGGGGTGGTTTACCCCCTTAAATTTGCTATGCCGCCAAAACGCAAAAACCCGTCAACGTTAATTTTAATTGCCCTTCAAAATGATACCTGTTTTATTAATTTGCATACAACCCTCTTAAGTGTGGGGTGAAAAAAGGCAAATTGAGGGGTGGTTTACCCCCTAATTTAATTTTTTCCCAACATTTTCATAGTGGATTTTTCATCGCTTTTCATTAGAAGAATTTTCGTTTTTGTTTCATTCAGATCGGTGGATTGCTTCTGGGTGAAACTGCAAAATCACCCCTCGACACGCCTTTCTTTGAGGGGCGGTTTCCCCCCTTGAATCCGTTTTTCCGCCGATAAAAAAAAATACGTGTCTCAAAGTTTTCGATGCTCTATCACATATATGAGTTTCAACAAAATCGGAGGCGGACACCTGAGGGATGTTCCTTGTTAGTTGCCAACTCCACATATTGTCCACATTGCCTATACCCGTGCAGAAAAGTGACCGGGCATTCCCTGCTTTGTGTCGGGCCCTGATTAGACTTGCCTTGTCTGATATACTTGATCGGGCCCTCCAATCGTACAAACCCGGAAGATCGCTAAATCGTTTTTACAGCTTACCGTCTATGTTGTGAAATTACAATCTTCTGGCCGGGATACATTGCGAGCAAGTACATCTTCACGTAATGTCTACCCAGCCAGAACATTGACATGTTTTGAAAAGTGGAGCCTGTTTTTAAGAACTGTACAAAGCTACTTTACATCTCACGTCATCAAATATATTTATAATTGATTAGAATAAAACTAATACATGTGTAATACATTCACCATTAAACCGATGTGCTGGTTAGCGTGCTTGCCTCTAAGCCAGTACATAGGGAGGTCGTGGGTTCGAAGTGCCGTCTTGTAGTTTCAGAGAAAAATAAATACGGGCGTGACGTAGCTCGTTCTACATGGATGTCGGGCGCGCGGACCGGTACGTGTGTGTGTCGCGTAAGTATGACTGTAGCCTGTGAGTTCTTTCTCGATGAAACGCGACTAGCTCCGAGACTGGGAAGCGAACTCGGGACCTGCTGTATTGGTATAGGTTTTCCGCAGTTTCCCTAAACCCATGGCAGAAATGTCATAGCGAATGCGATACAGAGGGGGAAGTCGGCGTCGGCCGCAAGGAATGTTCTTGAAATGACACTTAACAATGTACAAAAGGTTTCAATAAATTTACTCTATCCATATAGATGAAAAAAATTCGCAAAAAAGTGTTTTTTTTCACACTGAAATCCCTACCCTCCCATTAAACGCGTTTTTCTCGAAACTATGCTTTTCAAGTCGGTGAGCACTATAATTAAAAAACCCCTTGATGGATTTTGATGAAATTTGATGTTCTTATTGATAGCATTAAAAACTAGTACTTAATGGACTAGGTTTATTATTAAACTAATGATTTTTTTTTTTTATTTCAGATGATCCAGTGAAATTTTATGATGGTCACCGCAAAGCACTACATGCCGAAGGGGGTCCGACAAAGATGGCGCAATTTTTATAAATAATCAATATTTTTCTTTGAAAATTTGTACAAGTCAAGTTTAAATATAACATAAAAAGTCTGTGTAACCACTTTTGTAAAACAAACATAATTACTATAATTTTTTTTATTGGAAATGCTCGTTTTTTTACGCCTCTGACGTGCATCTCACCCCTCAATGCCTTGTCGCCGTGTTGGAAAATATAAATGTCGGGAAGACATTAGCCGAATGTATATTTCGCCAACAATCGGTCAGGTGGCTACAAGCGAAGCGTTTCGCGTTTGCAAGGTACCATCGTACGAGGATAAAAGTTCCTCCGGTCCATTGTACCACGTACAGAAGTGCGCTGCTTACAGTGTGCACTTACGATTATGATTTAGCGATATTTGTGAAATAACGCTTTGCACTCGAGGCTTTTTTCGCTGGGTTAGTGAATGATGAGCGAGAGTCACCTCTCGAGTGCAAAGGGATAAAAAGTTTCAGTATACCACCTAATACCATCTAGTTTACGCGGGTAGATGGCCAAAAGCCTTTCCAGTACTTGATCGTTGTCCTGTCCATTTCTTAATCAGTTTCCAACCAATTCCCGGAAAAGGGAACGCGGATCGGGGCCTGGCCTAAAAGCACTAAAAGCCCTAACAGACGATCGAATATGGTTCGGCGCACCAATTTCGATGTGCAGTGCGCTCTTCACAACAGACGAGCGCACAGCGCCCAGACCGTCCAGCGAACTCCCCAATAGACGATGGAATATGATCCGGCCGAACCACGGATTTGATTCGCTGTTGAACCATATTATAACGACTTGACTGCCGAACAGTTCGCTGCTGCGTCCAGACGAGCGGATTTGGTGCGGAGCGCACCAAGTTCGATGTGCGAGCCATCGAACCAACCGTACGAATAATAACAATAACAACGTACGGCGTACTGCTCTCCACAAGATCAAATATGGTACGACGGCGAACAAAAATGGTGGCGCGGCCGGACCATATTCGATTGTCTGTTAGGGCTTTAAGACCCGTTACCAGGGGCGGATTTGATCCGTTGGTCGCCCTAGGCATATGAAAGATTGCCGCCCCCTACTCGCTGTAAAGCGCGAAAAATTAAATTGAACTAAACAAAATAAAAATTAAATGAAGTTGTAAGTTTAAAACTTGCGGAACTTCCGCAAGAAATCGTACCTCCGCACCCACATTCGCATCCGTAATTTTTTTGCGGAGTTGTAACGGTGGTTTATTTACGTTGACTTACAATGCGAGAGGAGCGGCTCTAGGCGATACGTCCACTCGGCTGAGCGTTGCGAGCGGAATGGTGAAGATTATGCATTGCTTTTGCGGCGGGAACGCGCAGGCAGTGGGTAGAGATGTGAATAACGGCTTATATTAGATAACAAATTTAAACGTTGTGCTTTTTTGAAATATCTGCTTTTCTTAATGTCTTAATTGTTTATTCGTTGAAACGCAAAGTGAAATCACGATTCGTTATTTCAAGTTACGTTTATAAAAGCATTATGAATTATTTGCTATTTGCTAACCGTTTAAGTCTCTATTACTTAAATGTTTTAAGTTCAAATGTTGATTGAAATAGGTCACAGTTGTTTTATTTGAAGTTTTTTTACAATAATTACACTCAGCTAATTTGTTATCTTAATTCCTTTTTAAAAAAAGTTCCAAATATCATTCTTGCGATTCCTAAACATTGTTTATATACTATTTTATTTACAATTTAGTTATTTACACAATTACGTTATACACATCATATTATTAATTATCCAAATTGCACACACACGGATGTCACAAACAACTTAGTATTATTTACGTACGTAAGTTTATCTAAAACTACGATAACCGCGAAATTCGCTAACGAACTAGCCGGCGTCAACTGACATAAAGCATTTAAGCAAAATAAGCAATGGTCAAACCAAATAGCTAATAAGCTAACAACGAAAGTTGTTTATTACAATAAGTGTGCTTATTAGCTTATTTAGAAAAACACTGTTTCGTTATATGCTTTTCGTTGAAACGCTCACCACTAGGAGTGGGAGCATGCGTAAAATGATACCTACATGACATGCGCATTGTCGACTGGTACGCACGTAGTTGTGATTGAGCTTCGATTGTTTCAAGTGATTTAATGCGTAATAAATTGTTTTTCTTATTTAAATCACGTGATGAAGCCGAACACAAGTGAAATTTGGCAGTATTTTTTAGAAATGGATGATAATTTTGAAAAATGCATCATCTGTGGCAAAAAATATTCAAGAAAAGGTCGGACTACAACATCACTAAAAGGACATTTGAAATCTATGCATAAAGAAAAATATGAAGAACTTTGTAAAATAGAAGAACAACGAGAAAAGGTGAAAACGAATCAGGCGACGTCAGTTACACCATTACAACAAGCAAAAAGGCAACTGTTCCTAGAAGAATCCCCCAAAAAAATCAAATGTGGGATACATCACATCCTAAAGCACAGAAAATGAACGATGTGATCGAAGAAATGACTGCTTTGCAAAATCTTCCGTTCCACTTTGTTGAAGGCATTGGTTTTCGCCGTGTTATGCTAGCGCGACAAAGCAGCAAAACTGTTGTTCGTGAAGTATAATTTGCCTCTTTTAATTTTGATTACCAGTGAAGTTTGTATGAGAAAGTGTACTATGTACCAACCTATTTTTAAATACTTTTTACTTTCTATTTCTTTAATAAATCACGAATTAGTATTTCTTCCCTCTTCCGCCTCCGCCTCCGTTGACCTCCGCATCCGCCTCTGCTTCCGTTGGGAAGGCCTCCGTCACAAACCCAGCAAAAAGTATTAGGACCGAGCATGTTGCAGCACGTTTACGAAACATTGTATGTTTGTTGTGGTTGTTGATATACAATGTTGCGTGATCGAGTTGCAATCCGCTCGTCCCCTCGAGCCTGCTCTTTGCCCTTGGCTCTTCGAAAAGCGTGATTCGATTTTAATCCACTCTGTAAGTGAAAAAACGGTATTCAGTGCGAAACCAATAACAAAAGTAGATGATTTGCTAAAATAGTTGTATTAATTTCTTGATCTGTTCATATTTTGGTGGTCTAATAAGTTTTATTCCGAAATTCCGATCAAATAGATATAACAGTTTAAACTGTATTGATACGTATTTGATATTGCGAAAATGACCGTTGGCCCGAAAAAAGTGTAGCGCAGTACAGAGTACAGAAAGCAAGCCGAAAAACGGTTGAGAAACAAGTTGATATGATTTTAAAAATTAACAAATTGAAGGCGTTTGTTAGAAGGCCTGCGGGCGGCGTGCGATGGGAATATGACGGATCCTGGGAACGACTCTTCCTCTGCTCCACCATGTACGAAAACTAATACTTATTTCCAGAATGTCATTTATTCGTACTCCTTTTTTTTGTGATTGTGTACCTACTCATCAGAGCCGCTTGTTTTATTATAATTTTTACCGAATATCGCCTACGCGAAGGAGCGAGAGGCGAAAGGCGCGATAACTGAAAAAAAAAATCGCACCAAGTTTTTCTGTCCCCTAAATTTTGCCACCCTAGGCCCGGGCCTACTCGGCCTATAGGGAAATCCGCCCCTACCCATTACATGGCGAACCTGGTCCACGCTGGGCGGCCTGACCATGGCCTGATTATATTAAGAGAAGGCAGATCAAGGGCAGGACTTTTTCCGGCTCAAATTTCTACACGGGTATACATTTAAAGTTGAAAGTCTGGGTTTGCTCTGATCACGAATAACTCAGCAAAAAATGGACGTACAGTAATTTATAAAAAACAAACTGAAAATAAATGTCTGCACTACTTAAATGATACATTATTTCATTTAGCCTTAAATATTTCTTTAACCGGTCCAAATCACTAAACAGAATTCACATTTTCAGAAAATAAAAATCCAGTTGCTTAATCTTAGGAAAAGCTCATTCTAAAGTTGGTTGAACCTTAAAATAAGGGTCAACGTTCGGTTCTAAAGCTAAAAAGCTCAAGCTTTAAAACTGTTTGTTTAGAATTATTTTGAGGTCATTTTTCACAAAGATAGAACCATTTGAACACGATAAAAAAGTTCGGCAAATTTCAGTAATTCTTTAGTTCTTCACGCCAGAGTATGTCCTAAGCGTGTGCATTCACGCGAAGTTTAGGTTGATATTTCACTTCAATAAATTTTAACAGCATTAACATGAATGTTATGTTATGGAGTAGCAAAAGTAACGAAAAACACGCATAAATAAATTACGATGAAGCTTTGAAATATGCCTATCGCTTTTTATTGAGAAACCACTTCTTTTACGTCATTTTAATTTTCCATAATACTAGAATGCGGAATCAACCTTGTGACACGAAGAATTTGTCCAATCCGTTCTCCATGACGAGAACCCACCATAAAAACTCAAAAAGTAGGATTTTTTTCAGTCTGCCAGCAAAAATAATTTGGACACACATGAAATCGAACGATTCGAATTAAAAATCGATCAAGAAGCACTTCCATTTTTTTTTTCATTTACTAAGAAAAATGTCTATGGGATGTACAAGAAATGATTATAGTAGAATACAATATAGTAAAGCTAACTACAGCTTATTGATGGGGCTATTATAATGTAGTCTTTCCAGTCATTTTATGATTCTCTCCGCGATTAACTATTTAGTTAATTAGGTTACTTTAATATTTTTTACCATGAGTGTTTATGCTAAATGCCATGGACTTTTCTCTTAATATTTCTTTCATGACGGGAAATGAATATAGTTAAAGAACAAATGCTAAGCGATGAGAATTACATTCCGAGATGAGATGATCTCCACATGGAGGTCAAGTTAAAAACACTCTGAAAACAGGGGTTGGGAGAAGGAAAAGGTTCAGGAGGAAGAGCGTATGGGCAGAGGTAGAGAGAGAGAGTTCGCTTGGCTGGAGAATTACGTTTCTACCGTCAACACAATTTCACCCGTCTGCCATTCAGATTTTAATATGCTTTTCCTCGCTAAAACGTGTCGCTTGACGTTCCTATCGGCTCAATTTTACCGAATAGCGCGCGGACGAGTGCGCACAGACCAACAAAAATCTGCCAGCCATCTCGCCGTTTTCGAGCACCCGCCCTCGCTTTTTAGCTGCGTTATATATGTCGTCTATACTCGCTCTCAAGCACTGTACCAGCAGCTATGAACCTTTTTGTTGGCTGCAACCCCGCGAACGTGCGAACGTAAAGCTTCCTAGCCAAACTAGCCAAACGACCCCCTTCTCGAACCGCTTCCGCCCCTTTGGCATTACTGAGCCCTAGTGATTCTGTGATAATAATAGATACGCCGCAATAACGCCAACCAAACGTGACTGTTATACGGAAAAATATTCTGCGGTGATTACGGGACCTCGTCGATATGCAAATAAAGACGTGCAGAATTTTTCTGTTAGACCCGTTCAACGGGGATATCCCTCTAACACATGGGAAAGTGAGCTATCCGAGGAGCACACTTTCTTTTTATACTCATATACAATTTTCAAAATGGATGATTGATTATATAAATTACGATACCACACGTTCCGTTTTCGATACATTATTTTTGAGTATCCACGTATGTCCTTCGTACAATCGAGGATGACAAATGGTTGGAAACAATAAAACCCCTTTGGTACAATACACGCATTTGATAACAGTAGCCAACCTACTAGTTCATTTACGAGGGCCGTGAGAGAGTGAAGGTTCAGCTTGAAAAGATGAGCCGTTAGTATTAACTATTAGGACAGTGCGTCGGAGCTGAATGCAGAGGCACTCAAAGAGTATGTTATTCGAAGAAGCGGCAAACCATTCCGAATTTTATCAAAGATGTCCTCGTTTTGATACGGACAAATTTTTTGTTTAACATTTGATTTACTAATATACCGAAACCTCAATTAAATTCGAAATTCAGTTTAAATTTCCTCGCGCCATAATCATTGGTAAAGGGAATGGTGTACCATTTTCCCGACGGTGCAGTAAACGGAGAATCATCATCATTCGTCCATGATCGTCTTGTCTTCCCATCGTTGTCTTCCCATCGTTGTCTTCCAAATTGTATTCTATGCTGTATAGATTTACTATCGGATGACTCAAATTGATATTAATTATCCTTCTGCAAGTCATGTTAAGATTGGAAGCTTTCGTCAAAAAAGAGCGATCGAGAGAAAACAAAGTGATTGTCGACCCTCAATATCAGTGACGTTCACCTATTTTGTGGAGATAATCGTTGCGCGTGATTTTATATACGTATATCAGATCCGAACTGCTATAGTTATGAAGATATGAAAAAAACTACCACAAGGGACAATCCATACAGTGCTTATGAAAGTACGTCCATTCAAATAAATCAATCAATCAAAGCACACGCACGCACACACACACACACACACACACGTGCGCGCGGCTCCATCACATAAGGTAATTGGCATTGCTCATGGGGTCTTCTTTGTAAATAGTTACCATAAAAAATATCTGATCTATCGCACTAGCACCAACTGAGAAACGATTAGGGTGGTATGAACGCAAACTTTTGCAAAAACCCATATAGGGTCGCCTGTCGTAACAAAAATGCCAGCATTCAGCCATTAAACGGTTTGCTGACAATCGGCCAATAATTCGTCGACCAGCATTGGGGTACTGTAGGCGGATGAACGGCTTGCCAGATCCATTCCAGCCATTGATGGTTTGTTTTTGGGCGTTTTGCAAATGCAGGTCGTTAAACTGTAACACGTAAAAACAAGGGATATGGTTTCGAAAAGCATATCCCACTGATGAAGCTGAAATTTTGCACCGACCTTCTTTTCAATATTTTAAGAGAACCTTTAAAAGGATATTGGCGACTAGCAATAGTTTTCGATATATCGTATATTGAAAGTTATTTATTGTACTTCGCTTCTACTATATTAAATAAACCCAAACAAACCCATCCCACATGGCAAGTGATATGCACATACGGGCGAGCACTGCTTGCCAGGAAGCAGCGCGGCCGGAGGAGTGGGGGTATCTATCGGATATATATATATATATATATATATATATATATATATATATATATATATATATATATACTCGTATGGTGTGAAATAATAAACTTTACAATGCGATATATCGAAAATTATTGCTAGTCGTCAAAAATCCGTTAGCGGTTTCTCTTAGGATAATGAGAGGAAGTTCGGTGCAAAATTTCAGCTCGATCAGAGGAGTATGCTTTTCGGAACTTCACCCAAAACGAGCGAGATATTTTTACCGCCTAAATGGACCAAAAAAATTGTCGGTAAACTTTAATGTCACGAATAAAATTATTGGCATAAAAGTAAGGAATAAACAAACGATGGATTCTGTAAGTGTTAGAATGGCGAAGTGGGTCGGGCGCTCGACACTAGAACGAAAGGCGCAGGTTCGATCCCGATGAAAGGTAAAAACTTGAACAATGCAGAAAGCGTTTTTAATGCAATTATTCTATGTACATGGACATAAGTAAAGCATAAGGAAACAAAAAAGATACTACTAGAATTTTTATATTCATAATTTGTCAATTTTTTTTTCATTTCCGGCAGAAGATCCGGCAGCCGTTGCTGGGCCAACATGGGCGTATGATAGTTGGCCAAGTGTTAGCAGCCATTCATGGTTTACCATTACTCACCATGCATGGTGCGGATCTGGCCCGTTTACATAGCCATTACCGCGCCATCATTTGTTCTCTGGCAACCAGTCGTGGGCCATTACTATGCCGATTGTAAAACCCTATTTGGGAATATCGACGGAATAGTAGCTATACGAATAAGAAAATGGTATGAAATATGCAATGTTGATTGAAAAAAAGAGTAAAACATAAACACACAAAAGGAAACAAATTAGAATGGCGAAAACGAAACCTTCTGTTTTCCCATCTCAATCCTTTGACAAAGCACGTCGATCGATATGTATGAACGAATGGATCGAGAAATATCGAGTATGGGAACAAAAAACTCAAATCGAAGCTAAGGTACAATAACAGAATGTAGAAAAACGACGGCCAAGCAATCTGGTCGTTGATTGGCTTTAGCAATTCGTGCACACTCGTTCTCTGCGCTATGTTTCGCTGGCACGCGCAGACTCTGGATGACTCAATTTTCATCCCTTTTTCCCTGTCCTTTTACTGTTGCTGGTTTTTCACCCTCTCTGCGTATTTGGATATATTTATTATTTCATTTTTCCATTTATTTCTGTTGCTACCTTCAGGGTGAAGGGGTACATTTTCAAACTGATAGGCTCGGATCAGAAAAGCAGCTGTAGGCTTGGTTAACAGAAAAATCTAACGAGTCTCGAGTCGATTCACGAACGAAAAATCTCTAAGAAAAATGGGCACATGACAGTACGCATGATATGTGTTCGTCATTTCCATGTATTCTTTAACCGAAAATAAAACGGATTCTCATTTGAAAAAAACGTTCCGATCGATTCAGTAAAATTATCTTTTTCGAAGAAAAATTGGGGCTTAAGTGAAACTAAGGATTACAACACAGATTGTAACAAGATGGGGTTCGATGAAAACAAGAATATAATTATAAATATTGGGTTACAAGCCAGGTTTTCGCGACAAGTCTGCTAGTCGCGAAGTCTGCTAGTCTGACAATCCTGTACGACTAACTTTCAGCCAAAAGACGCTATTTTTAGTTGAGACACGTTCCTCGAATAATTAAGTTAAAAATGGACCGGGCAAGTCGTATTTCTGAAGTATGTTTCTCCACAACTTTCATTTAAAAAAAAACGCAGCTAAATCTTAACGATTGATTATACACACTTATGGTGGGTCCGCACCCTCCGAAACTATGTGCAGAGATTGGTTTCGACAATTCAAGGGGGAAAATACATGGAGACGAGAAAAAAAATAGCCAATTTTGATGATTTTTTTGGAAAGGAACAAAACGTTTTACATTTATGAAACTTTAAGTACAATTTATTACATCGTTAAACAATTCGAATAATTTTCTTCTTAAAAAAGATTGCCATTAGGTGATGTTATGGCGTGATCTTCCAAGCCGGCAACTGACTGTGTGTGGGAAATCCAACGACTTCAATATTGATCTGGCAAATATGACCTTATACCTAAAAAAAATATTTGAAGTTGAAAATTGAAAAACTTGGTCATTCGGAAGAAAATTCTAATTTTACACAATGTTTACGTTCTGTTGTGCAATAACAAAGTACTTTTGAAAAGTGATTCTCACAAACAAGTTCAAAGTAATATTGTTGTTGAGTTATGTGAACAATTTTAGCACGATCGGTCAACTCGTTTTTAAATTATATTTCCCACAAATTTAAAAAATGTAGGTTCCCGCGTAGAAATTTCAATGGGGCCCAGATCAGGGCCCGATCAGGTTGCCTCACTGCCCTGGTAGGGCACTAATAAGGTAGCCTGAAAGGGCCCTACTAGGAAATGTAACGTTGTGTCACATATGGGCCTGATCTGGTTGCCTGATCCGGCCCCTATCAGGTTGCCTGATCAGAAAGAAATGCATATAATATTTCAAAAAACCAAAATGGAATGAACCACTTAATTTAGAGTTCCACTACTATGATTTTGTATCATAATTCGTCATTCCCTGGCCTGCTGAAACGTTTTTGTTCGAAGAAAATATTTCGCCTATATGGGAATCGAACCTCGTACCTTCCTACCCAAAGCTAGGCACGCTGCCCCCATGCTACCGAGTGCTTGTAACATCTTGGTCCCAGATATGGCATAACAGACCAAATGAATTCCTATAATCATTTGTTGTAGCACATAAAGTATATCAATTAGTTAATATCATTGTGACAATTAAAGAGGTTTATCGAATAACATGCTATAGATTTTTGAAACTTGACCTTATATATATTTTACATATATAATGAAAAATATATATATATATATATATATATATATATATATATATATATATATATATATAGTTCCTCTCTCTCTCTCTCTTCGCCTTACAAAGCTGCCGAAATCTTCTAACACGCATCCGAGTTGCATAACGTTTTTTGTCGTGACAGTCTATAGCACTTTTTTTAAATAGAATTCAGGAATGCATCGAAACTCCGAAACTACGATGCTGTAAAATCGAAGTTTCTATGTGAAAAATGAGAGGTTATGTGCATCTAGCGACTGCTGAGGCAGGCATAGGGCAAGCCTATTTATGGCTCCATCAGGGAAAGCCATAGTAGGGCCTATCAGGGCAAGCCTTGGTAGGGCCCTATCGGGGAAAGCCTTAGTAGGATCTTATCAGGGACGGCCCTAGTAGGGTCATTTTAGTATAGCCTGATGTAGGGCATAAATACTTCGGGCCCGATCGGGGCCGGATCAGGATGTCCGTAATAGGTGTTATCCCTATCACACCCCGATCGGGGCCTGATCCTGGTCAGGCTAACCCAAAGAAATTTCTACTCGGGTTTGGGAAAAACGCGTTTAAAGTTTCAAACTACGAAAACTCAACGATTTCAGTGATTTACCGGCTAATCAGCGATTCCAGATCCATACGATAGTCCTTCAGCTTCTTTAGGAAGCTGATTTTGTTCCTGCACATGCTCTTTTCGGGCTTTACGAGCTTTTTTCGACGATAATGAGCTGCGCTGCTTCTGTCGCGTCACTCGACACTAATCCATATTGGCAGAGTGCGTTTTGGTTGACTACCCAATAATAACATCTTAAGCTAGTACGAGCGCGCAACCTTGTTTTCTATAGATTTTGTTCAAATTTTAACCAGACATTGTTCATATCATTATGCATGTTTGAGTGAAATTTCAGAACAGTCAACGATTTAGATTTGGAGATAATGGGTTTGAAAATTGCAACTTTTAACACTGCAGGGTCTGCATTGAAATTTAGACAGAATAATTTTCCATAAAAAGTATTTGTCCCCCATAATAAGAAGACATATAACAACACCCCAGAACAGTATTGTTCAATATTTCGAGAAAAAAATAGTTATCGTGTTCCTAAAGTTAAAAATGTTGTCATGAAAAAATATCTGCATTTCAAATATTACTATTTTATATTGTTTATGTTATCTTCATTAACAAATAACAGTGTTGGTTCATTCATAACTAATTGAAAACTTTGTTCGATTAAAAATTACTTCCAAATAAAAATTTCTGTTGCAATATTATTTTAAATATGCCGCGCAAACTCACGTTATTGGATACATGGAACGATGCGGTGTTGCCATATGTCTTCTCATTATAGGGGACAAATATTTTTTACGGAAAATTATTCTGTCTAAATTTCAATGCAGACCCTGCAGTGTTAAAAGTTGCAATTTTAAAACCGATTATCTCGCAATCTAAATAGTCGACTGTTCTCAAATTTCACTCAAACATGCATAATGATATGAACAATGTCTGGCTAAAATTTGAACAAAATCTATAGAAACCAAGATTGCGCGCGATCATATTCATCATTAAATAGTCCGGCGACGAAATAACCGGCAATTTCGGTAATGGTAAGCCTAGGATGTAAATGTTTTAGAACAAAGCGCCAAAGGTCGAATTAGAACTTTCCCTCGCCTTCTGTGTATGGCCGCCAATGCATTTTTGGAGTAGCTTATCTTGGGACAGGTCTTCATAAATAAGAAGTATATGCTTCTGTACGTCCGAATGAAGTGGTGCAGGATGTTCCAAAAGTTCCTATTCATCTCTTTTATTGAATCCACCCCCATTTTTCCCGCGGAGCCTTTATTATTTTTTACGCACTTTTCCGCATGCTTTTCATACCACTGGAGATATTCGGGAGTATTGTTTTTGTTTTTCCAGTTCCATTTTCAAGCCTGACAGTAACTACTTTTAACGAATAAATCGATAACTTTGCCGCTGTAGTAGCACACAAGCATTGTAAGTCCGTATAGAGATTTAAACCCTCATCTTTCCCATCAACCGTCACCGAAAACTTTGAAATTTAGAATCGGCGATTTCTCGAATATTTTCCATTTCCGTAGCTTATTGACAGTTATATTCGAATGTTGATTTTGAGACTTCGTGAATATTTTTGATAATAGTGTTATGCGAACTGTCAGACAAGCCTTTACAGATATCCATAAGACTACAACATAAATCGATCCCACGAAAGCCAATGCCTAAAAGACGCATAGCAAATACGATGCGTTGATTCACCTCATAACCATTACCGATAAAAGGACCTGAATTTATATCAATAACTCGATATCCGTGTAATGGATTCCAAGAAACATCTGCACTATGACAACTAGAAAGTTTCCTTCCAATTGCACTTGCACTTCTATTCTGTTCTTCAGCTTCTCTGTCTTGTAATGTGAATTGATTTCCATGAATGTATTTTCTACGTTTTTTCACTGCTCGAGATGGATCACCTCAACTTCCTTTTGGGTACGAACTCATTTTCAGCTCTCAAAATCGTTGTGTACACACCGAGTATCGAAGAAAAACTGATTCATACGCTGGTCCCAATACTCTATGCCGCACCCTTATATACAGGGCACAACCATAAAATCACTGTAAGTATAAGCAAAAACGGGTTTCAAAAGTTAGGGCTCCAAGCAGTCCCTTGTATCTGCGGAACCCTCCCGCTAAGCGGCGAGGTGAGTCACGCTCACAAGCAATGACTTCGAAACGGCAAAGAATTTCGATTGAAAATTTTACCACCGTATTCTTGACATGTTTAATTAATATTTTACGTAAAAAAAAATTTCTTATGCCACTACATGTATTTTCCTCCTTAAATCTGGCGATTGTGACCCTTATGACGAACAGCGACCCGGTCGCGGCGTCGTCGGTGCGACCGGGCGGGGTGGTGGGGATACCGTCGCTCCCACCACAGCACCTGTCGTCCGGCTTAGTTAACTATTTCAACATCTCCCTTAAAAAGGTCGTAGAAAGATGTTTTTTTTATTCTGCGTATTTTTTTCTCGCGAATTCGAAGATACCCTTAAAGAAAAGGTTTCTCAGTATTTAACTCAATAATCGTTGTTTACCTATAATGTCCATGGGAACGAGCCACAAATGATATAACATTGGAAAGGTGAGCGCATAATATGTTAACTGTATTTAATTTGCAGTATTTCTGATTATAATAAATACATAATTGTTAATTTTAGAACAAAATTAAAATAATAAGTCAAATAAAGTTAAGGTGCAAAATTAAAAAAAAAAAACATGTTCCTACGACCATTTTTAAGGGAGCTATCGAAATAGTCAACTAAGCCGGGCGAGGGGTGCCATGGCGGGGAGGCGGTACTCCGCCAACGCCACCCGGTCGTACCGATGACGCCGTTCCCTATTTCGCGCGCGCGACCGGCTTCAATCTTCATGTGCATTGCGGCAAACACTCGAACGGGTTTTTATCATATTGCATGTTATGCCAAAAGGTATTAGAAATGCTCACGAACTTGAAAAACGCGAAAATCTTGATAACAACAATAATAAATTGAAAAAACGTAAAAATGATTATATCTCCCCTTGTAATGAAGACATCGCGTTACTTTTTTTTGGCAATTGCGCGTCTTACAGAGACCTACAAGAATTTGAAAGAATATTTCAAGTAGCCTCAAAATTTAAGCACATAATTAAATTTGATTATAAGCGACAAATGTTACTGTTTGAAAAAAAATATTTTTTATAAAAAGAAATCATATTTTCGCATTGGATCTTGAATGTCTATCACGCTAATGACCATCACGGAATTTATTTTTCCTCATGTGGGCCTTTTGGATCACATGCTATGAGGAGATGCCGGATTTACGTAAATCGCTAAGTACTCGTTAACTACATGACCTAGCTCAATAAAATTTGAAGATATCTTTTGGGGGTAGATTCTTTCAGATACTGATTGAGTTTCAGAACACTAAGTTCATTTATAAACGAAGAACAGGCAGAAGAAAGAAAAATGTTTTTTCCCTTCACCAGTGATTTACCTTTAAACTAACAACCCTACGTGATTTTTGTATGGCATTTATTTGATAGGTGACACAATTCCGCACAACTTTCGTAGGAAGCATTTTTCTATAAAATCAATTCCAGAAAAGATGTAATTTAAAAACCGAGTTTTTTTTTATTTTTCACAATCTGTTGCTCGCAAAATACCATTTTTTCAACTTTAGGGTACATTCCTAGTAATCCAAAGAACCTACAAAAAATTGGCGACGTGCTGGCTTCCGAGAATAGGTCTCATGTACATTTCGACTGGACTACGACGCCAAAACGAAATATCCACGGTAACAAAGACATGCTGTGTGTCTGGTGGGGTATGAAGGAAGTAGCGCTTTATGAACTTTTGCAAACCAAGAAAACGGTGATTGTTATACATCACTCACAGCAGTTGGGGCGTCTGAACGATAATTTATTGAAAAAAAAAACCGCCAGTAGCATCAAATCGCCGAAAGGTGAT
Organism: Ophion slaviceki; assembly: GCA_944452715.1. NCBI lineage: Eukaryota > Metazoa > Arthropoda > Insecta > Hymenoptera > Ichneumonidae > Ophion > Ophion slaviceki. Next base: position 54,228,443 of record OX101786.1, read on the forward strand.
TTTACTGCGCGCCAACCATTAGTTCGACGTTGTATATCGGTGAAAAAATCAGTGATGGAACTGAAGTGGGAAGTCCTCCCTCACCGAGCATATTCTCCAGATCTTGCCCAAGGTGATGCATGATTTGTTTTGTTCGATGCAACACCCATTAGAAGATACAGACTTCTGTAATTGCGAGGAAATTAAAAAACGGGTAGATGGAATAGAAACCAGAAGCGCAAAAAAGCGGGTTTAAACGCAACCAATTAGAATTTCAATCAAAGCGCCAATGCCGTTCAGATGCTAAATACAAATTAAACCTTTCATAGCAGCAGCTATCGAGATGGGCGAATGTAGATTTTGTGCTACTTATCGTGTCGAAAAGTTTTCCCATCTAATTTAGAAGGTGAGAATGGATGCAACTTAAAAGCCCTAACACCGTACCAATAATAACAATAACAATATACGGCGTACTGATCTCCACACGATCGAATATGGTACGGCAGCGAATCAAATCCGTGGTGCGGCTGAACCATATTCGATCGTCTGTTGGGGCTTTAGCGTTTGCGATAAGTTTTCCTTAAATCTCGTCCTCTACCTGGAAAAATATAATATAACGTCATAAATGACGAGATGTAAATAAAAGGTTGGAAGCGGATGATATATCAAATTTAAAAAAATCGTAGATTTCGGTATATGCTCGAAATAATTAGATACTGGCTAAGGAATGTATGTGCGGGTGGCACGCTAAATGAGGTTAAAAGTGAATGAAATATGAAGTAGCAGAGCGAGATAATTCGACAGATAGAGCGAGAGTCGGTACTGAAGCCCGGACAAACAGTTTAGGTCTGTAAAGTATGCTCACTGGTAGAGCATACACCGCCACCTACAGTGCAGTATAGAGTTGCCAAATTCAATGGTCCAGTATCGAGCAGCGTCGTCGCGGGTCAGGAGGTGGGTACATCTGTGTGTATCTGTGTTTGTTGAGGGGTAGGAGGTAGAACAGAAACATATCCAGGAGTCTCTGCAGTTAAACGAAGGCTCGTTCCGGGCAAAATAGGGTGAGTATTGCAACGCAACGTGATACTGTACATTACTATAGTGCGATATTATTGTCAAATACCCGACTAGAAACTTGTCTAGAGGACAGACTAGGTCCGGATCCGGCAAGCCGTATTCTGTACCACAGCATACGGCAGTATGCGGCGGTCCGTACAGCACGGTACGGACCGCCGCATATGTCTTTAACGGGCGTGAAACCCTTTTTTACTTTACTTTTTCTGGCCCTGATGCGGATGCCAGTTATGGACCTGATCAGTATACCTCTTCAGGCCCTAATCTGGCTGCCCTATTTATGTCTAAAATGAATGACGAAACAATCCAAAAATGTTGAATAATAAAATCTGGTAATATTTTTTTGTTTCCATATGCTTTATTTATGTTCCTGCCTATATGATAATCAGATTAAAACGTATCCTGCTTCGTTGAAGTTTTTACCTACCCTCGGAATTTGAATCTAGGCCTTCTAACTACAGAGCTGAGCGCGCTACCTCTTTAGCCATTGTAACATTTGTGTAAACTTTCTTTTTTTCTTTGCCTATTTTTATCTTTCTAATTCTATTCTAAAGGATGTCAATAATTCTAAAGAATGTCAATAACTTTATTCGTGACGTTGAAGTTCGCATCGTTGCAATACAATAATAATTATTCAATTTACCGCTGAACTTTCTTTGCCCATCTAGGCTGTGAAAATAACTCACACGTTGTTACGTATTCTCATTAGCGATCTCAATTAGCAAACAAAAGGCTTGTGATGATGGTTTTGTAAAAAACTTTTTAAAAAATTGTGCCAGTAAAACTTTGTTTAACGATGGTTATTTATCTAAAATTTACACATACTGCAACTCTTCGAAAAAGTGTATCTGCGTGAAAACTTTCTTCCCTGAATGTTTTTAAGGGCGGTGCACCTTTCGATCACATCACGATTCACTTTGAAATTGATAAAAATATCCGCGTGCATATGCCGCCAAGACCATAATAGTAATATGACAGCCACAACACGGAGCAGATCAAGCCGCGGTCCGGAATACCGTAGTAAGGTACGCCTCATCTGTGCCGTATGTCCACCGAATCAGAGGAACCGTGTCGTACGTGAAAATTTGTACACCGATCTTGCAGTTTTTTTTCACTAAAACTGTTTATATATGAACAATTAGTCCATGTTTGTTACCTGCTGGCAGAGTGAAGATTATTCGAATAAAAAATCTTTATTTGTGAACGACGGTTCCACTGTCCTGGTCGAAATCCGGCACAGATCAGGCGTAGCGTAACACGGTGTCCATATATGGATGCCATATTACGGCGGCATACAGGCTACCAGAGTTCGGCCTATTCAGGATACCTTCTCGCGTCCGTACTAATGCTTCTTTTAGCCGTTTTCTTTTTTTCTCGCCCACGGCATGCCATTTTCGTACGCGACGGCGCCCTAAGTATTTTTTGCGGGACTCTTTCGTTCATTCCTCTTCGTTTTTTGTTATAAACTTCTCGAATTTATGCACGCAGCAACTCAGTTGTTTACTTTGGGGCCCTGAACAACGTAAGATGTACACGCATGTCTGTGCACGGGGTTTTTTGATACGGTAGACATCCGGCGCAGATCCGGCATGCACTT